>JAABKJ010075445.1:212552581-212900604 GCA_011634705.1 Andricus grossulariae | reverse complement strand
GAATTTGTCTTTCTTAGTTCAATTCAACTAATTCAACTTTTTTTTCTTGTTGTACAAAATTAGTTTCGTAAACTGAAAATTTAACAATTCCATTTTTGGTTGAAAATTGACTTTATTTAGTTGAAAATTCTACTATTTTGTTGAAAATTCATCTTTCTCAATTGGACAATAAATTTTTTGTTATAAATTCTTTTTTTCCCGTGTCAAAAGTTAATTCTTTTTATAAAAAATTTGACTTTTTATCTTGAAAACCTAATCATTTTATTAAAAATGCTTCTATTTGGTTCATTTTGGTTGAGGATTCAACTATTTCCTAAAACATTCGCCTTTGTAGTTGAAATTAACTGGTTGAAAATTGTTTGTTTTTTTTGAATCAGTATTTTAACTGAAAATTTAACTATTCCATTATTGGTTAAGACTTTTCTGTCTTAAAATGCAACTATTTCGTTGAAAATTAACTTGTTTGTTGCAAATTAACTCTTTTATTCAAAATTAATATTTTTTGTCAAAAATCAAACTACTCTGGCAGAAAATTCAACTATTTATTTTTGAAAATGTAACCATTCTGTTGGAATTCTTCTTGTTTGAAAATTATTTTATTTTTCTAAAAATGTAGCTATTTCATTTATGGTTGAAAAGTTTACCTTTATAAGTGGAAAATTCAAGTAATTTGTTGAAAATTCCTCATTTTGGTTGAGAATTTAACTATTTTTTGAGAATTTGTCTTTCTTAGTTCAATTCAACTAATTCAACTTTTTTTTCTTGTTGTATTTACCACCTATACCTTGGATATTGATAAAAAATTGCTTTGTTGACAATCCAACTATTTTGGTGAAAAATTAACTTTTTGGTTAAAATTTAAATTTTGGTGCCAAAAATTGAACTAACATATTTTTCTGTTGAAAATTCGTCTTTTGGCTTCAAAGTTCAACAATTTGGATGGATATTATTTTTCTTGACTGAAAAATCTTTATTTGTTTGAAATTCGATTTTTTGTTAAAAACTAATTATTTTGATTGGAAACGCAACTGTTCCATTTTTGATTGGAAATTTATATTTTTAGTTAAAAATCAAAGTAGTTGGATGGATCTTCATTTATTTGGTGGCAAATTCGTTTCTTTCTGGGTTGTAAAATAATTTTTTTAACTGAAAATCTAACTATTTCATTCTTGGTTGAAAATTAATCTTCTCTAGTTGAAAATTTACCTATTTGATTGGAAATTCATTTATTCATTTGAAAATTCGTTTTTTCGGTTGGAAAATAATCTTTTCTGGTGGAAGTTTAATTTTTTTGTGTTACAAATTCAACTATTTTGTCAAAAATAACCCTTCTTGGTTGAAGATTCAACCATTTTCTTGAAAATTCTTTTTTTTGGTGAAATTCAACTGTTTTTGATTTGGAGTATAATATGTTTTTCAGTTAAGATAACAACTGTTAGATTTTTCATTGCGAATTTATCTTTTTTGGTTAAAAACTGAAATACTTGGTTGAAAGTTGAAATAGTTTGTTGAAAATTCAGTTTTTTGGTTGAAGATTCATCATTCAAGTTGAACATTCAAGTTTCTAATCTTAATTTATTTTTTTCGTGGAAAATTCGTATTTTTGGATTGCAAATTCAGCTGCTTTGTAGACAAATCATCTTTTTGGCTTAAAAATGAAATATTTTGGTAGAAAATTAAAGTACTTGGTTAAAAATTAACTTTTTTTGTCAAAAATTAAACTACTGTGTTGAAACTTCCTTTTTTGTTGTTGAAAATTCATCTTGTTGAATTGAAAATGTAACTGTTTGGTTAAAAATCAATTTGTTTAGGGTAAGAATTCAACTATTTTGTTGAAAATTCGTTGTCTTGCTGGCAAAAATTATTTGTTGAAGATTTATTTAAGTATTCCCAAGAATCTTCAGAAGAACACTTTTTTATTCCCTTGAAACTTTTCGAAACTCTTAAAAAGCTTTTTTTTTCGAAATCTTCAAAAATCGACATTTTGTTTTTAGATTTCTTGAAATCGTATCTAGTTTTAAATTATTCTTGAAACTTTCTAAACATTATAAAATATCTTTTAAACTGATTCGAATTTTTAATTAAATTAAAAAAAATAGTTTTAAGATTTTCCAGATTCTTTTTCGGCAATTTTGGAAAGCTTTTGAAATGTTTTGAAAGCTTGTTCGATTTTATCTTAAAATTAATTTATCAAAATAAAAAATCATTTAAATTTTGCCAGAAATCTTAAAATAACTTGTTTATTCTTTTGAAGCCTTTCAATATTCCTAAAACCCTACTTTTTTCGAAATTTTCATAATCTACATTTCGTTTAAAATTGTTTGAAATCGTTTTAAATCCTTTGAAATCTTTTCTTAATTATTGTTGAACCTTTTCAAAACTTCTTTATATTTCTTGAATGAACTGGATTTTTTTTTGATTTGTTAATCGTGCCAAAAATATTCTTTCTTTTTCGAAATTTTAGGAAATCATTTAAAATCCTGCAAAATAAAAAAAAATTTTCAACAATCTTTCTGATTCTTGAACATAATTTTGGATATCTTTGGAATATTATATTATAAATAATGTTTGAAAATGAAAATAAGACACATTTTAAATTTCCTATGAATCTTTAGAAAATGTTTTCTTCGAAATCTTTGAAAATCGATTTTGTTTTAATTTTTATGAAATCTTTGCGAAACTTCTTAAAATTTCCATAACACGAATTTTTTCTCAAATTTTGCAATCGTGCAAAATCGAAAAATTTTACTTTGAATCTTTCTACATTATCTTTCGAAATTTTAGAAAATCATTTTATATCCTGCAAAATAAAAACATTTTAGCAAAAATCTTCCAGATTATTGTTTGTCAGTTTTCGAAATCTTATGAAATCTTCTGAAATGTTTTCTTAAAATTAATTTACCAAACAAAACATTATTTAAATCTTACCCAGGAATTTTAAGAAGATTTTTTTATTCTCTTGAAACCCTTCAAAAGTCATGGAATTCATAGAATTCACGGAAGTTAAAAAATGCAGGGAATTCACGAAATTCATGGAATTTGAGAAATAATGGGTTTCAAGGAATTCACAGAATCAATGGAATTCACATAATTCAAGGAATTCATGGAATGCACGGAATTGAAGGAATTAATGAAATTCAAGGAACCCAGAATTAATGAAATTCGCGAAATTTATGGAATTCACGGAATTCATGGCATTTATGGAATTCATTTCATTTACGGAATTTTAGGAATTCAATGAATTCATGGAATTGATCGAATTGAAGGAATTTACAGAATTCAAGGTATTCATGGAATTCACGGAATTTAAGGAATTAATGAAATTCAAGGAATTGGCAAAACATATGGATTTCACGGAATTCGTGGAATTCTTGGCATTTATGGAATTCAATGAATTCATGGAATTCATGGCATTTATTGAATTCAATGAATTCATGGAATTGATCGAATTGAAGGAATTCACGAAATTCATGGAATTCACAGAATTCATTAAATTTAAGGAATTCACGCAATTCACTGAATCTCCGAAATTTACTGAATTCTCGAAATTCGTGGAATTCGGGGAGCTTACGAAATTCACGGAATTTACGAAATGCGCGGAATTCATGGAATTCACGGAATTTACGAAAGTCACCGAATTCGCGCAATTCATGGAATTTAATGAATTCACGGAATCGTAGGAATTCGCATAATTTGTGGAATTTAAGGAATACATGGAAATGAGGGAATTCATGGAATTAACGGAATTCATGTAATTAACGGAATTCAGGGAATTAACGGAATTCATGGAATGCACTCAATTCGTGGAATTCGCTGAATTCTCGGAATTCGTGGAATTCGCGGATTTCATGGAATTCACGAAATTTACGAAAGTCACCGAATTCGCGCAATTCATGGGATTTAATTTATTCACGGAAAAGTAGGAATTCGCGAAATTTATGGAATTTAAGGAATTCATGGAAATGACGGAATTCATGGAATGACCGGAATTCAGGCAATTAACGAAATTCGTGGTATTTACAGATTCATAGAACGCACGGAATTCCTGAAATGTACGGACGCGGAATTGACGGAATTCATATTGAGGCAATTTTTCTAATTTTGCAGAATTTTTTCAAAATGTTTAGAAAAATTCGAATCATTATAAAATATTTTCAGAAGTTTTTGATGAATTTCAAAAATAATGCAATCTTTGAAAAAATTCAAAATAACTTAAAAGTGAAGATTCTGAAGATTTCGAAATAAAATTTAAAAGCTTTTTAAGGATTTCGAAACGTTTCAAAATAATTTAGAAATATTTCTTAGGTCTCTTGAAAATATTCAATCTGATTTGTTATTTTAAAAAATTGATTTGAAGAGAATATTTAAAAAGATTTTATAATAATAAAAAATATTTCCTAAATTATCAAAAGAGAATCTAGAAGATTTTGAGGCAATTCTTCTAATTTCGCAAAATTTTTTTTAAATGTTTAGAAAAAATCGAATCATTATAAAATATGTTCAGAAGTTTTTTATAAATTTCAAAAATAGTTCAAACTTTGAGAAAATTTAAAATAACTTCGAAGTGTAGATTTTTAAAGATTTCCAAATAAAATTAAAAACCTTTTTAAAGATTTCGAAACATTTCAAAATAATAAAAAAAAAAATTTCTTAAGATTCTGGAGAATATTCAAAATGATTCATTATTTGAAAATATTGATTTGAAGAAAATATTTGAAAAGACTTTATATTAATACAAAAGATTTCCTAAATTTTCAAAAGAGAAGCTAGAAGATTTTGAGGCAAATTTTCCAATTTTGAAGAATTTTTCAAAATGTTTAGAAAAATTGGAATCATTATAAAATGATTTTAGAATTTTTAATAAATGTCAAAAATAATTCAAACTTTGGGAAGATTCAAAATAACTTCAAAGTGTAGATTTTTAGAGATTTCGAAATAAAATTTAAAAGCGTTTTAATAATTTCGAAAAGTTTCAAAATAATGAAAAAAATATTTCTTTAAATTCTTGAGAATATTCAAACTGACTCGTTATTCGAAAAAAATATTCAAAAAGATTTTATGACAATAAAAAAGATTTCCTAAATTATCAAAAGGGAATCTAGAAAATTTTGAGGCAATTTTTCTAATTTTGCAGAATTTTTTCAAAATGTTTAGAAAAATTCGAATCATTATAAAATATTTTCAGAATATTTCTAAATAAAAACTAATTAACAACTGAATTTACGCTTACTTTATTTATACACAATTTTCTTTTTTAAAATAAATATATTATACAAATCCACGATTTCATTCGTGGGTTCATTTTTGAAAATTTTGATACTAAACTGTAATAAATACTAATGTTTTCGGAACTTATTTATGACAAGAATTTATCAAATTACTTTTATCTTATTTTGAAATTTGATTTTTAAATTGCAAGGCTGCAGAAAAATTTTAAATTCATGTGCATTATAGGGGCAGTGCATAAACTATTTTAATAGTTTTGGAAAATTCACCCAACCATCCGCAAAACAGTTGCATCAACAACAACGAAGTTAAACTTCTAACCAAAAAAACAATATGTTTAACAAAATAGTTGAACTTATAACTAAATAATTAAATTTTCAAGAGAAAGAGATTTTTTTTGAAGACAGATTTCAAACAAAAAAGTTTATTTTTATCAAGAAAGATGACGTTTGTACCGCAAAGATGAATTTTCAATCCAATTTCAAACAGGACGAATGTTTAACAAAAGAGTTGAATTTTTGACTGATCTGAAACCCTTCAATATTCTTGAAAAATAGTGAAAAAAGTGGAAAAAAATCAGTTTTTTGAAAATTGCCTCATTCCAGTTTATCCTATGTCTCAAACACCTGAACCAGAATAAAAGTGCTTAAAATTTTCTGCAAAATGAAAAAAAAATCGAATGTTCTATCTCTTAAAGTTTGGAAGTTTTGGTCCCAAGAAGTCGATTTTAAGCGAATAATTTGAATTAAAAAATATATATATAGTTTTGGGAAAATAACTTATTTCTTATGGATATCTGGTAAGAATTTCCCAATAATTAATTGAAGAAGACTTAATTTTGAGTCGATCTAAAAAAAAACATTGCTCTAGCTCTAAAGAACCAACATTATGGCCTTTTTAATATGACTCTTTTTTATGAAATGTTGTTTAACATTAATTTTGTAAATAAAATTTCTAGTTTTTCAAAATAACTCATTTTCTCAGCGTTTTAGGTGAAAATTGCCAGTAAGTTATTTAAAAATACTCAATTTTAAGTAAATCTAAAGAAAAATGCTCTAGTTGTAGTCAAGGTTATGTTAACGTTTTTACATGAAATCGGTTATTTGAAATAAAAATCATTAAATTGGAAAGAATATTTATAATTTGTAACTATTCATTTTTACGTTATATCAGGGTTCTTCGTCAGTTATTATCAGTATTAAAAAAAAAGATTCCAAAAAATATTTACAATTTTTTACCAACTTTAGCTATGTTGGTGTGATCAACCTAAAATCAGTATTTTTGAAGAAAAATCATTAGAATTAAATCCAATTATTTTTGTTTAAAATAAGAAGGTATCTTGAACAATTTCGGATTATGCTAGAGTTTTTCGTTCAATATTGACATTTTTATTTAAGATTCATTAGATTTTAAAGATGATTCATAATTTTCAAACAATTTGTTAGTTACACTGGTGTTTTACATAAAAATGGGTATTTTTAAATAAAAATCATTATAATTTGAACCACATAAAATTTTTTCAAACAATTTTGAATTAGGTAAGTGTTTTTCGTAAGAAAAAATGGAAAGTTTAGAAGCTAAAAATTCAAACTCAAGAATTGAAAAGTATTAAGAGTGGTAGAAAATTAAAAATTGAATTTTAAACAGCTAAAAAGGCAAGAAAATGGTAAGCTACATTTTTAACTCTTGTAAATTTAACTTCCGATTTTCTTTAATTTCCAACAGTTCAAAAATTAACCTTTATATATTCAGCGCTTGCAAATTAAACTGTTAAAAATTATAAAAACTGAAAATTCCTTTTTAAAATGTTGAAAAATCAAGAAAAAAAGCGATTTTCATATTAAGAACTTGAAAATGTAATAATATCTAGATAATTTTGCATAAGAATTTAATATATAAACATTTTAATCCATACAAAAAGAATTTAAAAAGAAGATTTTTTCGAAAATAATATGATACTAATAATAAAACAATTCCTTGTTACGTTATGTTAGTGTTTTCCATCGGAAATTGGTTATTTTAAGTAAAAATCATTTGACTTTGACTTAAAAAATTGAAATTACAATTTTGAACAACTTTATTGAATATTGTTTTTAAATATACTTCCTTACATTAATGGACTTTTCCCAAATAGTGATAGCTGAGGTGAGATTGGTCCATACAGGTGCAATTTGTCTGACGTAAAAACTTATTTTCTTGAAAATTTGTCTATTTGGGTAGAAAATTAATTCTGTTTCTTGAAACTTCATCTATTTAATTGAGAATTCAACTACCTTGTTAAAAATTCGTTGTTGTTTTTTTTTTAATTTAACTGAAAAATGACTCGTTCTTTTTGTTGACAATTTTTTTTCTGACAGTTTAACTTTTCCATTTTTGGTTGAAAATTAATCATGTTTCTTGAAAATTCATCTATCTGGTTGAGGATTCAACTACTTTGTTAAAAATTCGTTTTTTTTGTTGATAATCTTTTTTCTTAAAGTTGAACTGTTCCATTATTTGTTGAAAACTAATCTTTTTCAGTTGAATATTTAACTATTTGGCTTACAATTCACGTATTTTGATGGAAATTCATCTTTTGGTACAAAATTAATCTTGGATCTTGAAAATTCATATATTTGGTTGAGGATGCAACTACCTTGTTAAAAATTCTTTTTTTCTTCAATTTAACTGGAAAATTATTGTTTTTTTTTGTTGCAAATTTTTTTTCTGACACTTTAACTTTTTCCTTTTTCGTTGAAAATTCATTTGTTTTGTTGGAAATCAATCATTTTGGTTGAGGATTCAACTATTTTGTAAAAATTTTGTTCTGTTGTCATTAAATTCAATTTGCTAAAAATTCATTATTTTGTTGATTTTTTTAACTTAAAATTCAACGTTTCAATTTTCAGTTAAAAATTTAACTATTTCGTAGGAAATTCACCTTTTTTGATCGAAAATTGACTTTGTTGTTCGAAATTCTTCTTTTCCGTTTCAAAATTAAACTAATTTTTAAAAAATTCGACTTTATAGCTTAAAAACTTAACCATTTTCTTGAAAATCCCTTTGTGTAGAGAATTAATCTTGTTTCTTAAAGATTCATCTATTTGGTTGAGGATACAACTACCATGTTAAAAATTCGATTTTTTTTGTTGAATTCAACTGGAAAATAAATCGTTTTTTTATTTTTATTTTTTTCCTGAAAGTTTAACCGGTCCATTTTTAGTTGAAAACACATCTTTCTTAGTTTAAAATTCAACTATTTAATTGAAAATTAATCTTTTTCAGGTTTTACATATTAAATTTCTACAACAGATATATTTTTAAACAAAAAAGACAAATTTTCAACTAATATTTGTTGTTCCTCTATTGACTGAAAAATCTTGCTCAGTTGAAAATTCGTCTTTTGCTTTAAAAATATATCTGTTGTAGAAATTTAATCTTTTTTGGCTAAAAATGTAACTGCTTTGTTAAAAAGTAAATTTTTCAAATAGAGGATTTTCAACTATTTTGTTGAAAATTCGTTTTTAATTGGTTGAAAATTAATTTTTTAAATAAAAATTTAACTACTACTTTGGTTTGAAAATTCAACTATTGTGCTCAAAATTGTTTTTTTTTTGTTTGTTAAAAATTTATTTCTTAATTGAAAATTAACTTCCATTTTTGGTTGAAAATTTATTTTTTCAGTTGAAAATTCTTGTATTTTGTTGAAAACTTTTCTTTTTTGGTAGAAAATGAACTTTTGTGGTTGAAAATGTATTTTTTTGGTTGAAAATTCAACTCTTTTTTGAAAATTCGTCTTTTTGGGTTGAAAATTCAACTACTTGGTTGAAAATTATTTTTTTTATCGAAGATTCATTATTATAGTTGAAAATTCACTTCTTTCCTTGAAAATTTAACTATTTTGTTCAAAATCCATCTTTTGTGGTAGAATATTAATCTTCATGGTGAAAAATTCATCTTTTTGGGTTGAAAATTCAACAATTTGGTTGAATATTAATTTATCTGTTGAAAATGCATATTATCGATTTGAAAATTCAACTGTTTTGTTGAAAATTAGTCTTTTTCGCAAAAATATTCCACATTTTGGAAGAAATTTTTTTTTTATTGACTGAAAAATCGTTCTCAGTTGAAAATTCGTCTTTTTCATTTAAAAATATATCTGTTGTAGAAATTTAATCTTTTTTGGCTAAAAACGTACATGTTTGGTTAAAAAGTAATTTTTTTCGATCGAGGATTTTCAACTATTTTGTTGAAAATTCGTTTTTAATTAGTTGAAAATTAATTTTTTAACTAAAAACTGAACTATTCCAGTTTTGGTTTCATATTTATCTTTTTTAGTTGAAAATGCCTTTATTTGGTTAAAAATTAATTTCTTCGATTTAAAAAGGTTTTTAACTTCTTTATGTCATTAGTATATAGAAATCACATTTTTTATCAAATGTCAATGCTCTGCTCCGGAATATCACTGAAAAAAAACTGAAAAAAATTTGAAAAAAAAAAATACCTTAAAATTTTAAAAATTGCTCAAACTCTGAATTTGTTGATATCGATTGTTTGCAACGATACATACGAATCTCCACATCATCGCGTAAAAATATCGATAAATCTTCAAGTAAGAATAGCTAACTAGAATTTTAATAAGTACAAATCCGTCGGTCAAAATGACCAACGCGCGCGCCCTCCCGGGTTGAAAGAAATGATCGAACTGCATACGTCGTATAAAGTATCTTTTCATCGCAAAGAAATGGTTTCATCGTAACTAAAACTATGAAATTATTGTTGTAAAAAAATGCATTCAGTCAAATATTTAGTTTATTAATTTGGCAGTTTATATAAGTCAATACGATTTCAATTTAGGAAAATATTTCCTTGGAATAAATTTAAGTCCATACATTGAGGTAAGAGTTTATTTTGATTAGAAAATATATTTTCTAGGTTCAAAGGAGCGTACCTCAATTTTGACAAATAATGCTGAGAATGAAAAAAGAATAGCAGTATTAGGTGCTATTTCTAGTTTATCACATCTTTATATATGCGGCACCTAGCGGGACTTTTTCGAAACAGTTGAAAGTTGCAAAACAGAAATTATTATCGCAAGAAATATTTATTTAGAATGATCTATTTTTTTCATGAACTAAATAAGCGTTCAAAATATTTGAAATATTTCCTTTACTGAAAGAAACCTAAATTACATCATCCACATATGGATGAGTTATTTAATTCGATCACATCTTTATCACTTCAAAAACTCTATGTAATTGACATGCTAAAATATTCCTTAGGATACAAGAAACAGATCAAGACACTAGACTCTAAGCTCTGATGAAATCATTTCTTTGACTTAATAATTTTCACAATTATCACAAAGAAATATTTCTTTATATCGAAATAATATCACCAAAGAAATGATTTCCTTGAATAAGGACATGACTTTTTTTGCTTTTCCACAATTTTTATTGAACTGAATTTATTATATCCTTGGTACAAAGAAAAAAAAATGTTTTTTTAATTCGACCATTTGGTTGAAAATTCAATTATTTTGTTCAGAATTCATCTTTTCTCGTTAGAATTCAAGTGGCATGCTTGAAATTCTTTTTTCAGTGTTTCGTTGAAAATTTTGGGTGAAATAAAGTTTTAACATGCACAAAAACATTTTGCAATAGTTTACAAAGCTTTCAAAAATTATTTCTTTCTTTTGAAGCTTATGAAAGTGAGATTTTGTCCCAGAAGAATTGAAAATATTGAAATCTTCTAAAATTTCCGAAAATTGCACTTCTATATAGATTACAAAAAAAAATTCTATTAGTGATTTTTGAAAAAATTTGAGTTTCGCTACGAATTTTTGAACTTATCTTTGTCCAGCAGAACTTCCGGATGTTGATCAACCTATTTCAAATTCAATACAGG
The DNA here is from genome assembly GCA_011634705.1 of Andricus grossulariae. Taxonomy (NCBI): domain Eukaryota; kingdom Metazoa; phylum Arthropoda; class Insecta; order Hymenoptera; family Cynipidae; genus Andricus; species Andricus grossulariae. The sequence continues at coordinate 212,889,492 of JAABKJ010075445.1, read as the reverse complement.
TTACCTGTGTAATCAGGGATCTAAAATAAAAATTTTAAGTATCAGGCTGTTTTGAATTTCTAATTTTGTAATTTATTTTAACATACACTAATAGCCATATTACAAATCCACATTTTACACAATTTGATTTCCAATGAAATACTAACTACAATTATCCGGATTTGGTCTGGTTTAGTTGAAAATTTTACTATTTCTTTGAAAATTGTATTATGTTTTTAAAACTGCACTACTTTGTTAGGAATTCATTTCATTCGTTGAAAATTTATATATTTTATTGACAATTCTTCTTCTTCTTGGTTGAAAATTAAATTATTACATTTTTCTTTGAAAATCTAACTACTTGGTTAAAAGTTGAACTAGCTTGTTTACAATGCTCTTTATTAGTTAATGATTTTAATATTCTTTGAAAAATTCGTCTTTTTTGGTTAAAAATTCTATTCCGCTCAAAATTTAATTGTTTTGTTAAAACTTCAACTTATTTGTGATAAAGTAATTTTTGGTCAAAAATCTAACTACTTGGTTAAAATTTAAATTACTTTGTTGAAATTTTTTTTTGCCAAGATTCATCTCTTCTGGTGATAATTTAACTATTTCATTGAAAAATTGTTTTATAATTGGTCGAAGATACATTTTTTCACCTGGAAATTCAACTATTCCATTATTGGTTGAAAATTTAATTGTTCCATTTTTGGCAAAATTCAAATTATGATAATTTTTGTTTAAAAATACCTATTTTTTATATAAAAAACAACGTAACCTGAAATTAAAAAATTTTTGAATCTTCTTAGAAATCTAATAATTTTTCAATAAAAATTTGAATTTCCGACAAAAAATACTAATATAATACAAAATTGTTAAATCTTGTCAATTTTATTATTTGAAACAAAAGTCATAAATTAAATAATTCTTTATTTAAAAATATGAATTTTAGTTGAAATACATCAACATAGCCTAACGTTTTTGAAAACTTGTAAATATTCTTTGTAATCTAATAATTCTTTATTGAAAATACCAATAAATTTCTACAAAGAACACTAACATGGCATAACGGAAATTTTTTTAGAATTGTAAATATTTTTCGAAATATAATGATTTTTGTTTAAATTAATCGATTTTCTGTAAAAACTTTATTAGAACCTGAAATTGTTCCAAAATTGCAAATAGTTTTCGAGCAACAATGATTTTTGTTTTTAAATTCCAGTTTCCGGTAAAAACCCTAACAAAACCAAGAAACGTACATTTTTGAAAAAATTTCAATCTTTGAAATCTAATAATTTTTCATTAAAAATACCCATATTCGGCGTAAAACGCTAAAATACCATAACATTGTTAAAAATGAAGAATCCTGATGATGATTTTTGTTTAAAAAATTCTAGATTTTATATTGAATTTTTTTAAACCACTAATTTCTCGCGAAAACTAACATGAAACATGTACAATATTTTCAATAATTTATTTAAAAAATTCAAAGTTTCAATCTAACCGCGCAAGAATATTTAAAAACACAAATCCTTCTCAGTTTGGGTAAGGTTTTTCTATGAAAATAGATGAAATAAAAAAAATAAAATGAAATTTTGTTGATCATGTTATTGATTAATTGTTGGTCACAAACTATTAAATTGCATCGGCTTGATAATTTCTTATTATTATACATCCAAACCTGGATTTAGCGCCTGGTTCGGGGCTGACCTTGGCGTTAAATCCAGACTTGGAACTATTTTGTCTCTCTCCTGTTTCTCTCTGTCTTTGTCACGCCTGAGTGCACACCGCACATTCCCTCGTAAACACCTCTCACGTATTCTCTCCCCCCCTGCGTGATACTTTTTCTATTGTTCTTAATATGGAGAATTATACTTTGACAGGCTCCCCCCCCCTAAACATATCACGTATTTTGTGAATGACCCCTTTAGAAAAAGAACATTATTTTTAATGAAAAAATTTTGAAACTAACAAACAATATTTATTTTAACAATATTTTTTACATCTGAATTTTTTCCTGCTATTGCTTCTCACAAGTTTTTGAAAAATGAGTGAATAATAATAATTGCGTGGTGATTTTTCAGGGCAAAACATTCTCTACAACTCTACTGTTTCCAATTTTGAAATTAAATTTTTCTAAGGCTGACATTTTTAAAGCAATTTTTGCAAGAAAATGTTTTTAAACAAATAATTATATTTGAAAATTATTTGCTGTTTAAAAAAATGGAAACGGTGAATAAGTTGTAGATAATGTTTTCTTTGAACAAATAACCGTTTTTTAAAAATTGGTAAGATTGGTAAGAAGCGTAAGTTGCGTTGGTGTTCCGATTCTATGAGAAAGTTGCGATTCAGCTCTATACATTTTTTTCTTGAATTATGAAAAGTATCCAAAATATTACATACTCAACTGAAAATGATTTATAGCATTGGATAGAATTTCGTAAAAGAAATTGTAATTATTCTTTTTAAAGAATTTAAAAAAAAGCATTTCCGAATTGATGAATAATACATGTGATACATTCACATCCGTAGAGTGTAAAAATGGTGTAGGTGAATATTTTGAATATAATGGATCATTTTGTCACTGAAGGAAAGAAATTTCTGATTCGAGGTTTTGAAAAAATCCTCAACAATGAAGTTCATGCCTTAATAAATACCGAAAATTTAAATAAAGTGTAGAGTGACCACTCGTATTGGAATCTTGCATTTTTATTGTATTATTTTAGAAACATTAAAAGGATTCATAAAGAAAAATATCGTGACATCAAGTCTAGCAGCGTCATATTTGGTTTTCTTAAAAAATCAATATTTATTGAGCTAGAGCGGTCTTCAATTAAAATATTACAATGGAATATGAATTTGAAATTTATCATGTATTTATAATCAAGAACTAACTTCACTTATCTCGTTTTGTGACCAGAATTGATTCAAATCCATATATTTTGTATGAAGTATGACACAGGATTATGAACCGTAAATTTCTCATTTTGACCACTGTGCATTCCATTTTTACAAAGAGCACTTTTTTTGGACAAAAATCGATCGACAGTTTAATTTATTCCGGATTTTGATGTATTTTTTAAATAACCCTGAGGCTTGCAGACATAACATGAAACTGCTCATTTTTAATTTTTGCCGGAGCAACATTTTTTATTCAGTAACAATTGGAATTTTTTGTTTATTTATAACTTTCCAAGTGTGCCGCTATTCGAAATATTCTAAAATTTAATCAATCAGATCTTAAATATACGCCAACGTATGCCAAAATATTATGCCAATTCCGCAAAATCTACCTCTCAATTATATTCGACCACATTTCCAGTATTAAAAAAAACGTTATTAGTTGACTATACATCAACTCTGCAAAATCATGCTCTCAATTATATTTGACCCCATTTTCAGTTTTTAAAAAACACCTCTTTATAGTTGGCCATACCCTAATTCGGAAAAACCTACCTCCTAATTATATGTGACCCTATTTCTAATCTATTTACCAAAAAAATCCGTTTATATTTTGCCATACGACAACTCAGCCAAACCTATGTCTCAATTGTATTTGACCCTATTTCCAATATAAAAAAACATATGTTTATAGTTAGCCAAACCCCAATCCAGACAAATGTTTGAAAATCCGATTGAATTCCTTGAAATCACTTAAAATCTTGTAAAATTCATTTAAAAATTTTGATTTTCTTTGAAATCGGTCTAGGTGATTTCCTCAAACTCTTGAAATTTTTTTAAATTATCTCAAATCTATGAGACCTCTTATAATCCTTTGGAATCGTTGGAAATATTTTAAAACTTTTGCAATCCCTTAAATCCCTTTCAAATTTTTTGAAATTATTTCTAATCTTTTGAATCATTCGATATCTTTAGAAATTTCGTTGACAGTGAAAATAATAGATATATTTTTTAAATTATTAACCCATTAACGATGAAGAACTCCGATTTTATCATTCATTTTCAAGCCTCATTACTAAAATTAAGGAGTGGAAATTTATGAATAAAAACTCTGTTCCCTGATATTTTCAAAAGGGGCATCAGGACGATTAGAACACTTGGAATTGTGTCTTGAAGGTTTGCAAATCTGCAAAAGGGGTACTGGGACGAGGAGAACATCTGGATTGTGCAGGGGAGCTTGGAGAGCTGGAAAAAGGTCATCAGGGAAGGGAGAACACTTGGAATTGTACCTGGGAGTTTGGAAAGCTGGAAAAGGGGCATTAGGACGATAAGAACACTTGGAATTGTGTCTGGGGATTTGGATATCTGGAAAAGGGGCATCAAGACGAAGAGAATACTTGGGATTGTGTTTGGAAGGTTTGCAAATCTGCAAAAGGGGTACTGGGACGAGGATAACATCTGAAATTGTGCATTGGAGTTTAAACACCTGGAAATGGGGCCTCAGAAAGAGAAGAACACTTGGAATTGTACCTAGGAGTTTGGAAATCTGGAAAAGGGGCACCCATGAGAGGAGAGCACCTGGGATTGTGTCTGAGGGTTTAGGTAGCCGGAAAAAGGGCACAGGGACGAGAAGAACGCTCAAAATTGTATCTGGGGTTCGGAGAGCTGGAAAAGGGGCACCAGGACGAGGAGACCGTTTGGGATTGTGCTTGGGGATTTGGAGAGCTGGAAAAGGGTCATATGGAAAAAGGGGAAAATGATTTTTCACTATTGGGAAATAATTCTTTTTCTAACATTTTGCTACCATACTATAATTTGTGTATAGATTGGAAAATTTCAAAAAAATTTCCAATGGGCCAAGAACGTAGTATAAGTTTGTTGTAGGTACTGTTTTTGGTAGTTTATAATAATATAAAAAAAATTTTAATTGTACTCAGGTTAGAACCCTTTTTTTTAAATGCTCGAAAAATTTAACACAATCCAAGAAACTAATCTTTTTCACATTTAAAAGAAGTTTTTACTTGAAAACAAAGTTTGCTTTCTTTTTCTAAATTTACATTATTATTTACTACCAAATACAACTTTTATTTAAAAAGATTTTTTCAAATAAAAAAATAATTTAGAAAAAATTAAGAAACAATTAGATTTTTTAATACTTTGAAGGGTTTCAAGAAAATCAAAAAAATTTCTTAAGATTCATGGTAAAGTGGTAAAGTATGGTAAAGTCAAAAATTTTCAGGGTTTTAGAATTTCAGGGGTTTGTAGGGTTTTAGGATTTTAGAATCATAGTATTTTTGAGTTTTAGAATTTGAGTGTGTTTGTATTTCAGGGTTTAAGAGTTTTAATATTTCAAGGTTTCAGGATTTCCGGAAACAAGAGTTTTAGCATTTAGGTGTTTCGAGGATTTAGAGTATTGGAGTTTTAGGATTTTAGGGCTTTGGAGTTTCAGAATTTTAGGATTTTATAGGGGTTTCGAATTTTCGAATTGTAGTATTTTTGGGTTTTTTAAATTTGAGTGTTAGTATTTAAGGGATTTTGAATTTTTAATGTCAAGGTTTCAGGGTTTTAGAATTTTAGAAATTTAGGATTTTAGGGGTTTGAGGGGGCTAGGTTTTATTATTTTAGAGTTTAAGGTTTTAGATTGAAGATTTTTAGGGTTTTAGGATTTTAGGGAGGTAAAAGCATGAAAATTAAAAAAAATACAATACAAATAAAAAATCTAGGAGTTTAAAAATTTTCAAAAACTAATCACCTATCTCAGTTTATCTAATTAAATATGAATTTTTCTTTTAATATTCATAAAGTAAAAATCTATATATAGACAGTTTAATAGGGGGTTACATCGAGAGATGGGGATCATAAAACTCAAAGAGAAATCAAATTAGGCGAATTAATTACAAATGTGTTAGGATTTTAGAGTTTTAGGGATTTAGAGTTTTAGGGGTTTGGAGCTTTAAAGTTTTAGGATTTTAGAATTGTAGGAATTTGAGGATGTTAGTGTTTGAGGGATTTCGATTTTTATGGTTTTAGGTTTTTAGGGTTTCAAAGTTTCAAAGTTTTAGGATTTTTTCATTCTAGGGAATTCACAGCTTCAGCGTTGTGGGGTTACTGTTTTAGGGTTTTAAGGTTCTAGAGTTGTAGAATTTTAGGATTTCAGGGGTTCCGGTTTTTAGGAATTAAGGGTTCTTGGGTTTCAGGGCGAGAATTATGGTTAGGCTTTTAAGATTTCAGAGTTTTAGGATTTTAGAGTTTTAGGATTCAAGTGTTTTGGGGATTTAGAGTTTTAAGTTTGTAGGTTTTTAGAGTTTTCGAGTTTCAGAGTTTTAGGATTTTAGAGTATTTGGTTAAAGATTCAAGACTTTTGTTGAATATTCAACTCTTTGGTAGAAAATGTAACTGTTTTTGGTTGAAGCTTAATATTTTTTGTTTAAAAATTACACTATTTGGTTGAAGATTCAACTATTTTGTTGAAAATTTAAGTATTTTGTTAAAAAGACATCTTTTTTGTAAAAATTTAATTATTTTAATTTTGTTGTTGAAAATTCATCTTTCTTGGTTGAAAATGAACTTTTCTGTTTGAAAATTAAATTATTTGCTTTAAAATCTATCTTTCTTTATTGAAAACGATCTATTAGTTGAAAACTCGTCTTTTTTGGTCGAAAAAGTAATTATTTTGTTGAAAATTCAACTATTTTGTAAAAAGTCTTTTTTTTTTTGTTAAAAATTCGATTATTCTACATCTTTTTGGTAAAAATTTAAGTATTTTGTTGAAAATTCAACTATTTTGTTAAAAAGTCATCTTTTTGGTTAAAAATTCGATAATTCGACATGTTTTTGGTAAAAATTGAGGTATTTTGTTGAAAATTAAACTATTTTGTTAAAAAGTAATCATTTTTGGTAGAAAATTCAACAGTTTTGTTGAAAATTCGTCCTTTTGGATTGAACATTCATCTTTTATCGTAGAAAAGTAATCTTTCTTGTTTGAAAATGCATCTTTATTGACTGAAAATTAACTTTTTTTGTCAAAAATTCTAAAAGAATTCGTCCTTTTGGCTTGAAAATTCAACTATTTGGTTTGAAAATTTAATTATTTTGTTGAAAACTAAAGTATTTGGTTAAAAAGACATCTTTTTGGTAAAAATTTGTTGCATTTTTTTATTGAAAATTATTTTTTTTACTAAAATTGTAACTTTTCCATTTTTAGTTGTAAATTTATTTTTTTGTTTGTTAAAAATTCAACTATTTGTTTGAAAATTAGTGTATTTTGATGAAAACTCTTTTTTTTTTAGTAGAAAATGAATCTTCCTGGTTTAAAATTCGTCTTTTTGGCTGAAAAGTTCATATTTGTATGTTTAAAATTTAATTATTTGGTTAAAGATTCAAGACTTTTGTTGAATATTCAACTCTTTGGTAGAAAATGTAACTGTTTTTGGTTGAAGCTTTCTTTCACTATTTTTTACAATACTTTTGTATTCTTTAATCCAATACTGATTGTCCTATAATCGTTTTCTATATAATAATTCAAATATTTTTCACCGAAAAAGTGATTGTTCATCTCGGATTTTTTCTGTTTCTTTTTTAGGGACAAATTGGAATATTTTAAGTTGAAAAATATAAAATTCGCTTGGAGGCCAATTTTTTTCAATTTTTCACAAAATCTTATTAAACTCGTAGTATCTGAAAATATCTTGCTTCCTTGCATAAAACAATCTTACTTGTGCCCATAAGTGTAATTTGAAATAAAAAAGAAATCCTGGATAAGTATGCTTGCTTAAAAAAATCAAACAATTTGCAAAAATGTATATTTTTTAAAACGAGCTCACTTTTCTAGGAAATATTTAAAAAATATTCATATTAGACTGGTTTAGGTACACTTATGAATGTTTGGTGCAGCGAAGCGAGATATTTGAAACATTATTCTTTTTTAGTTTTTCAATTAATTTAGTTCACTTAAACTGTAGAAAGCAAAATTTTCACGTAGGATGGACTACAAATAAATTGTTTATAAAAAAAAATGTTACAAAAAAACTTTCACTTGAAAGTCACTTATGATGGTCATATCTCCGGAACTATTAGAGACAAAATACTTTTTGAGTTTCACAAGGAATTTTATAAACATTATCCTGACTCTCTCATATATTTTTTTTACAAAATGCATCAGAAATTATTAATTTCGAAAAGACTCAATTTTTAAATGTTTCAAACAAAAAAAGAGTTCAACATATCGCTTGTTCCTGAACATTTAGCATTTTTTCTGGACACAAAGACTGAGTTGTTTTCAAGCCAAGATTTAAAAAATACTGTACTCGAAAAATCAAAAAATTAGAGACTTTAAAAGGCCAGGTAACAAATTTTATATTTTTGGCTTGAAATATTTTGTAGGTGTCCCTAAAATAGAATCACGAAAAAAACCCGGATGGACAAGCACCTTTTTAGTGAAAGTTGGTTCAAGCTAGGACTGTCTCTTTTCTTTCTTTGATCTCAGTTTTTTACTTAATTTAATTTTTATAATTTTTTCAAATATAAGTAATAAAATTTTCAATAATCATGGGTTAAGATTAATGAAGTTTATTCAGGACATTAAAATACAAAACATATAACAAGTAATTAGATAAACCAAGACAGATCATGCAATCAGAGTTTTCCATGTAACTTCTGTAATTTCATTATGATATTAAATTGAAAAATTGAGATTTTTATGTTTTTGGTGAGATAGTGCATGATTGAATTCTTATATATTTACCAATACAATTGAGGGCAACCGCCAATGAGAAGAAGAGATAAGTAACGATTCACATTTTTCCTAACTAAGGAAAAATAAATTACTGTATGGATACAAAATTCGATTCACGCTGTATCTAACGATTATTCTGGTGATTTCTGATAGTATGTGATATACGCTGTATTCTTTATCTCCGTTATTGTCTACACCTGAAACTTGTCCTTGTCAGATATTTGTTTATCATTCATCTGTCAAAGAAACCATTGAATGTTGTCGACATAATTATGTAGAATTTAGTGAGTTTTGAAAACAATATGAGCGAAACTATTCATGAGGTCGACATAAATTATTCTCCAAACGTACAATTTTCAAAGGTTTTTCGTAAATGATGCAGGGTATCAAAAAAGAGCAAGATATATTTTTTGTAGGAACTTTCGAATATTTCAAAATTATTAACCTTTGTTTCTTAATATTCAGTTTTTGAATGAAAAATCCTGATATTTTCTCTTTTTAAATACTATCAGTTGAAAATTGAAAAGATTGTGGATACTAGATTGCTGCATCCCTGATGATATAATGTCAAAAATTTAGTATTCAAATATTTTACTTTCACTTTGTATATTTAAAAATTGAAAAAAAACAGTATTTAGTGATCAGAAAAATTAAAATTAATACCGTTCAAATATAATCCAAATCAATTAATTCAATCGCAGTTTATTGTAGCTAATAAAAATCTTTCTTTATTATTGCACACTGATGCATTTACATAAAGGAAAATTAATACAAGTTAATCATTATAAACCTATTTTTATATTTTCTAAAGAATATTTTAGTCAGAAAAAGAAAACCATGTTTGCTTTATTTTCTTCTGAAAAGGACTGGCTTAGCACTATTGACAAAAGATTGAAGACTTGAAAACCATTATACATGAATTATGTTCTTTAAAATACAATATTGCACTCAGATTTCTTTCAGATTTTTACAATAACATTCAAAGGTCGCTCGAGGTCACTTTAGGACAAAAATATTTATTCCTAATTAAATTAAAGCTTTTCATTGATTATTTATGTCTGGCGCGTATGAATTATGTTCTTTACGATTTAATATTGCACTCAGATTTTTTTCCGATTTTTACAATAACACCCAAAGGTCGCTCAAGGTCATTTTAAGGCCAAAATGGCTATTCTCGATTAAATTGACGCTATTCATTGATTATTCATTCTGGCGCGTATGAATTATGTGCTTTACAAGTTAATATTGCACTTAGATTTTTTTCAAAATTTTTACAATAACACTCAAAGGTCGCTAAAGGTCATTTTAAGGCCAAAACGGTTATTCTTAATTAAATAGAAGCTTTTGATTGCTTATTTATTTTGAGTGCGTATGAATTAGGTTCTTTACGATTCAATATTTCACTCAGATTTTACAATAACACTCAAAGGTCGTTCAAGGTCATTTTAGGACAAAAATTTTTATTCCTCATTAAGTTGAAGCTATTAATTAATCATTCATTTCTGAGGCGTATAAATTTTGCTCTTTACAAGTCAATTTTGCACTCAGATATTTTTCAGATTATCACGATAACATTCAAAGGTCACTCAAGGTCACTTTAAGGCCAAAATGTTTATTCCTAATTGAATTGACGCTATTTATTGATTATTCATTCTGGCGCGTATGAATGATATGCTTTACAATTTAATTTTGCACTCAGATTTTTTTCAAATTTTTACAATAACACTCAAAGGTTGCGCAAGGTCATTTTAAATCTAAAATGGCTATTCTTAATTAAATTGACGCTATTTATTGATTATTTATTTCTGGTATGTATGAATTATGTTCTTTACAATTTAGTATTGCACTCAGATCATTTTCAGATTTTTACAATAACATTCAAAGGTCACTCAAGGTCACTTAGGACAAAAATGTTTGTTCCTCATTAAATTGACGCAAATAATTAATCATTCACTTCTGAGGTGTATGAATTTTGTTCTATACCAGTAAATATTACACTCACATTTCTTTTAGATTTTTAAGTACATGAATTCTCAACCAAATAGTTGAATTTTAAACTAAAAAATATCAGTTTTCAACTAAAAATGGAATAGCTCAACTTTCATTTAATAAATTAATTAAAAAAAAACAACAAATTTTAAAATAAAATGATGAATCTTTAACTGGAATAGATGAATTCTGATCCATAAGGATGCATTTTTAACAAAAGAATAACTTTCAACCAAGTAGTGTTTATCTTCAATCTAAAAGATGAAATTTCATCTAAAATGATGAATACTTAACTGAAATACTTAAATTTTCAACCAAAAAGATAAGGTTTCAAACAAGAAGGTTAATTTTGAAACATAAAGAATAATTATCTACCAAAAAATGCGTTTTTTCAAGAAAAGTGATGAATTTTCAACTAAAAAAGACAAACTTTCAACCAAATAGTTTAATTTTCAGTTCAAAAAATTAATTTTCAACAACAAAATTTCCTACAAAAAAAGACTAACAAATTTTCAGTCGAAGTGATAAATTTTTTTATAAAATTATGAGTATTTTACTTGAATAAATGAATCTTTAACTGGAGTAGATAAATGTTAAGTCAGATAGATGAATTTTTAACAAAAGAGTTTATTTTCCAACCAAGCAGTTGTATTTTCAACCAAAAAGTTGAATTTTCAACTAAAATTGTACATTTTTAACTGGAGTACTTAAATTTTCAACTAAAAAGATAAATTTCAAAACAATAAAAATAATTTTTATACAAAAAGACTAATTTTCTACCGAAAAAGATGGTTTTTGAACAAAATACATGAATTTTCAACGAAATACTTGATTTTTTAACAAAAAATAACAGTTTTCACCAAAAAATTCAATTTTTCAGTTCCAATTTTCGGTTAAAGAAATTAATTTTCAACCAAGATTATAAATTTTCAACTAAAATGATTAATTATTGACTGGAATAGTTTCATTTTCAACTAAAAATGGTAATTTTTCAACATCAAATTGGATGGTTCAATTTTAAAATTGTTATCATGTTCAACTAAAGAAATGAATTTTTAACTACAATGTTAGAATATTCAATTGGAATAATAAGATTTTCAGTTTGAAAAAAAATTAATTTTTTGTTAAAGAAAATATTCAGAATTGTCAATATTGGGTGAATCAAGTTAAAACTTAAGATTTTTCTTCACAATTACCTAAAGTACATAAATGAAGGATTTCTTCTTAAAAAATACCTCCAATTATCTGTTTTATTGAGTTATTATTTTATTTATTTTGCGAGTTTCGAGCGCTAGTAACATTTTTCTTGCTTTTTTATAATTAGATGTTTGCATAACTTTGTTAAAAAATGTTTATTGGTTTTGGCAATTTTTGTTTATGTAACAATTTATTATTATTTATAATAACATTTTTTCAGAATAATGCAAGAAACTTGCAGTTTCTCTCGAATTTTCCGCTTTCTGTTCAATTATTAATCAGAGGGAGGAAACAATTAAATAAAGTCGATAACAATAATTGTTCATACAATTTTTTCATTTTTAATAATATTATCTTCGAACAATGCTAGAAAGTTGCGGTTCTTTCTGAAATATTCGACACTTGTGCAACTTTCACGTAGTGCGAGGTAAAATTATTGCAATTAGGAAACATGATTGTTTAAACAAATGATTAATGTTTGTAACTGTCTTCTCCTGTAGTAATGCTAGATATTTGCCGTTTTTTATTAAAATTTCCAGTTTTTGTCAACTTTTCACTTAGTGAGGTAATAATTATTGCAAATTAACAATCTTAATTCTTTAAACAATTCAGTATTGTTTATAACTAATATAATAGACGTAAATTGTCCTTGAAGTAGTTAATGAGAACCTTTTTGTTTAAATTAATATTAATATTTATAATTGTGTCTTAACTAAAAAGTCGAAGGAAGGCTGAAAATTTCAGAAGAGCCTGCAACTTTTTAGCATTACCCTAAACTAAGATATTCATCAATAACAATACATTGTTTAAAAAACTATGTTCGCGACTTGCATTAATTATGATCTCACTAAGCAAGAAGTGGACAAAAAGTTGAGAATTTTGGAAAACCCGCAACTACCAATGATCAATATAGGATAATATAATTATAAGGAATAATAATTTGTTTCAGTAATGATGTCTGTTAAATTAAATTAATTATTACTTTGCTGTGAGGGCAAAGTTAACAAAAAGTAAAAAATTTTGGCGAAACCCTCAACTATCCAAAGTATTGAAAAAGGATTATGATTGATAGTTACCTATTTCGATAAAGAAAAGCACAAAGTTGAGCACAAGAGGACTGAAGAAGACCCTCATTCTCTTACGACGTAGATTAAACTGATTTGTTTAGAATTTCGTACGCGGAAACTAACGATTTTTCAGAAATCCACAAGCTTATTATACTGGTCGTCTGACGGATATTTGTAGTTAGCGAAGGGCAAAAGGAGTAGAGCAATACACATTTCCTAACGTTTTATTTAATTTATTTAACATTTCTCGCAATATTGGAAGATAGCGTTAAGCTTCCCAGGTGTTTACTGCTTTATAACTGCGTAACAGTTTGAGGATTAACGCATCATAGAAATAATTCTTTTAATGTCAAATACTACATTTTAGGCAATCTATGTCAGTGACAATCAAAGAGTTCACAATTTCATGTCCCTAGAGTTTTATAAGCTTGTCTTTGGAAGACCAATTTTCGTTGATTGTAGGGTTCTATTAATCAAATTTGCTTTAATGATAACGTATCTGCAAATTATTTCAATATATTTTTAAACATAGATCTGCCATTTTGTTAATTTTAAACTTTTCTCAAATTTTCTTGCCCTTTTCGAAAGAATCCACTAAAACTCACCACAATCCGACAAGAAATTCGAAATATCTGAATCCTAAAAAAGGAATTAATATCCTAAAATAAATTCAAATACTTTTCATTGTTGCATTCAATGTTAATTTGTAATAATATCGATCAATTAAAAAATGTACCACTGCACTTGCATTATTATGACTGCAGTGATTACAGCTATGATGGTTGATGTTCGCTTACCAAAATTTTTTTAAAAATAAAACTGATGTAGGTTATGTATGGAATTCAATATGAAACGCTTTCAATTTCCAACCTTTTAGGTAAAAATGTTGCAAATTTAATGATATAGATTAATTTTCGACCAAAAAGATCGAGCTTTAACCAAAAAGATTTATCTTCTACTTAAAAGCCCTAATTTTCGACCAAAATAGATGAACCATCCCCTAAAACGGTTAAAGCCTTCTTCATGACAGATTATAAATTTTCAACCATATATTCGCACTTTTCACCAAAGAGATGAATTTTGTGGATAAGAGAATTATTTCTTCATAAAATCGAACTTTCTCATCTTTTTCGCAAACAAGGTTTACGAGAAATATTCGAAAAATATATTTTTTTGAACAAAAATACTACTGGCCTCATAAATGGTTTAGCTGGCACAAAACTGATAGAATACCTTTGTTATATAATCATGAAGAGTAAAAAATATGGGAAACAATAAAAAAGGTGTGGTTTTCCAGATAATATATATATTTTTTTTTTTTCGAATTTCAAAAACATGAAAAAGTATTTTTTGTAAAACCGCACATTCTTAATTTTTCTTCAATATTTGAAAAAAATTTCTGCCGATATATATAAAAGCATCCTATTAGTTTTATGCGAGCCAACCTATTTTTGAGAATAGGAGAATTTTTTTTCTAAAAATGTAAATTTCTAATTTTTCTCGTAAATGATGCAAGATATCATAAAAGAGTAAGACGTTTTTTTTTGTAGATCTTTTTCAGATGTGACAATTTTTATCTTAACGTTTTTCCGTATCTGTCGTTTGCGAAAAAGTGAAAAAGTTCGATTTCATTAAAGAAAAATTATCCTGACCACAAAAGTTATTTAGTCTACATGAGACTCATAGGATGTATTTCATATCGAAGGTAAAATGTAACAAAAAATTGGCAAAAAATATATGTTTCAATTATCCCAGGCGGATATATTATATACAGTTTATGTATAGTGTGAAGTATTATATATAATATTCATTTGTGAATTAAAATTTAAATTTAAATGAATATTATCTATAATACTTCACACTGTATATAAACTATATATAATATTTTCGCCTGCTTTAGTTGAATAGTTGTAGAGGTTTATAGAAAAATTGGTGATTTTGAAAAACTAAGAACAAAATTTAAATTTGTTGACATTTTTTTCACAAATCGGAAAAACACGTACGCCTAATTTCCTGTAGAACCTGGCTGGTTGGAAATTGATTCAGTCATTTATATTTTATATTCATATTTTATATTTATAAGCTGAGAGCTCACATATCAAAGGTCAGAGTTCAAAATTCAGGGGTCAGAGGTTAAAGTTAAAAGGTTAATCTTAGGACGATTTAAACTTATTTCCAGATTAGAAAAGCGGTTTAAAACTTAATTTGGATAGTGCTCTATTTTCTACGTCTTCTAAAACAAGATTGGAAGCAATCGGATTTAAGGGAGATTCCATCGGACAACCTGATAACTATTTGTAAAATTTTTGGTTGAAAGTGAAAACAGTATTATTAAATACTGTTTTAACAGTTATTAAAATTTCAGAATTAGATATTTTTGTTAAATTTTTGTAAACTTGCAATTTTTCTTCTATGCAATCAGAAAGTAAGTCTAACGGAATGTTATCAAACATAGAAGTTACATCTAAAGATAATAATGAGTGGGTACTAGGTACACGTATATTTTAAATTTTTTCTTTAAAATCCCAAGTGTCTTTAACAAAGGAGTGAGTCGTACCAGAAACAGAGTTTAATAACCGTATTTAATAGTTTTAATAGTTTTAAACACATAGCCGAGTCTGAGACCTGGCTCACGCCTAACATTCCTTCGAGCCTCGTAGCATTTGATCATTACACACTTCTCCGCAGAGATAGAGATGAGAGAAGAGGGGGTGGAGTCTGTCTCTATATTCATGACAGCTTAAGGGGTATACAGGTGGGAGTGAGTCCTCTTGCCAATTACCCTACTGCTGAGAACCTTTTTATCAAGGTATCGTCGCCTCAGGGAAGTATGTTGGTGGGTGCAATTTACAAACCTCCTAACGCCTCCTATAACAAGGAACTTGAGACTGACATTTTTGACCTTAGACCCAATTATAATAACATTGTACTCACCGGTGACCTAAACACAAATCTTAATGCTACCAACAATTTAACTCAATAAGTAAAATCAGTAGTGTTTTCTGCCGGATTATATATAGTTCCCCATGATACCTCCCACCACACTGATAATTCTAGTACATGGATTGACTTGATGATTGTTGACGATTTGGTCAAGGTGATTTCTTCTACTCAATACTCAATCTCTTTCATTTCAAACCATGATCTTATTAGTATCAAATATCAGTTCTTCTTTAATGCCTCCTCTAGTGTCACTCCTCTGACTATAAGCAATCTTAAGAATATAAATGAAACTGAATTTCTTGAGCACCTCTCTACTTATGACTGGAATAGCATTTATACTGAACTCGTACTTGGATTCAGTTTGTTCAGCATTCTTAGCAAGTTTTCGGTTGACTCTGCTATTACAACCTTATTATTTGCGAACGCTAATTCACGGACCCGCACTGTTTTGGGATTCTCACCTCTTTTGCCAATGAATATAATAAATAGCCATAAAGGCATAACGCATCATTGCTTAACATATTGCGTAATATCGAATCAGTCACTCAGTTCTTCATTCAAGCTTACCCTCGCTTGGGAACCTTCATACATACATTGTATTTATTGTTTGTAGGAGCCATCCATTGACTCCGTTCTCTTTCATGACTTTCCAAAGTTTACTCTTATCCACCTTGTCTTGCGTTTTTTATAGATCAACAAATGAACGGGAAACACTTTCATCAATACAATTGAACAATTATCAAATAAAAATATTATTATCAGCCATTAAAACTGCGTACAAACAATTTTAAAAAAATATAGAAAACTTATAATCTTAGAGATGACATGAAATTTTGATATCCCCTCGCTGAGCAACTAGGAGCGTACGAAAGAATGTACTAGATGTACAAACAGAAATATAGGATATACAAACAGTGCAAACGACGTACAAACGTTAGTTAGAGGAAAAATTTAGAAATTGAAATTTCGGAGATGATACATAATTTTGATTTGCCCCTAGTTGGGCAACCAAAAGGGCAAGGAAGGAACTATTGGATGTGCAAACAGAACAATCGACGTAAAAACGTCTCCAGCAATAAATTATAAAATTGTAACTTTTGGGGGCCAACAGTAAAAGAGCAAAGAATAGAAAAATGTGAAACAAGAAATAATTCATGTCATAACGTATGAAACCCTTCAAAAGACTTTGAAATCACTCAAAAAACTCTGAAATTGATTTATTTCACTCTACAATAACTATTGAAAGATATACATGTTGACAAGGCCTAAAAAAATTATTTAACAAATTTGATAACAAAATTTTTATTTTCTGTAGTAGTCTTATTTATGTGGATGTTATAGGATTATTCCTGAGTCTGCATAAGATAAACATTTACTTTTACCTTCAACAAACAATGTAGAAAATATGTCTATTACAGTTTTAAATGATTTTCGAAAATATAGGTTTACAAGGATTTCAAAAGATTTTAAATTATTTTCTAAAATTTCGAAAAAGAATGGGAAAGATTTTCAAGCAAAATCTTTTCATTAGAAAGTTAGCAAAATTTTATAAAAAATATGAAGAAGAAAAAATTAAAATGTTTCAGGATAATGAAAAATATTTCTCATAATTCATGGGATAATTAAAACTGATTTTTAGATTGAAAAATTAATTTTAAGATAATATTTTTAAAAAATTTACTATTTGGAAACATTTCCAAAATTGTTATAATAGAATCTGGAAGATTTGAAGGCAAGTTTTTTAATTTTTCAGAACTTGAACAAAAATTTTGGAAAAATTGGAAGAATTTTAAAAGATATTTAGAAGGTTTAAAAGTTTTGAAAATGGTTAAAAAAGCTTTTTAAGAAGTTGCAGAGGTTTTAAAAAAATAAATTTTTTTTCGAGATTCATATTATTATTATTTCCAAATATCTGTACGAATTTCGAAAATATCTGAAAGATTTAGGGGCAATTTTTTTTAATTTTGAAAGATTCTTCAAAATTTTAGGAATATTTCGAGTCAGTTTAACAGATATTTATTTTCTAAACTTCTAAAGTCGTATATATCTTTCAAACTGACTCGAATTTTTCCTAAAATATTACAAAATCCTGATAAATAAAAAATTATACTTTTTGAACATATCTGGAAGCTTCAAAGTTTTTTATAAATTTTGTCAAGAATCTTAGGAGAATTATACATTTATTTAACTTTAAAAACAAATAAAGAAATTAACTAAAAAAAGAAATGTGTGATAGAGATTTTTATTTTGTATTTTTAATTATTTATCTCCCAAAAATAATAATTTTGATTAATTTTTTTTTCTTTCATGACTGAAAAATCTTTTGTAAGACAAAATTTGAACTATTTGGTTGCAAATTCGTCTTTTTGGATTGAAAATTATTCTCTTTTTGTTGAGGATTCCACTATTTTGTTGAAAATTTGTATTTCCCGCTTAAAAATGCAGCTGATTGAAAATTAATATTTTTTTGTTGAGGATTCTACTACTTTGTTGAAAATTAATTTTTTTTACCAAACTTTCGTCATTTTAGTCAAAAGTTCACCTCTTTAGTATGTCTTTTACGAAGTTCAGACTGTGCTAGAAGGTCTCTGGCTACATATTGGAATAGGTCAAATAGATACTCAGAAGATTTATTCTGAAACATTGTGTAGAGAAAATTTCTCATAAAGAATTTTCTTCTCTTGACAACATTGAGCAGATCAGGCTTAAGTCTGTATGGAGTTATGTGTTCATATTTAGGAAAATTGTAGATAAAACGGATACAAGCATTCAACGCACGTTCAAATTTTACATTTAAAACGTCGGTCAAATTATCATATACCAAACAACCGTAGTCAAAATGGGGCAGGATTAGACTCTTAACCAAAAGTATCCTAGTGAAAGTAGCTAAAGAGTCCTTATTCCTATATAGTTTTTGTACAATTATGTGTGTTCCTTTAGATGCTCTGTACCTGTCCCTTCCAGAATGAGGTACGGTTATGGAAATATCCCAGATCTTTGAAAACTTATGTAAATATAATAGTAAGATTCTCGATGCGAAGAGGTGGAAATGATGCCAGTGTTTTAGGCGACGGAGATGAAGCAGGCCCAACAACAATTGCCTGAGTTTTGCCCGAGTTGAAAGTAAGTTTATTTTTCTAGGGCCAGAGAATAACGCTATCAATATCCTCTTGGACTAGAACAAGTAATCTACTCAGGAAAGAAATTGATCCCGGTAAGTAAATTTTAAAATCGTCAGCATATTTGTGGTATCTGTAATGTTCAGATTCACTTTCAAGGTCAGAAGTGAACAAATTAAAGAGAAGGGTTGCCAGGAAGAAAGCTCACAACTGCTATCAATAATTCTGTGAAATAAATTGTTAAAATAGGATATAAATCATTCGATGACAAAGTTTGACACTTTAAAAGATTTTAATTTTTCCAGGACTAACGTATGATTGACCATATCAAAAGCCTTCGAAAAATCAAACAGAACAATAATCGAGATCTCCCTATTATTCATTGCTTATTTGAGATCCGTTACTACTTTAAGGGAAGGAGTGAAAATGCTATGTTTTGCCTGGAAACCTGATTGCATCAGGTCAATAGCCTTAGATATTTCGAGACATTGGGAAAGTTGTAGGTGAACAATTTTTTCAAGTGGCTTAGACGGTGCGTATCTTACATCGCTCTGTAAAAGTTCGAATCAAAATTTTTTTCTGAAATGTTCCAAATTGAAAGTACTAAAAGTTTCACCATTTTAAAATTCCCGTTCTAGACGCAAAATTGCAAAAAATGACAAAATACCTGAAATTTAAGAAAAAAAAGTTTAACGTAATGAATTAGTTTTTTTGCTTGAACATGAAAAATAATAATTATTGAATAACAATAATTATTAATTATATATAACTAGGACTTTATTAATTGCAATATTGAAAAAAATAAAATAAGACCTGAAATTTAAGAAAAGAAGTTTAACATAATGGATTAGTTTTTTGCTTTCAAGTAAAAAATCATAATTAATTAACGAAAATAATTGATAATTAGATATTTAATTAGGATTTTGTTATTTGCTGAATTGCCAAAAAAAAAAGTTACCTGAAATTTAGGAACAAACAGTTTAACGTAGTGCATTGGTTTTTTTGCTTATAAATGAAAAGTAATAATTAATTAATAATAATAATAAATAATTAGATATTTAATTAGGATTTGATTAATTAAAATTCACACAAATTTCATATATATAATTTTACATGAAAAGAATTCTTTAGAAGAAATGTACGAATATGATACAAAAAAAGGAGAAAAATATTTTATACATTGAGGGCTATTTCAGAAGAGGTTCATTTTTTTAAAGTGTTTTTCAAGCTGCACAAAACTTATATGGGTTTCCAAATATCGTGTACACATAGCGGAGAAGGCAATTAGTCCCTTTCAAAAGAATTTTCTCATAAACGGTTGCTTTTTTTCAACCCATTCTTTTACGATTCAATAGAGCCAAATAAAACGTCAAACAAATTTGAAAATTTTTCTTTCAAATTAAAAAAAAAAGGTTGTGCACTTTTTTATGTGTCAAGTCTGGCATTTTTTTAGACCCATGATTCTTATGATAAGTATTTTCTCGGAGGTCGTTATATTTTTAAGGTGATCTTTTTACATATCAATAGAAGAAAATAAGCGCTCGAAACCATTTTTCAGTTTAGGCAAAAAATTGAAATTTGCAAAAGTTGGGCTGATTTTTCAGTGTCAAAGCGGCGTTTTTTTGGAAAACGTCGCTACTAACCAACCTCTCACGCTTCACTCATCCTTTTTTGTCATTTTTATACTACTAGGGAGCAACATATTTTGATGCCAATTTATACTTTTTCATCACAACAAACTTATAAACAATGTAATTGTTAAATTTTGTCAGATCCTGTTGTAGGAAGGAGTCAGCGTGTGGGGTATAAAAGCAACAGTTAGTTTATTATTTATTATTGAAAAGTGAAAGTTCTGGGGTGTTGCGTGATAAAGTAGCCTTCTGTCGTTATATGTTTTGTTTATATTTTTGGTCTTTAAATATTTGAACCCTGAAAAAATGTGAATAACATTGTAATTGTTTCAAGAATTAATCTATTGCAAAGGCTGAAAGAACCGTACACTAACTGCACAATTTTGTATGACAATTTAATTATTCAAGAGTAATTTTTTTTGCCTAATTAAAAAAATACGTAGAGCTATTCCTCAGAGAATTCCAGGGATATCATTGGTTGTTTCATATTCATATTTAAGAAGTGTGTACATTATTTGTTTCTGATAACCTTAACTTACTTAAAACCCCTGTTTTAATAAAACTTTCACAAATTGTATTTATTGTAGATAATCTTTTTAGGGACAAAATAAACTGCGTTGAAGCTCATGCAGGGATCAATATAGCCTAAGAAATCACCGTAGAAAATAAATTTCAAATGCTAGCGCAACGAACGATTATCGGGTGGTAATTGTTTTTCGTATTGGAAGCTCAAATCCATATTTGAGGCGGAAAGTCTCTGCGGATCGTCAACACTTGCGACAGATATGTTAGATTTTCAAATGCTGCATCCCCGAAGCAGCCAAAAAAAAGTAAACGGAAACTATGTCAACAGCGCCGCCTGGTCTCACTATCGATCTCTACAATAGATTTGAATGAAGTTCTGGCGCAATATTCAAAACAGAAAAATTATTCCAACAGACATAAGAATAATAATTTTTATGAAGTTGTAATAAATTATTGAAAAACATTACAAATGTACCTCATTGAAAAATATATTTTTCTATGCAAAACGCTCAAAGAAGGAAACATACACTGAATGTAAAATAATGTCTCCAAAAATTCCAAAGTATAATTTTAAAGATACCCCACTGAGAATTACAATTTTCAATAATAACAAGGACTTTTCCAAGAGAATTCTGACTTTGGTTTAGAACAAAGAAGTTTCGAAAGAAAATTATAATTCAGATCTGAAACAAGGAATCTTTCTTATTATTCTAAGCTATTTCATCTCTGAATGGGGGTCTTTTAAAAAGAACAAACGTTTTGATTAGCAAGAAGAAATTTTTGAAAATAATTTTAATCCTGATTTGGTATAAGGAATTTTTGAGAATAACTATAATTTTTAATTACAAGAGGAAATCTTTGAGCAAAATTATAATTCGGAAATGAAATAGGGCATTTTTCAAAATAATTCTAATTCTGGCTGGGAGCAGGTGCTAATCTGAAAAATTGCACCCACTCCCAGCGAAATCGTAGTAAACTTTCAGCTGTAACTACGTCTCACGACCGCGAGATAGGTGGTTAGTCTGCGATGAATTCAATATGAAAAGTCTCGTGTACTTTGAGTACAGGGAGCGACTTAAGGACGACCACTTTCTGCATTTTCCCCGCGAGTGTCTCAGCATTTTCTTGACACGCAGGGATGCTTTTAAGGCTATTAATCAGTGAAACCTTGGCACCTCCAAGAGCGCTGATGATCAGGATGATTAGCTTAACAGAATATTCCGGGTATAACTGTCGCAACTCCCTTATAAGGTCTTTATATCTCTCTTTCTTTTTATTCTCCTTGGCTATAATCTTTTTGTTATCTGGTGCCACAAATTCGATAACGAACATGGTTCGTTTCTCGAAGTCCAGAGGAAATATTTTAGGCCTCGAATGCGCAACATAAACAGTTTTCGAGAATATGCAGTTCCAGTATATCCGGCACTTCTCATCATTGACAATTGACTCTATTTCCCTAGGAACGTTCAGCGCAGCGGTATTTGGGCTGATGGTCTTGGCTCTAAATGTGGCGACGGTATGCTTGAGTGGAAATGACACCGTCTTGACATGCGAAAATGAAACCCTCTCTGCTCAACTTCAATTTGGGTGATTTGAGGAAAACAAATGTTAGCTTATACGGCATCGACAGAGCCTCCACATTTCTGTGGAAGATGACGTGCAGCTTCTTGTCGAGGAGCTGTTCACGAAAGTAATGATGAGTATATTCAGCTTGATGAAAACATCAATGAGCTGGAATTATTGAGAGTACGTCTATATTAAAGATTCCGCAATGCAACTGAGCATCAACTATTTATAGCATATAGATTTTATGTTGCAGACGATCATATTCATGTCGAAAATGATAATGATGTAACTCTTGGATACTATTGTACCTGACAAAGCGGAGCTCGGACTCTAGGTACATGTGCAAATGTTGCTAGTATTATGGTATCTGGGATATGCACGTCATCAAGACAATATCAGATATCCCGATAACTCATTACTAAATACCACATTGGATGCTGCAAATAGAGAGGTCGGAATAGTAAATGAATAAGAAGCGAATGTGTGTGAGCATGTTGTTACACGCACGCGCGCATACGCGCCTGCATATAGAATATATGTCTTGGCATAATTGGCTGCGAAACAGCGTCTTGTCTTCACCGAATGGGAAACCTATATTGCCTCAATTGGCTGGGCAACAGTGACTTGTCTTCACCGACTGGGCAACGTCTTGCCTTAATTGGCTGGCCAACAGCACATTGCCTTAACCGACTGAGCAACCCGTCTTGCCTTAATTGGCTGGACTGTATGGGTTCTCAAAATCCAATCTTCTACGTGCTCGTCGTGGACCCTGGAGGCTACGTCTAAAATCTGTAGCGACTGAATGACGGCAATGGTAAATGTATTTATCGCAAGTGCTACATATTATTACATGTAATTAGAATTTCTTTCAATCGCGAGTAATAGTTATTTACAACTTTTTCAATGATTAACCTGTATGATCCCTGCATGACATTTACACCTCAGGAATATGAGTTTTTGACAATAAAATAGAGGTATAGAACACAGAATTTCTCGCACTAGTGTTACATTTCCATAGCTCCTTAGTTCAAATCATGATAGTTACGGTGACATAAAGCGCATAAATTCAACCAGCAATAACCTATTGCGTACGTTTACAGACCACCATAACCCACTGCGCTAGTCTACAGCACATCATGATCCACTGCGCATGCCGACGAGCCACCATGACCAACTGCACATGACGACGACCTATCAAGGATTACTGCCCATATATTTCTCTGCTGTGCCGAACGGAAACCCTGGGTAGAAACCCTTATAATTTTAATTGGGTGTCCGTTTGCCCATCGTACTTTTTTCCAAGGAGGGGAAGTAAGAAAAGTAAAGGGAAATTAAGGGAGGGATGGTAGGGACTGGGAGCGGAAGTGAGGGGAAATAAGGGAAGCGGAGTGAGGGAAAGTAAGGAAATGGGAGTTAGGGGAAATAATAAAAAATGAAGGAAGGTCAAGTAGGGAAAATTAGAGAAGGGGAAGTAGTGGAAGTGATATGAAATTAGGGGAGAGAAAGTAGAAGAAGTGAGGAGAAATGAGGGGAGAGGTAGTAGGGGAATTGAAGGGATATTCTGGGAGAAGAAGTAGAGGAATTGAAGGTAAATTATTGGATGGAAAGTAGAAGTGAGGAAGAATAAGGGAAATGAGGGGTATCAGGTGAAATAAGGGTAGATGAGGTATAGAGAAGGGAAAGTAGGCGAAGTGAGGGCAAATGAGGGAAAGGGTAGAAGATGAATTAAGGTGATATCAAGGAAAGGGAAGTAGAGGGAGTGAGGGAAAATGAGGAAAGAAGTGTAAGTGAAAATTTGTGGAGGGAAATCGCAGGAAATAAGGGAAAATGAAGAAATAAAAACCCTGGCTAGAAACCCTTATAATTTTAGTTGGGTGTATGTTTTCCCATCGTACTTATTTCCAAGGAGGGGAAGTAGGAAATGTAAAGGGAAATTAAGGGAGAGATAGTAGGCACTGCGAGCGAAAGTGAGGGGAAATAAGGGAAGGGAAGTGAGGGAAAGTGAGGAAAGTGGAATTTAGAAAATGAGAAAAAATTAAGGGAGGTCAAATAGGAAAAATTAGAAAAGGGGAAGTAGTGGAAGTGATAGGAAATTAGGGGAGAGAAAGTAGAAGAAGTGAGAAGAAATGAGAAGAGCGGTGGTAGGGGGATTGAGGGAAAATTATGGAGAAGAAGTAGAGGAAGTGAGGATAAATCATTAGATGGAAAGGAGAGGAAATGAGGGGTATCAGGTGAAATAAGGGTACATGAGGTATAGAGAAGGGAAAGTAGGCGAAGTGAGGGCAAATGAGGGGAAGGGTAGAAGATGAAGTTAGGTGATATAAAGGAAAGGGAAACTCTATATCTCCGTTATTTTTGCTCTGATTTGCTTGAAATTTGGATATGTCATTCTTGAGATGTTGTACATTTATGTAATAAATAAAAAAATAGCTTTTTTTTACCGAATTAACTATACTCCCCCCTTAATATGTAATTGATAAATAACATTTTCAATTTAAATTTTTTTTAAATTAATTATAATAGATAAATCTTCAAGTTGAAGAAATTAAACTTCCACTACACGCGGTAGCATATTCTAGTTTCGAATAGAATAATTTTGTAGATATAACAATGGTTCTTATAGTTCTTACGTAAATTTCAAATTTCAGAGAATTTCCCGCGTAACTCATATATTAGACTTTCAAACATCGTGTATTTAAACAGATGAAAGAAAATAGAGGAAATTTGCTAAAAATAGGGAAAACAGGGAATTTTACAGAAAAGAGAAAACGCAGGGGAACAGGGGAAAGGCAGGGGGAAATTCAAAAATAATCTTAATGATTATTTTTCGTGTATAAAAATGACCTAAGTTTAATTTTATATTAGTAATCTTAATGAAAACGTATCGGTTTCCGGTAAATGCAATTGAAAGGAACAACGATGGCACAATTTTTTGTTGAATTGAGAGCCTTCAAAATTGAATAACTTCAGATATAATGATTAGAAACTTAAACATTTGAAATTTTGCGTGCTCAACAAAAAATTAAGCTTTAAACTTAAACTATGTATTAAATTATTCGAAATTGAACATTTTGAAAATATATATATATATATATAAATCAATTATAGAAGCAGAACATAATTATTAATTAATGACCATTTCATATTAAAACGTCCAGAATAAAAATATTTCGATTACAAAATATGCCTATTTGAAGCGTTCAAACGAAAAAAAAAATATTGAATGTAAAAATTTCAGGGATCACAGCGCAAAAGGAGCTCAAAAAAGGGGAAATATGGTAATTTTCTCACGAAAAAGGGGAAAATAAGGAAAAGATTAAAAATTTACTTTTACATGTCGAAAAGAACAAACCTTTTTATAAGAAATGTTATATTTTTAAATAATTTTCAATGATTTTTCAATGATTTCTGTCATTCAAGAATTTATTTTTAAAAATTCTTGTTCTCTGATGGTCGAAGTCCTGTCAGTAGAGTTGTTCATCTCAGCAGAATTGCATAAATGATTGCACTTATGAAGGATCAAATCTATAGTATCCTGTAACTCAGCAAGTCTACCGCAACCATCTGCAATGTCAATGACGATGAATAAGCAATAAGAAATAATTTTTTCATACTTACTCTTCTGCAAAAATCTTATAAAGGCTCATGCAAGCTTTAGGTAGTTCAGTACATAAGACCTAAAATTTCAACCGTTCCTGAAAAAATGGAATACAAGACAAGCTGCTAGTATATTGGTCTAAAAAATCAAATTTGCTTATTTCCTAACCATTGATATAAGGAGAATAATATTACAACATATCAAAATTGTATTTTTATCGCAATTCAACGATCAATTTCTACTTTCAATTAACACTTCATATGGATTTTTATCTTCACAGCGCAATACTGACTGAATGAAGAGTTCGGACTGCAGAAATTTGGACGATCAAAGCTATATTCTCTAGATTCTTCTTCCAGCTCTATTTTTTGGTTGAATTCATTACAGTCAACTGCATCCACCAATTTGGCACCTTTCAATATATCAATATTGTGTACTGATAATTACTACTGGCTTCTAAAAAAACATACGTTTTCTACGGTAAATTATTTACTGACCATTAGTCACATCTGTCAGAGCAGGGCACGATTTTATTAAGAGTCTTTCGGAAGGAAGAAGCACAATGGATGATTGAATTTTCGGGCCTTCATTCTTCATTGCACTATTTTTGTCCAAATTTGTATATAGCGGATGTTCATTCCTGGCTGATTCAGAAAGAATTTTCGGCAATGCTGAGCGAGTTTCTGAAAGATCACAGCGAACATATTAAGCTTGATCTAGTCCTGATAAACGTTCCTCATTATCTAACAAATGAAGGTTTCTCTTCTCTGACTGAGAAGTGTTAGATGATTTTATATTTTCATTAAAGTTTCTGTTTGTGTTATTTTCTCTTCTCCTGTAGTCTGTCGTCGGACGATTTTCCTTTTCTTCATGATCGTCGGATTCTTCAACTGTTTAATCAAGTTCTCAGTAAATTGAATTGTATAAATCATTTGCTCGCACCAGAGAGATATACATGAAAAATCGAAGAAAAAAATTCTGAAACCCCTAAAGTGCATCGATCCATTGTTCGTTTAAATATTACTTTGTTTATGGTTTATTTAATTTGCAATCATTTCAAAATTTTTGATAATTTTAACTTATTCTAAACTTTATACAAGTGATGCCATAATTATGTATTACTTATTATTAAATTATGAATAATGAGGTAATTGCCTAGCCTGGTCAGCGGGAGTCCTTTGTATATAATAAGAACAAATATAACAAATATAATATTCGAAATCTGAGAATTATAAAGATTTGAACGATATTTTATTTGACTTAAAATGTTCAAAATTAAATAATAAATGTTTAAGTTTACGCGAAATGTTATGGAAAATTTTTCAGTATATTATACTTAAATCAACTTCAGTAGCTTTCATTTATTGGTGCAATAGCCGTATTTGCAAGCTTATTAACTAACATCATAAATTTGGTTTACTTCTCAAACAATCGCATTTCTCAAAATTATCCTTAAATAATTTCCTTGATAGTTTGCTTTAAGAAGTTTGTTTTTGTTCTATATCAAAAATGAATAGAAAAAGTGAAAATTATACATAATATTGCCCACTATGCATAACTTTTCCGCCTAGGATACTATGATGAATATTATGCAATTTGTTTATGGAATTTAATTGAAAATACTTTTTTAAAACATAAAAAGCAGAATGGAAAGGACTTTCATAAATATATTTGCAGGAATATCACTCGCAGTTACCAGTACCTGAAATTTAAGTTTCATTTGTAATTTAAAAGTGTTTCAGTGTTAAAAAAAAAGAATCCGAACAGAGCTTGAAAAAAATTCACAAGTCAAAATTGCTCTTCCAAACTACAGGTATTAATGAGAAGAACTTGTGCTAACTAAAATTCACATAATTTACAAATATAATTTAAATTTCAGGTACTGGTAACTGCGAGTGATATTCCTGCACTTGTAACTGAAAATATATTTATGACAATTGTTTCTATTCTGTTTATTATGTGTTAAAATAGTATTGTCAATTAACTTACATAAATAAATTGCATAATTTTCATCATAGCATCCCAGGCGGAAAATGTATACATAGTGAGACCATTCACTCTCCGTTCATGACACGACTCTTCCTACCTCGGGTAGCGCAAACGGACCTCTTAGTTCGTAACACTCAGAAAATCTGAACAGGGGAGGAGCACGTTTGGAACGCATCGAGCGTTCACCCAGCATTTCGCTCCCAATCCCTGTCAAAAAATAATATTTTTGGGAATTTAACAGTGTGGATAGAGTCTGATTTTTGGGCTCCTCGAAAATACCCACTCTGATTTTAAGGCTGCAACCCTTAACATTGAAAAACAACCCCTTAGCACAACGCAGATATGACTTTGTCAAAAAATTATCTTTTTGAATATTTTACAGTTGAATTCTCTACCAAACTATTGGATTTTCCAGAGAAAATTCAAATTTTCTACAAAACCATTGAATCTTTAATCCGAAAATACGAATTTCCAACAAGAATTAAGTTTTGAACCAAAAAAGATTTTTTAGTCAATAAAGAAAAAAAATTGATAAAAATGTCGAATTTCAAAAAGCAAAAAAATCATTTTTCTACAAAAAAGAACAAATTGTTAAAAAATTACATACACTTTTTAAAGAAATATTAAAAATTTCAAAATAAAAAAGATCAACTGATTTTCGAATGAAAAAAAAAATATTTTCTACCAAATTCTTGAATTTTTGAGAAAAAAAAATTTTCTATAATATATTCGAATTTTTAACTCAAAAATATAAGCTTTTAATACAAAAAATAATTTTCAATTAAACATTGCAATTTTGAGTTTGAAAAAATGAATTTTTACCAAAGTAGTTTGATTTTCAACAAAAAAACAGCTTTTCAACAAAATAAATATATTTTTAACAAAATAGTTACATTTTTAACCAATTTTCTGCCAAAAAATATATCTTTTAAGCGAAGTTTGAACTTGCAACCAAATAGTTGAATTTCCGACTGAAAAATATCAATTTTCAAACACAAATG
Source organism: Andricus grossulariae (assembly GCA_011634705.1). Classification (NCBI taxonomy): domain Eukaryota; kingdom Metazoa; phylum Arthropoda; class Insecta; order Hymenoptera; family Cynipidae; genus Andricus; species Andricus grossulariae. Next base: position 212,860,253 of record JAABKJ010075445.1, on the reverse strand, counting down.
GAATGGTTCAATTGTGAGTTTGAACAAAATAATTTTCAATTAAAAAAAAGTTTCAATAATAGAAGAATTTTCAAGTAAAGATTTAAAAAAATTAAATATTGCTCAATTTAGAACATTTGAAATTGCAGTTGATGAATTTTGAATATTCCTTTTTTTATTTAGATTTGAGTAAAATACATGAATTTTCAACTACGAAAAGACAACTTTTTATCAAAAATGAAATAGTACAATTTTCAGTTTAAAAAATTAATTTTTCAACAGAAAAAAAAACAAACGATTTCTCAACAAAAATGAAAAATCTTCAACCAGAAAAATGACTTTTTAACAAAGTTCTTTAAGTTGGAACCAAGCAGTAGAATTTTAAACAAAACAAAAATATATAAAATTTCAACTAGAAATGGAATAAATTTTCAGTTAAAAAATTAATTTTAAACAAAAAAAAAACTAATTTTTAACTTAATAGTTAAATTTCGTAGAAAATAACTGAATTTCCTACCAACAATATTTATGATATTTGAAAAAATGCAGTCGAAATGTAATCAACACACGTTGCGATTTTTCAAACTTCCATATTTACTTTCGCTAATAATATTCACATATTCACGATGAATAAATAACATAAATGTCTTTCTATATTAATAAATACATTTGAACATTTGTGATAATAATAAATTTCAAATTGGAGTGTAGTCTCCATTTTTTCTATAAAAATATAAATCTCTTGATCCGTGCCTAATTGGTAACGAAAATTAAAAAAATTAATATAAAACGAAAAAATGTAATATAGCAAAGAAGAACTATAAATGATAAATTATAAATTAATTTGAGATTTTAAATAGTCTCATCTACTGACTCAATCTTTTACACTGTTCACTTCCGCCTTGCGTTTTTTGATTGATCGAAGTCTGTTGTTGCAATAAATGCGGAGGAAAACGGACAAGAAGACTAAAATTATGCCGAAGACACCAAGCGTCGTGATTGGGTGCTGATAGATCACACAGGAGAGCAAAATCGCCAAACCCTGAAGACAAAGAAAAAAATTATGGTAAAATTGCAAAATTTTTTCGATTTTTTTTTTAAATTCACTTATTTTGTGTGCAGGCCTCGGACTCACTTTAGGGATCAAAAATAGTGTAAATAGTGTCACAAATTTTATATATTAGTGTCAAAATAGCGTCATAAAATTTTTCAAGTATTAAAAATGAACTTCAATGTTTATTTAAAATTTTATTCTTTAGTCTATAAATTATCAAAATTCCTATTTATCATTGTCCAAAATCAACTTTATATGAGCGTATTATTTCCTTCTTAATTTATGCAAATTAATGCAACCAACTTCAAGCCCTAAAAACTACCTCCTATGCGGCATATATCATGGTCGTACCAGCGAAATATTTCGCCAGCCATTCCCGACATTGTCCAAAATCAACTTTACATGAGCGTATTATTTTCATCTTATTTTATGCAAATTAATGCAACCAACTTCAACGCCTAAAAACTACTTTCTATGCGGCAAACATCATGGCCGTGCCAGCGAAATATTTCGCCAGCCAGACCCGCATTGTCCAAAATCAACTTTATGTGAGCGTATTATTTTCTTCTCAATTTTTGCAAATTTATGCAACCAGCTTCAAACCCTAAAAACTACATCCTATGCGGCAGACATCATGGCCAGGCAAGCGAAATATTTCGCCAGCCAGTCCCGACATTGTCCAAAATCAACTTTATGTGATCGTATTATTTTCTTCTCAATTTTGTAAAATTTATGCAAACAAATTCAATGCCTAAAAACTACCTCCTATGTGGCAAACATCATGGCCGTGCCAGCGAAATATCTCGCCAGCCAGTCCCGACATTGTCCAAAATCAACTTTATATGAGCGTAGTATTTTCTTTTTAATTTATGCAAATTAATGCAACCAACTTCAAGCCCTAAAAACTACCTCCTATGCGGCAAATATCATGGTCGTGACAGCGAAATATTTCGCCAGCCATTCCCGACATTGTCCAAAATCAACATTATATGAGCGTAGTATTCTCTTTTTAATTTATGCAAATTATTGCAACCAACTTCAACCCCTAAAAACTACCCATTATGTGGCAAACATCATGGCCGGGCCAGCAAAATATTTCGCCAGCCAGTCCTGCATTGTCCAACATCAACTTCATGTAAAAGTATTATTTTCTTTTCAATTTGTGCAGATTTATGCAACCAACTTCAAACCCTAAAAACTACCTCCTATGCGGTAGACATCATGGCCGGGCCAGCGAAATATTTCGGCAGCCAGTCCCGCCATTGTCCAAAATCAACTTTATATGAGCGTATTATTTCCTTCTTAATTTATGCAAATTAATGCAACCAACTTCAAGCTTAGCAAAAATAATCGCTCATGAACAAATTATTATTGCTGATAACTATCTTTATCTATAATAATGCCAGTTGTTTGATCAACTTATTATTGTTTATAACTATCTTCTCTTAGATAAATGCTATAAAAACTTCCGTTTTTCCGAAATTTTTAACTTTGCCTTGCCTTTTTATTTATTAACAAATAATCAATGAAAATTAGATAGAATCATATTTTGAACAATACCTTTCTTTTTTGCGAATATATTTTTCTGAAATAAAACAGATATTTAAAATATTTTTTAAGTGTTCTATATGGATCATATTAAATGTAAATTTTCATTGAAATAGTTACTAAGAGCCTCTTTGCTGAAGCTAATATTAATATTCATTATAGTAAATTGTTTCAACAATTATGTTTGTTAACTTACATTTATTATTGCATAATTGAAAAGTGAATAACAAGTTTAAGAGTTCAGAAAAAGCCGCACATTTTTTGCACACATCTAAGAGAAATGGTTATAAGCAATAATAAATTGTTTACACAACTGTGTTTGTTAACCTGCGTTTGCCTGGAAAAAGTGGTGTTTTCTATAAGTACTTTTTCGTTGTGAAAATGTGCGAAATATGATATTTTTTCATTAGAAAACATATATTATTTCAAAATGTCCGTCCTTACCTGCTATTATTTACAATGACAAACAAACTATTGTTTTTATCATTTTTGACATTTATGAATCTAGGGAGCACAATGTTGTTCAGGTATTTCTTTCAATTATTTTTAATGCGACACAATCGTTATAAAATAATTTGACTTTTCTGACAGCCCATTATATTGAAAGTATGGAACGAAAGCAATTACTTATTTTACGGAACTAGATTGCGATATTTAGTTTTACTAAAAGTATTGAAATCACACGTATTATTTCTTCTTCAATGGATTAGAACAAGAAAAAAGTGTTATTGATACTACAGTAAAGGTTTTATTGAAAGTAAAAGGCCAAGTTTGCTAAAAGATGGTAGAAGGTATGAACTTCAATGCGATGAATGTTAATCTATTCCTTAATAAAATTGGTTATAGCACCTTTTTACTTCTGAACTAATCACAATTTTTTGAATTTTACAGTTCTACCTGAGATATTTAAACTGGACATTGTAAATAGAATTGTAAACTTTATTACGGGGATTCCCGACAATAAAATTAACCTGTTGTCCCTTTGGGTTCCAGTTTAGAAACAATTTCCGATGGAGTCTATTACTCTAAAATTGTAGCGTGAAATGAAATTAAATAAAAATTTTTTTTAATAAATCTTGAATAAAAAATGAAACTGCATGGTTGAAAATTCAACTGTTTTGTTAAAAACTCGTCTTCTTAGGTTGAACATTTAAGTTTCTTGATAGAAAATATGCAATGTACTTTTTTATTCAAAACTAATATTTATCTGTTAAATAGTCAAATTGATTTTTTTTTATAGAAATTCAACTATTTTTTTCAGAATTGGTTTAATTAAAAAATGTATCTGTTTTAATAGAAATTGCATCTTTCTTAGATAAAATGAAACTGTTTGATTGAAAATTCAACTTTTTGGTTGCAAATTTAACTATTTTTTGGAAAACTTATCTTTTTAATTTAAAAATTCATCTATTTTCGTGGAAATTGCATCTTTCTTGAATAAAAATGCATGAAAAATTAAACACGAGAACAATTTCGTTAAAAATGGATACTTTTTGGTTAAAAAATTCAACTATATTTTGTTGAATATTCAAATGTTTCATTGAAAAATCGTCTTCTCAGGTTGAAAATTCCAGTGTTTCGATAGAAAATGAACTTCTTATTTAAAACTCATATTTTGTTGTTGAAAAGTTAAGCTGAAATTTAAAAAAAATAAATATTCAACTATTCACTTGAAAGTTTGTCTGTTTAATTATAAAACTCATCTATTTTGATAGCAATTGCATCATTCTTTGATAAAATGGCAACTGTTTTATTGAAAATTTAACAATTTTCTTAAAAATGGATACTTTTGTTCGAAAAATTGAAATATTTTGTTGAAAATTCAACTGTTTTGTTGCAAATTCAACTATTTTTTTGAAGATTCATCTTTCTAATTTAAAAATTCATCTATTTTAGACTTAATTGCATCTTTCTTGGATAAAAATGCAACTGTTTGATTGAAAATTCAACAATTTTGTGAAAAATTGATACTTTTTGGTTGAAAAATTCAACTATATAAATGTAACCCCTAAGTCAGTTAATAATAAAAAACCAAGTTTTCAAATTTCGATGAAGTATATATATATTGAGAATTTACACACCCTCAATTATGTCTCTTTAGAGTATTATCTTACTTTGATTTTGTTTTGTCGAATGTTCAATAATAAATCTGCAAACATGAAACTTTGAACGTTGTTTGGAAATTAGATTTCATAAGAAGTGAATATATTAAACGATAAAGGTTAAAAATATTAGGTTTTTTCTTATGCTCGGTTTTGTGTTTCGTCCACAATTGTGCACAGGCCATTTAAATTAAAGGTTATAGCATCGACAACTGTTTTTTGTTCATTGTGAATTCTCTTTTGTTAAAGCTCATACGGCAATAATTTTTGTACCTCAGCCTGTGACTGATGATTCAGATATTGCAAAATAAAGTACAAATTTTATTCATCATGCTCACTTTAATATTTGTTATTGATTTTGCATTATATGTTATTTTCAGCTACCCTGAAAATGTACCATTCTGATAAATTTATATTATACCAATTCAGCATAACTATTGATATCGTGAAATACGTATTTTTATTGTCCTGTTTATATGTATAAAAAAACAGTTCAGAGCAATTTTGTACCACTTTCAAAAACTGGTAATGTGGTCTCTTGTCTATTAATTGTATCTTGTGTGATTTCGTGGTAAAGTTGAAATATTACGTTCCTCAGTTTGATTTTTTATCACACTAAAACTTGATGTATCAAATTTTCGCAGCTATTTCAATCTAGGATTTCATCGTAATAAGATTTGCTTCAGAGAATGAATTAAAATTAAGGAGCACAACTTCAGGGCGTACTAGCATCATTATGCCAAATAGAACAAGAGTGGGTTTCCGAAAGTAAACCGCGAAAGGAAGCTGTTTTTTTGATCTGCAGACAGTGTTTTATTTAGAGTTGAAAAATAATGATTAAAATAATAAAAAAGTGATTGATAGCGTTGATAATAGTCCAGGCTATCAAAATAAATCTTCCTCGGGGAAGTTGCGTTCGTACCTGAAATTTAAAATACGCTGATGGGTTTTCGAAGGTCTCTTCATTCAGAAAAGTAAAGCTGGTTCACCAGGTGTTCATGACACATAAGATCGTGTCGTCCACGTATCTGTAATAGAAGGGGAGCTGTATATTATATTTTTCTTTTAACATTTTCGAACAACTATTTTCTAGGTCATCCGTGACCATATCTGCAAGTAACGGTGAAATGGGTGAACCCATCGGAGTACCATGAATTTGTTGGTATACCCATTTCATAGTTACCGATCACTTCACAATGCAAAAAGAACCTTACAAAAATCATCTTACTTTTCTTCCTGTTTATCGTATGATTAGACAAACCCATTTCACACACCGCTTTACTTTGCCTGATTTTTGCTAACAAACGTTCATCAGACAACGAAATTTCTTTTGCCTCGACTCATGCTCCTCCGTTGTTTAATTTCAACAAAGAAAAACACGCGATTGCGACTTCCATTCGACAGCGCGCTTTACAGTAAAAATGAAAGGACGCCTTTCCCTTGCTTGATTCTAACAAAGGAAAGCACGCCATTTCGACTTTAATTCGACTTCGCGTCACACCCTTGATGGCACATGCTTTTATCACGAAAAGCAACTTTTCACACGCACGACGCGTTTTTGATACATGTTACGACACTTTCTTCCATATTCACATCATTTTCACGGTTTTCAAGACTTACCCTTATCTTTCGCCATTTTCTCCCAGCTTGGCTGCCGCCTCGGCCTCGTGCTTCAGATGGTAGTTTGTCCTTCGACAAGGACTCCTTTTCTACATTTTTGTGACAGTTTCCGTACATTTTCTTGTCGAGTAGCTGTGGGTGAAAATGTTCAAACTCTGCTTTCTTCACTTCCGCTTTTAGAAGTAAAGCATCTAGATGGAGTCATGCACTTTCCTCACTTCTGATGTTAAAATTCTGGCCAAGGGTCTCGGCCGCTTGCTCCGCGGCTTTATAGAGGAACGCTCCTACACCAATCATCTCGTGGATTATGACCATTTTCAGGAGAGGATCTCCGCCATTTGCAACGATATAAGCTGTACTCAAAACAATTCGGTTATGAAGACACTCAAGATTCAGAAGTCAGCGCCCGCCTTGACGGCGTGAAATGTATAATCGCGGAACTGACGAATTGGTATGCAAGCTTTTATGCATATGCATGATCTTTTTTTTTTGTGGGTGATTCTGAAGCCAATCCATACAGATTATTAAATTTTCCAAATAGGAAAAGAAAACAATCCAAACTATTAAATGCATTTGTAATCCTTAAAGAACAAGGAGATGTAGAAAAATTGCATTTAAACATTCACAAAGTTCTTTTTCAAGATCAACCAGACCCTTGGTTTTTGAATATTTCTAATGTAATTATCCTACACAGAGTTATTGACATTTTGAGATTAGGTGATGGTTTTAGCAACAAATTTAGGGGAAAAAACTATATTCAATTATTCGAAATCATTAAAGACATTAAATCCAATATTAAAACAATACCTGAGAATGAAATTGATGAATTTAGATCACATTTTATGGGTTTATCTAATGATTTTTTAAATAATTATAATCCAAGAACTTTGTTAGAAAAGGAATTGAATGAAGGTTTAATTGAAGCAAAGATTTTCTTTAAAAATCATTCTGAATTAATGATCGCAAAATCAGATAAGGGAAATATTACAGTAGCGATTCATAAGGACGTTTATATTCAAAAATGTGTGCATATCTTTAATGATGAAGATAGTTTTCAATTGATTCCTAATAATCCCATGAAAATGCTTCAAAAAAGGACTTTTAAAATTTTAGACAGAATGATAACTAATAAACACTTAGGTAATAATATTGAAAGATGTGATATTTATACAACGAGTACTAATCTCTCCATAGCCTATGGCCTTGTTAAAGCTCATAAAACTGACTACCCTCTAAGACCAGTTATTTCAACAATAGATTCTCTAACTAGAAAATTTGAAGAATTATTGAGTCAAATTATTAAAAAATCAAAAACATCAATTAAAAATAGTCATGCTTTTCAAAACTAATGGATACCTTTTGATCACATATATGTCTCTTTTGATGTAATAGCTATGTTTCCAAATATCCCTTAAGAAAGAGTTGAAAATGCCATACAAAAACGTTCGGAATTGATTAAAATTAATATGCTATAAAATATGTTCATCATTCTGTATACTTCAAACTTAATAATAATTTTCATAAACAAAAGTTTGGAACTCCCATAGGATCAGTGTTGTCTCCTATTTTAGCTGAGATTGTTATGGATTTTTCTTCATAATTTGATTTTTATTCAATAATTATGAATTGAAATCGAAACGCGCCACATTATCAAACAAGGTAGGCCTAAACAAAATGTATTTTATTACAATCTTTTACTTTATATTTGAATTTTGATATTGCATTTTCCTTTATGTGCGCCGCATTCGGCGCCGCTCCCCTAAACCGTTTGCAATCAACATGATAATTATAATCATTTTTAATTCATGTATTTTGTTAAAAATTCGTCTTCCATTGTAAAAAATAAATAATCTTGCTTAAAAATTCTACAGTTTGGTTTAAAATTCATTTCTTTTGTTTAAAATTCGTGTTTTTTCTTTAAAAATGTAAATATATTCAGTTAAATAATCTTGTATTTTGTTAAAAAAGCCTCTTTTTCGGTGCAAAGTTAATCTTCTCGGCCACAAGTACAACTATTTGGTTGAATGTTGTACTACTTTGTTAAACATGAATTTTTTTGCTAAAAATGAATCATTTCTGTTTATCCACTGTCTTTAGAAAAGTAAACCACTTTTTTAAATTCTCACCAGAGAAGGTATTAGATTTGTGTAAAATTGGACCCCCCCGTTTTTGTCAAATGTCCACGTTTTGAGACCTTCTGAACCCAAAAAACTGGTTTTGGCGAAGGTGTCTGTATGTATGTATGTTGTATGTATGTGGATGGGTGTGTATGTAGATTTTTAGTCTGTTAGAACGATAACTTTCGAAATAATTCACAGATTGGATTGGGCTTTGGAACACTCTTTAAGTGTCCTAAAATGATAGAAGAAAAATGACCTGAGTTATAGCATTTACAATATTCCAAAAAACAAAAGAAAATGAACATTTTAAGCCAAAAAGCGCACGATATGAAAAAATATCAAGAGAGGCACAAGAAAATAACGAAAAATCAAAAATTCCATTTTGCAGTCAAACTATGCAAGATATGAAAAATGATGAAAAAAACAAAAATTGTGAATATAAAAAAGATCTACAAATTTTTTATGGATCACTTTTTGATAGGATGTGTAGTTATTGTTTTATTCGTAAAAAATAGCGTTGAAAATAAAAAATTCAATTTTTGGAAAAAACCACACAAGAGAGAAGATCGTACCGCAAAAAAATCATAATTAGCGCCAAAAACTCGCAAAACCCATTTTTTCACTTATGGGGTTTCTTCGGGACCCTATAAAAAAGACTTATGGGGGTGATATTTAAAAACTGATATTTTATTCGTATTCTATGGCTAATTGTGAAGAAAACTGTTGAGTTTCAATTTGATTGAGATAATATTGAGGATTCTGAATAAGATTTACAAAAACGTCTCTTTTTCTTATGGGAAATGCATGTTAAACTTCATGGTGCTTGCGGCACCCCTAAATATAATGTTTTTTCTAAACAAAAAAAAGGATTTATTTTAGGGCGGATTCAAACAAATTTGGGGACTGTCCTCATAAAAATTCAAAAAAAAAATTTTTTCACCCTAATGGATATACAATAAGAAAGTATACGTAATGAGCGTTTACATAGATGAGTTTTCATTGAAAGCACTGATGACAAAATGCGCAAAATTTAAAATATTATTTTCAAATACTTTGATAAATTTCATTAATGTTCAGAATTTCAGCATATAAGTTAACAGAAATATTGCGAGATTTGTTTATAAAAATTGACTCAATAATACGTCGTTGATAAGTATTTTTTTCAGTTGCTAGTATTTTAATATTGTTAAAACAAAAATCAAAATAATGATTAAATTTTCATGAATGTTGTGACAAACTGTCTTTCTTTTTTAATCAATAATCATCTATAGTATTTGTGTTTTCAAACTAAACATTAGTATATTCATTGTTTTTCTTTACTTTACTGCTATTATTGTAAATCTCATGAATACGTTCTGTAATAATGACATTAACACAATCATGCGGAAAGTTATTATGTATTAAGATTGTTTTTAATTCAATTAAATATTCTTTTCTAAATTGTATATCACTTAATTTAACACATCTGTCTACTAAACCTTCAATTGAAACAATTTTATGACCAAATAAATCATGATAATTACAGTTTCAATATCTGCCAGCCCAAAAAGGTTTTTTATACCAGTTGTTTAGTAAATCACCATTTTGAGTTTTAATGACCCAGGCGGAAATATTATATATAGTTTATACATAGTGTGAAGTATTATATATAATATTCATTTGTTTTATACATTTTCTTTAACAAAAGAGAATTCGCAATCATCAAATTACAGTTGTTCACGCTTTGACCTTTAATTTTAAAGAGTCTGTCCACAAATGTGTGTAAAATCCAAAGACTGAGCGCGTAGCACGAGATAAATACATTATCGAGCGCGAAGCGCAAGATAAACATATTCTCGAGCGCGAAGCGCGAGAACCAACAGTCGCGCGCCCTAGGAGCGCTCAAACTTGCGAGCCGCGCGCGTAGCCCGCAATGAGAATGTGCCCGCGCAGCGAGCATATTTTTTTATGGGAAACACGTGTTAAACTTTATGGGGCTTGAGCCACCTCTGAATACCATTTTTTTACAAAACAAAAAAATGGATTCATTTTTTGTGTGGATTTGAACAACTTTCCGGGCGTTATGCATGAAAATTCAAAATAAAATTTTTGGACCAACCTAGTATACATGGTGAATAAATTAAATTGAAAAATTATGTCACACAGAAGAAAAACAATAATTTACTTCCATACTATTCATTTTAAGAATGTATTACTGATCGTTACTACAACAAAAAATCACTTAAAAACGCGTAAAGAAAACTGTCAATAACCTTAAATTTTCCAATACACAAAATATGATTATTGATAAAAGAATATATTAAAAACGGTTCAAATGTTTCAATATTAAATTTGTCATATAAAATATTATTATACCAACGTTTCTTCTTTCGAAAATAAACAATACTCGGGCAAGAAAATACTTGTAAATTCTAACATTTCTTGTTTCTGATAGTATTACATCTGCATTCCTTTGCAATAAAAAAAGACTGCTACCAAAAATGGATAAAATCACAGAAAAGTCCAATAAAGCTGCGTCTAGAACGCCAAATGAGCTTGATCAGAAAATAGCATTGAAATGAACCTCTATTTTGAGTGCAAAAAGTTGCAAAACACCAACATGATTCAATTTAAAGTTTATGAAGCAATTATAACATAAAATATCATACCTTTAGTGTTGAAGAGGCGGCATGTGCTTCTGAATTGTTGAAAATAAAAGAATAAATCTAAATTATACACATTATGAAGAATTTTATTGACTAATATTTTATATATTATATTTTATATATTATATATATATAAAATCAAACTTTAGTATTTTAAATTTTGTTTGTTTCTCAAATTCTGGGAGACACGACTTTCCTCTACAAAGGCACGATATAATTTTTTATAATCCTGGAAACTCATATATGTACCCTTTTCAAATAATTTATACTCACTGTGCTTTAAATAAACAAATTCATCATTATTTCACAACTAATATTTTCCCGGAGCTACAAATAAGAATCGCAGATAGTGTGTAGAGCCGTCTTCATAACTTTGCAGTCTTGTCTTTTTCAAGACTTGTGACTTCTTGCTGACCGTATAGGTCGTTTTACTATATTTTCAAAATTGTTTAAAGTGTCACAATTTTAAGATGATTATAGGTATAAACCTCAAATAAAAAATTTTGTTTTCTCAATAAAACTAAAGCAAAATTGGGCAAAAATCATGAAAAAGCTAAACAAATTTTGTATTAGTATATCAATTTCAATGAATCCATGCATGCAAGCTGAAGATTTGAAAAGATCAGAAGTTTCGGCTTTTTCTACATTGCAGTCAACTTAACCTTAAAAGTGCACAAAATGTATAAATGTATAGTTTGAAGAGTTTGATCGGTTTTACAGTGGAAATCCAATCACTGGTAACAAAAGTAATGAATAAAAGTAATGAACAAAAATTTGTATTCACTAAAATGAAAAATAAAAGCAATTATTTAAAACAGAAATAGTTCATAAAACATGACAAAATAAATTAATTAAACGGACATGAAAAATTGTATCAAATTTTTCATGAGATTTATACATTGCTACAGATATCCGCGGATACATACATATCTAATATCCTCCAGAGTTTTCATACATATACCTATTACATGTAAAATATACATTCAAAATTTCTTAAAAGTACTAAAATTGGTGTTCTTATATATTCCTTTTTATTCCTTGAATGGAAATCCACTTGTAATATATTAGAATATCAGCAGGATTTTTTATTATAATATCGGGATATTCGTGGGACATTTTACTATTGTATTGGGATATCCTGTGGACATTCCGTACGGGCTACCGTCAGGATATCCTGTCACGATATCCTCCGGAGCGGAAATCTCGATATCCCTGGAATATGCCACGGATATCCCGGGAAACAATTTAGGATTTATTAGATAATGTAGAGAAGATACCTTGAAATTAAAATATATAGGTTTATCACAAGAAAAGCCGGGAATTGGCAGATGAGAATCTGCCAATTCCGGGCCTACCTCTAGGCATGGAACCAAAAACTTTTTTTTTTAATTTTGAAAAAAATGGTCTCAAAAATTTTCCAAATGCGCTCAGTTTTTGAATTTTTATCCAAAATGGCTGGCTAACGAACATGACCTTCATTTTGGGACATTTAAAAAGTATACCAAAGCCCAACCCAAGAAGTTAATTTTTTTGAAAGTTTCGTGCTAACAAACTAAAAATCTACAGACAGGTTTACTGATTTTCAAGTTTCCACATTAGAGGAAACCATTCTTTCGAAATTTATGACCTCTCATAAATTTTAAGGCCGATTATCCCGTGAGGAGCACTACACTACTACAGGATTTACTCCACCCTTTCAAAAAAAAAACTGCGCGTCCACTGATTTTACCTTGCTGAACAGAATAGACCCTTCTATTTCGAGAGAGAGAGAGAGAGAGAGAGAGAGACAGGAGCAGGTCTTGCACTCAGCTTAAATTTCTCACCTAACCCCTGCTTAAAAGTTTCGAGAATTTTTTCCTGGAGTTTCTACGTGCTTTTTGTCTAGTTTTCGATGCTTATCTATCTTATCCATCCACATAACTATTGCGAGAAAATAGTAATACATTTTTACTTTCATTCTTTCGCCTGCATTTGTTTCTAAACAGATACGTTCTTTCTTCATTTTCAGAAATACCGAAAAATGAGTACAACAAAAATCAATCCACTGGAAACAGTCCTATAAAGGTCGAACTGCAGAACAACATGGATAGGTAAGCAATACACTGTAAAAAAAAGATGTCGAAACTTTAAAGGTGAAAATGGTGAAAATACAACAGACTGTAAAATCGCTACGTCTGAAATGGTAAAATCAGATTGCAATCGGTAAAATCGCATCCACGAAGGATGCGGATTTACGGTCGGACGTAATAATACATAGTTAGACGTTGCACAGTGGGCTGGATCGGGAATTTACTATTCAAAATCACCTACAGCCTACAATTCTCAACAGATTTTCAATTTTTTTGGAAAATGTAATAATCTAAATAGATTGGTTCATAATCAACCATAAACATTAGATCTGGGCACTATGATCTATTTTTTTTAATATTCATAATTAACATATCTTCAGGCTTTAAAACAACAAATTTTTTTTACTTTTATACATGATATATGTTATAATATTTTTCTAAAATATGTCTTCCCGGTACTTATTGAAAATAAGGTTGCTAATGGGATGTCCATATTATTTAAAATGTCATCCTGGTACTTATCTAAAGATAAGGTTGCCATATAGGAGGTACATAATTTTTTAATTTTAAAAAATCACTCAGAGGCTTGTCAAAAATAAGTTGTATACCCTCGTTGCCTATAACCAAAGGTAGTCTGAGGAAGATGCCACTCTTGCTATTTTTGCCATTCTTTAAAATATGTGTATAATTGTTTTTATGTACCAATGAGTACCTTTGTAATAATGTTATGCTGAATTTGTTCTTAAATTTGTTTTATTATGTCTTTTTATTTACAGATTATTTTTGATATCTTGTTTTTTGTGTTCATTTCTGAAAAATTGATCGTGCTTTTTGAACGATTTCTTATGGTTTGGGTTTTCCTTTAGATCTGTAATAATTCTTGTAACATGTGCGTTTCACGATGTTTTGGTCATTTCGATGGGTTTCCTTGAAAATTGTGTCACTTATCCTGGCAAGTGGAGGGCTATGAAAAAAAGGGGTTTAGTTAAATGCCTTTCTCTGTCTCTAGAAAGTGGGATGAAACTATTTCAAAAATCTGGCTATGCTTTGAGAGTTTTCGTTTCAGAAAGGAAAGTTAGTTGGGTTGGCCTGGTGACTTTGAATACTTCACTACTTAATTGTGATAGTAAATTTTTCATTTTGTAAAAAAAGTTTTTCACTTTTAATATATATCTAAATAAAATATCCTCAATTTTCCGAGACTGTTTTTGTGACTTCCAACAGTAGTGTCGCGATGTAACGTGTGACACACGTGAAATTATTGATTACCATTTTTGTTTTAATTTTAAATAATTATTTTAATGGATAGAATTTTAAATACTTATTTATTTTTATTATAAAGAATAATTTTTATATCTTTTTTCACTTTTCTTTTTTGCATATTTGGCAAATATTCCAAATCGACGAGATTTAGCAGCAGTTTCTGAGTTACGGTGAAAAACTGGCAAGTTACAGTTTCTTTCACTTGCCACGCTTATACTGTCTTCTAACTCACATACACCACACACATTCTTGGCTCGTGCCACTCACACACATTAAGTATACTTTCTATTGGAGCAGCACTGATTCCGAGGCTGGCTCGCGACACTAGCGCCGCGCATCGCTGGTTCCCAAACTAAGTCCTACTCCCGACGTCTCATTCCCCGCGCCAATCTCCTAAGCTTGGTGGGCATTGTCGCCTCTATTCCCTCTACGCTTTTTGTAACCTCAAAATGTGAAGTGTTGACGTGAGAATTGTGAACACTGTGTTTTTCGTGGACAGTTATGGTTGATTTATACCTCTATCCGTCCGACCGGTGTACGGAGAAAAGTGATAAGAGTAAAAGAGATAGAGAGTACTTTTTGTTAAATACTCCGCTCACTATCTCTTTTACTCTTATGGACTTTCTGCCGGCACTGGTCGGAGGGACAGAGGTATAAATGCGCCAATAGTTTAATATTTATAATGATTTTATGTGAAACAACCTCTTCGTCTGTCTTTGATTAGGAAACAGTATTATTTTAAGTTAATCTAATAGCATTGTTTTAAGTTTATTCAACGATGTTGGATTGAAGTTCCAACCTAAAAATTTGCCGCATTTAAGATGAGAAATTTTTAAAATTATTATACTTCATTGTAAAATAATCTGAGTTATCGAAAAACATCATAAAACGCTCATGTAACGGTGCTTCATTTACTTTTTCAGGCCAAAATTTTAACTCACTTTGCGCATTTTAATTAGGAAATTATTACTAAATTTCAATGTTTTGGACTTCTCTTTTCGTACACGAGCGACGCTTTCAAAACAAACGACGCGACGCATGAGAAATTTGAGGTTGGAAAACTGAAAATCGTCTGATATAAGCGACTGCAGATTACACAAGCCGGCTGCAGCAGAGATGAGGTGGGAGATTGCTCATGTAGTGGAATAAGAGACTCCGTCAAAATCGGGCTGCTAAAAGCGCCCTCTTGGCCGGTAGACCTAGTCCCGAGAGTTACTTATAGTACAGCCGGTACAATTAGAGATTTATATACGGTCATTTTAGTTTCTTTTGATTTGTTTTTATTTCTGAGAATGTACCCTGCTCTACCGATAGCCCTCTTACCCTCATTAATGCGCCTATCTAACTCCCCACTATTTTTCCGTCGCTAGTGAATAGGCCAATGGACAAAAACTCTATCTCAATGAGCCATTCTTGAAAAAATCGAAATTAGAGTAATTTTCTTCTGCCAAATAAAAAGTACTGAAGAATTATTATCGAGGAAAAAAGTCAAGCTGTTGAATAGCCGAGGCTTATGAGTTATATTATGTGTGCAGTGTGCACGAGTCTACAGCAGCCGGATCTGAAATTAAGTTGTGAATGGTTCAGGCCATAGAACGACTCGACGGCGAAAGTAAAATTGCCACATTGAAATTATTAAGTTTAAAGCACCACGAAATTGGTGCCCGCCGATGGTCGATGGTAACGATTTCCGTTGGTTAATTTCCAGTGGCGGACGATATAATTAAAGAAGGTTCGCATTGCCCGCGAGAAAATGGGCAGTGCCGTGGGCGAACCAGACGCGCCGAATTAATTGTAGTGGTTAACTTCAAGAATGAAAGATTAACGAGAGGATTCACAGTTACTACTCTTCTTGCATTTTTTCATAGAGCCTTCTTAAAAAAAAAAGATATTCCAATTTCTCAGCTTCCAACATTATATTTTTTCGAAATAATTGCATGATTTACTCCAGGGTCGCCCAAAAACTTAATTTTCAAAATTTCCTGACTTCCCTGATTTTTCCTGAACAATTGATGATCACTAATATTCAAAGATCAGCATTTTAATCTTGTAACATTTAAACATATAATTTTTTATAAACGATAGAAAACAATGAGCCGAAAAGTGAGATAGTTTGGAATTCTGTTTTTTCTCATTGTGAATCTTTTTCATGCTTATTTTGCGTAAAATTATTCATGATAAAATAGATTTTTTTTCGATCTTAATTTAAAAAAATTTTAAATAGAGACACTAAACACATGATTTATTCCAATCTGCAGGGTTTGCTTATGAATATTTTCAGAATTCTTTTAACTGAGTCTTAATAATTTTACCTCAGTTTATAGATGACAGTTGCTCCCAGTGGGACCCTGTGGTGGTTGTTAACCTTTAGTTTTTAATTATATATATATATATATATACAGTAAATTATTCGATCGGAAAGATCATCATTAAAGGGAAAATAAACTATTAATGCGACGAACATTTGAGTGAAAAATGGTGTCTCGGAAACTTAAGAACTGAATTGGAAGATTCCTTCGGAATTATTTCACAATTTGAAACATAAAATTAAAAGCAGAGTAATGAGGAAGTAAATTTAAGCAGCGACTTATCAATTTAGCATACCTATAATTACAGAAAGTGACAGAATTAATCTAAAAATGTATTTTTTCAAATGAAGCGACAATTTTGGAGTTTTAGTTTTTTTTATTTTGTAAAATGTAAACGCAATTATCAGCTCATTTAAGAAAGTAGCACGAACATTAATACTAATAATCAGTATATTTTGTGGATATTTTATACGTAGAAACATAACAATAAAAATATTTAAAAATATTGCCTTCAGACTTATCTCAGGGCGTCTACTCAAATTCTGTACAAAAATTATCTGACAATTCCAGTTCTTTTCCAAGATATCTATAGATTATTCCTAGGTTTAATTTTCCTGAATAAGGAGCCATTCAATTATTAAGTGTCGTTATTTTTAGAGCAACTCTCATCCTGCATCCCTTCAAAGCATTACATAATATTAAAAAAAAACCTCTTCGTTATCCATCTGTAAATATTTAAATTGTGATTAACTGAGATTATTAAAAGTGGTAACAAAAATAGGAATAAAAAATCTACCCACTTCGTGCGCACATTCTCATCGCGCGCTGTTCGCGCGGCTCGCAAGTTTGGGTGCGTCTAGGGCGCGCGACTGTTGGTTCTTGCGCTTCCAGCTCGATAATATATTTTTGTCCGACCCCCCTTGAAAACGCGCCATTGCATGCACCCGCTACACATACACTGCATCCCGTAAGTGAGAATATGGAGGATTTGATCTTTTTCGTTGAGAAAATTGTATTGCTAGACCCGACAGTCTCCCTTTTGCAAAGTACGATATTTCTTGCTTTCACCTATAATCTAAAATTGTCAAGTTCACCAAACATCCTCTATCTGCTTCACTTTTAACGCATACATTTACTTTACAAACGAAGAATTCATAGTGTAGAATATTTGTTAAGTTAATTTGTTTATAAAAACTATGTTAACAATATCACTCTTTTTTGCTTTGAAATATCCCCGCGATTGAAGTCTGGCAATGCTGACCATACAAAAATTTTTTTCACGAAGATGAACATAAAAAACTAAAAAATCTACTTTTTCTTTACACTTTGCCTTTAAATAAAAGTTTAAACAAAATACAATTAAAAAATCCAGCCACATAACTCTCTTCAAAATTTAATGCTGAATTTTTCTAAAAAAAATCCAAAATTGGTTCAAAATTGCCAGCTACAAGTTAGTTTGAACCTCGTTTTTTTATTTCATCCCACTGTGAGACGGTCTGGCCTGGGCCTGGACAAAAGTGTAACGCTTTTTCTGGCTAGCCCCAGGCCAGACCGCCTGGTCAGCCGCTAGGTATGGTCTGGTCAGACACTAGTAACGGGCTAGTCAGCCACGAGTTATTGGCTGGCCAGATGCCAGTCATTTTAGACACCCCGTAACTTTTTCGAAATATGTCAAAAAAAATTTGCTGATCGAACTCAAGGTTTTTTTTGTTCTTGGTTTGCTAATCAGCGACAGGTCTGGGCCAGACCCGACCTTCCAGATCCAACTTACAATTGTTGATCTTGGCTAGCTGATCAGCGACAAAGCTGAACCTTCCCAAACTGTCGAGGTTATAAGAAAAAAAGTCTGGCTTTGATAGTGTGAATTTTTTATTTTCTATCAAAATTGGCTGTCTAGATAAGGCCAAAACGGAGCTAGATCAGATCCTCCAGACTAGACAGTCTAGTCTAGATAAATCCAGACCTGGTCCAGACCTGTCACCAGACTGCCAGGACATTTTTCCACATGGGTTATTAGTTTTAACCGCCGCCACACTGACAGATTCCTTGTTGTACAAATGGTCACTGAATAACGTACAATGTATTCTCTAGCCGTACTGTTGACACACACACACACACACATACACACATATATATATATATAAACCGTAACCGCATTTTAGGTCAAGAAGTTCCAAGCGATAGGTGCAGAGCGTGTCATACACACGTTGAGTACCTAGAAAATTTGTTGGTGTAAAATCATTATAAACAATTTCAACCTGTACGAGTGATACCAAACCCGTTGTATCCCAAGCCGAATCTGGCTTAGATAGCCTCAATTTAACTACTGCATCAATGGCATAGCCAAAAAAAATTACCCGTGTTATTTCTTTTGACGTTTGCAATTGTTTATAAAAAGTTATTTAAACAAATTACCAGAAATTTCTTTATTTCGAAAAACTAATAGCGGCAATCGATTCTACAGAAAAAATTGTAAAAGAAACCTTAGAACATAGCTAAAAAAATTTTTGTTTGTTTTTTTGTTTGTTTTTTTGTTTGTTATTTTTTTGTTACTTTTTTGTTATTTTTTGTTATTTTTTGTTTTTTTTTCTAGCTATGTTCTAAGGTTTCTTTTACAATTTTTCCCGTAGAATTGATTGCCGCTATTAGTTTTTCGAAATGAAGAAATATTTGGTAATTTATTTAAATAACTTTTTAGAAACAATTGCAAAAGTCAAAAGTAAAAAAACAGGGGTTATTTTTTTGGCTACGCCATTGATGAAATTGTTAGTTTGAGGCTATCTCGGCCAAATTTGGCTTGGGGTGCAACCGGTTTGGTATCACTCGTATAGGTTGAAATTGTTTATAACGATTTTACACCAACAAATTGGGCTCTGACAAAAAGAGTGCCATTAACGTTTTTTCACAATTTTTCCCGTAGAATCGATTGCCGCTATTAGTTTCTTGAAATAAAGAAATTTTTGGTACTTTGTTTAAATAACTTTTTACAAACAATTGCAAACGTCGAAAGAAAAAACAGGGGTAATTTTTTTTTGGCTACGCCATTGATGCAGTGGTTAGATTGAGGATATCTCGGCCAGATTCGGCTTGAGATACAACGGATTTGGTATCACTCGTACAGGTTGAAATTGTTTATAATGATTTTACACTAACAAATTGAACTCTGACAAAGAAGTGTCTCATATGTTTCTTCCACAATTTTTCCAGTAGAATCGATTACCGCTATTAGATTTTCGAAATAAAGAAATTTTTAGTAATTTGTTCAAATGACTTTTTATAAACAATTGCAAATGTCAAAAGAAAAAACAGGGGTAATTTTTTTTTTGAAACAAATATGATATATATTTGATATAATAGTGTTGAACATAGTGTAGAAAAGTTCAGATTTTGGACAAAATCGAGCGCGAAGCACGAGATACGTGATTAGAATGTGTTCGTTAAAGCCAAAGGAGCTTTAACAAAAGAGAAGTCACAGTTTATGGCTTCTTGGAATTATATTCCCCTACAGCCCCGAAAACGGCACTGCTCGGAGTTTGGACTGTACTTTCATTTTTGCTCATAAATTTTCATTCATCTTGCCGTTTTTGGATGATTTTCAGCATTATTGTTCTCCCATAAATAAAATACTAAAATAATTGTATATAATTTAGTTCTCGATAGTTCATGCTCGTACTGCGATAATCTCGTTTAATCGAGACGAGAATTAGAATATTAAGACGAGAATCATTCTCGTTCTCGTCCACTTCTCGCTCGTCTCCTTCGATATGCAACTCTAGAAAAAGTATATAAATTTAAATTTTGAAACTTCAAAATGTAAACTAAAGTAAAAATCTTCTCTAAAGCATGTACTTTTCAAAAGAAACATTTCTGTTGTGGAAATTAAATGTCAGGGTGGAATGAATATGCTGAAATTAATCGAATCATCAAGTCTAGCAAAAAAATTTGTATAGCATCTGAAAGAAGTTAAAACAAAATGCTGCAATTCGAAATAAAGATAAATTTGAGTAAGTTCGAATTTTTTGAAAATGCACAAGAAAGATATTTTTTTAAAGGTATAATAAGGATAAAATAATTTTCTTATGATTTTTTAAAATTGGCAGTTAGATTTATTGAAGTGCTTTCTAACGGTCCATGCAGTTAGAAAGCAGTTGACTATGTCGAAGTTGAGATAATTTAAATTGAAATTAGCACCTTTTACACGAAAGGCTTATTTCAACATATCGAAAATGCGTCAAACCTTAGCGTCAAACCTTAACCAAATCTTAATGGCTACACTTTTCTTACGATTATTTTTCAAACTGAGAAACGATAGAAGCACACAACAGTCCTTATTAACCATCCTCCTATGAACAACAATAAGGAAATCATTAACATGTCTTTACGAAAAATGTACGTATGTATGCATATATATATATATATATATATATATCCATATGTGTACGTCTCCATTCTGATCAACTCGCAATGCATCAGAAAATGATATGCTCTCACATCCCACAGAAATGGGCTAGGGATCCCTGGGGGAGAGTTGAATTAAGATCGCAGAGATTTTTGATAGTAAATTGGAGTTTCTTGGCTCCTTACGAGATCGACCAGGAGACAAAAATTAAACCATCACAAAAGATATATATATATATAAACCGAATTTTGTAGGCCTTATTTTCCGTTGTATACAAAAAGAAATATCAAACATCCAGCTGCTAATAACCTGGGAGAAACCAAATGAACTATATGCTGACTGCTAGTTCGCGCGTTACTCATTAGTTCAGCAGAATGACGTGGGTGCTGAAATCCTTATGTATGCGTATAGAACAAGAGAGGGATTTTCGCAATAAAATAGAATACACATGGGATAAATAACAATGTGCATATTATAGCCGAAATAAATGCAATCTTTACATTTTAATGAAAAAGAAACCGCTCATAGCGACGCAACAAAGAAAAGTAGACATTTCAGAATAAGCGAGCAAAAAAAGCATCAATTCTCAATTTGCACAAGAAACTAAACCAATTAAAGAACACATTTTTTAAATTAAGCGGTAAGAACAAGAAAGTGAATTTTTCTGGACATTACAATACACGAGTTTACAAAGAAGGTAATACTATTAAGACGAAAAACAAATGATATTACACGAACCGTCGGCTGCTAGAAAATATTGGCTGCGTTGATCAATGGACTGCGCTGCTGCCACCATTTTGAGTAGTAGCAGTCGCGGGAGTTTTGAAGGAGGGACTCACATCCGCACTTCACCCACGTTGTACAATAAAGATTGTGCTCTCGAACACCCACCAACAGGTCGGCACAGCCAGTCCATTCACCGTCGTACTTCCGCTAATAGACTCCAGACTTCCAGATATACTTCCTGATAATATTCATCCGCATGACTCGTCGGTTTGTCATATAACAAAAGAAAAGAACCCCAAACAAATTAAGAAATGAACCGAATCCCATGACCTTCTCCAAAAGAACTTGACCTTTCGATTCTAAATAAAATAAATTAAAGAGTAATGTACATATATTCAAAAATTTGACAAATATGCAGTTAGCAATTTATGTTCATGGTAACTCCTGTCATTGTAACTTCGGGGGTAAGTCATTTTTAACATTCTTTAACTTAATCAATTACCGACGCGCAACGTGTGAGAAATGCCGAAAACTGCGAAGTAACTCTCCGGACTAGGTCTACCGGTCAAGAGGACGCTTTTAGCATCCCGATTTTGACGGAGTCTCTTATTCCATTACATGAGCAATCTCCCACCTCATCTCTGCTCGTATCTTCGGAGTTTGAGTGTAGTACGTAATCAAATTACGTAAGCTATTAAATAGAAAATTGACTGACATCTATTAATCTAATAAAGTACAACAATTTTTTTTGTTATAGAGATTCAGTAAGAGAAAGGTCTTAAGATGAAGGGGGAAATAAAAATAAAAATGCTCGATTTTTTGCATCCTTGGTTGTGGATTAGGCACTGTGATTATCAGAGAGCGGACTACGATACTTCGCTCGAATGTGTAGAAATTTGTTGCTGTGCTTGTTGCTGTGAGGGGGTGGCGTGCTTTCGCGACTGAGAACCCTCACCTGGCAGGGGTCGTGTCTCGTCAAGAAGTGCTCCAGGGTGTCCCACCCTCCGCCCACTCTCACCATCATGTGTCTTCCCTTCAGAAGCTGCGAACACGAACATTAATGAGATTTTTTCAGATATTTAAACCTTGCGTCGAGTCAAGGACGAACGGTATTTAAGCAGCCCTTCTACAGAAAACTATGAGAAACTCATGGAATACTTTGAAGACCACTTGGTACAAGGCAAGATAACGAGGGGAACGTGAAATGTCGTTTAGTTCAAAATGTTTTTTACTGAAAGAAGAAAATAGTGTTTCTAAAGTTTTTTCGACTTACAGGGTGTTAAACGGAGACCTACTCCCCATAACACACGATGTTTCAGAAATATTGCTAGAATATTTATTTGAAACATTGGCAATATTTCAAATGAATGTTTTAATTTTTTCGGTATCTTAGAATATTAATGTAGTGAAGGCCTTTTCCGGGTTTTTTGATGTCTTTATTTAAAAATTGCCGACATGTTTCGACTCGGATCCGAGTCCTTTTCAAGGCGTAGTTCTTATTATTAGTTAACGTCTGATTTTGTGAACTGATTAATTAATTATAAGCTGCATAATTTTTTTAACAATAATAAATTACATGAAGATTGAATCTAAATTTCTGTCTATTAAGTAACATAAGTGGATTATTTATTTTAAGGTTATGTAATTGATAGATGAACGTTTGTATTTCGGCCTGCTGGACCTAAAAAATTGCCTTACTTACAACATTCATATTTTAGAGAATGTGTCTTAAAATTAGTTTCTACAAACTAACCTCAATTCTATCATTCGTATAATAGAAGTTTATTCATATTTAAAATAACCGTATTCCAGTTACACACTTTTAAAAATGTTTTTGATGTTGTTAATTTGTTTAAATTCAGTAGATGAAGTGATTATTTACTTCAAGGTGATGTAATTGCATATTGGCTATAATTTGTATAATAAAAGTTTATTCACATATAAAGTACCTCTATTCCAATTACTCAATTTCTGTCAATATTTGTGATGTCGTCAAACGATTATTCAAATTCGAATTTTCAGAAATGCAATTTTAAATTCAAGAACGGGAAATTTACGCGAATAAAGATCGTTCAACACTGTCCCCTGAAGTCAGGTCTCTAGCCGTGGATGACCTTACGCGGCAGACGGGAGAGTTGGAGATGAAAATTTCACCTCTGGATACTTTTTTAGAGCTACCAATTATATATTATATATTATTAAGAGAAGTTTTAGGCTCCGGAAGCTACGATCATGGTTCCTTATAGCAACCAATCGCGAAGCAACTGATTTCATACCTCCAAGACAGCCTATTATGAGAACTAGAAGATGGACTTTTTAGCCTTGGTATAGCCTGCTTAGCTCGAAAAGAAGTGCTTGATATTTCGCTGGTGCCGAGAATTCAATCACGTAAATGATCTTGGTTTTCAGATCCTGGAGGACAATATCAGGCTTCTGATACTGATACGTTGAGTGGTGGAGAATGAGAAATTCCAGTAGATTCCACTGATCATTCTCCACAACGGACTCGAGTTCCCCCTGGGCGTATGGCAAGATAGGTAACAGATCAACACCATAGAAGTGCCTAAGATGGTAATATAACACTTTTAGAGCCGCATTGTGTCTCTCTATGTACCCTATATATATATATATATATATATAATTATTACCACTAAAGGTGGAGGTAGAGCAACAAGACCCATCCGCAAACATTGGCACTTTTAATGGATACTGAACAAGATTCATAAAAATGGTACTTTTCTAAAAAAATGTATAATATTCGCACAAGGTTTATGTGGTAAAATTTACTTTCTTCGATTTTATTAGTGATTTTCTGATCCGAGTATCTATGAACTATTTATGTTGATTCTCTGTGTTATAAAGTATATAACCCTAAACCACGTAAATAAATAATTGAAATTTAAAAAATATATTTAAAAGAAGATTGGAGAGTTGATACAATTTATTTTATAGATAGAAAACAATTCTGTCGGAACTTTTAACCATTTTCAGAAATGTAGTGATAAAAATTAAATTAAATTACTTTCTAATTGCAGGTTTCTGCTACCCACATATAACGACATCTGGAGCATTTGAGTGTTCGTGTTTGTGCTTTTAACAACTGCTCGATAGATTTTGAAGGCCATTATATTATTGTGGAGTGTGAGGAAAACTTACCTTCAAAATTAATCTAGTAGCATTTAAATTTAGCATAGATACAGCCCATAGAATGCTCTATATGTCTGTAAATATCAGCAATAGGAATTTACAACTTTTTAAGAATTTGTTAAGGGGTTAGGGTCAGTCGCAAGGCCCAAAAAAAACGATTTTTCAAGAATTCTGTTTGTAAATAGGTTTTATTACTTATTGACAAATGTTCTACAGTTCGAATAATACACATTACAAGAAGTTGCAGTATTTCTTCAAGATAAAATATCGATAAATAAGCAAGTTATACACGGGGAAAAATCCATTAAATTTTACAGAACTAGTCCTCTAGTAGAGGATACGACGGGTAGTTTAGTAAAAGTTAAAACCTTCTTGGGTTTACATTGCATTAAACTATTCTACGAAATGTGTTACAAAGTCCTATAAAATGTAAAGCATGAGGTGAACTAATCTTTATTAGAAGCCAGGATGCGAAAAGCATAGAATAGTTCTATCTAAATCTAAAAGTCCAGCTAATATAGAGTCTATATCGGAGAAGTCTCCAAACTATAGAGAACAGTTCTATAAAATGATGCAATAAACAGTTATTTTAATAAAAACATTCGAATAATTTTCACATCATATTTTTCTGAAAATTTGAATTAATTTTTCAACTGATTCCAAAGAAAATTAAAACATATGTTCATATTATATTGAAAGCAGAATTCAGATACTTATTTCACGACATAACAAAATTTACAAAAATTATATCATTGGAATAGAGGCATTTTAAAAATAAATAATCATTTATTGTAAAAATTATAGTCAATATTCAATTACACAGCGTTCAATTAAATAATCAATTTATGTACTTAGTTTAAACAAATTAAAATTTAATCTTTATGTAATTTAAAATTGAAAACAATGAGCTAATAAGTAATGAATCTGTTCACAACATATGAAGCATGAAACTATAATATTTATTCAGGCATTTATATAATTTTTACTTCACATTTTTTTTTATTTTCACTTTAATTTCAGAAAATTTGATTCATACGTAACCTTTTATAGTAATTTGAGTGAAAATTAAAACATATTTACATATAACTTTGAAAATAAAATTCAAATAATCATTCTACAACATCACAAACATTGACAGAGATCACGTAATTGGAATAGAGGTATTTTAGATGTTAGTAATCTGTCATTATACAAATTATAGCCAATATTTAATTGAATAACCATGAAGCAAATAATCCATTTATGTACTTAATTGAAACAAATTAAAATTCAATCTTTATACAATTTAGTATTATGAAAAAATTCATCAACTAATAATTAATCAGTCACGTCAAAAAATAAGCATTAAACTATAACATTCATTCAAACATTCAAAGAATTTTTACCTTTTATTTTTCTGAAAATTCGAATGATTAATAACCTTTTAAGTTAATTACAACTAAAATTAAAACATATGTACACATAACTTCCAAAATTCAATTCAGATACTCATTTCACAACATCAAAAAGATTAAAAAAATTATTTAACTGGGATAGGGGCATTATAATTATGAATAAACTTCCATTACACAAATTATAGCCGATATTCAATTACATAACCTTAAAATGAATAATAGATTTATATCACTTATTAGAGAAAAATTCAAATTTATTCTTTATGTAAATTAATATTGTGAATGATGTTTAGTGACGAAGACTTGTCAATCGATATTATTTGTTTATGCCATACACAAATGTGATACACAAATGCATAGGTTGACCATTTATAATTAGAACGTGTTCGTTTCTCTTTCTAATCGTCTTCAAATCGCGTAAGCGGTGATATTTAGTGACAAAGAATTGTCAATCGATATCATTTGATTCTGTCATAAACAAATTTAATAAACAAATGCATAGTTTGACCATTTATAATTAAAAAGTGATCGTTTTTTATTATTGCCTTCAAATCATATCACTGACAATGTTTTATGATGTTGCAGAAGAATTAGCTTCCAAGTTGTACTTGTCAATCATTTCAATAATTTCAGGATCCATTTCAAATTCACTCTTGCTCCACTATGAAGACACTTCGAAGACGATTAAAAAGAAAAACGATCACTTTCTACCTATAAATGGTAAAAATATGCATTACGTAGTTTCTTAAATTTGTTTGCTACATAAACGATTAGAAAGACGATTGGAAAAAAAAGTATTAATTTCTGTCTATAAATGACCACACGCATTTGTTTACAAAATTTGTTTATGAAAAAAAAACAAATAAAATCGATTGACAATTCTTTGTCACTAAATAGCACCACTTATGTAATTTAAAAGTACTAAGACAGAAAAACGCTTACTTTATGCCAAAAACCACCTAAACTATGCATTTGTTTATCATATAGACAAATTATACCATACAACAAATTTTCATGATATTGGATAGACACTGGGCTGAATCGGGGATATACTATTCAAAATCACCTGCAGCATACAATCCTGATTGTAAACTTTTCTTTCGAGGGCGTCCATGCCTTGAATTTTTTAATTTTTGTCATTTCCTATTTTTTGTATAAATAAACAAAGAGAGAAAATGAGACATTTTTTAATTATTACTTTCTATCTTAACATCAATGACTTAATTAATCCCATTCTCGAAACAAAAGTCAAAGTATGCAATGAATATAAATAATGTACAGGATATCGAATCTAATTGTTATAAACAAACTATATTAACAAAATGTCAATATATTGAAAATTTTGCTTGCAAAGTATCTTTGTAAGTTGGAATTGCTTCATTTTATCTCATCTAAAAAATGACATCGGCTCCCAGTAGGACCGCAGTAAATCCCATTCATGGCCACGTCTCACAACCGTGAGATATATATATATATGTCAGGTTAGGCTATGTGTTTACAATAAGTTAAGAATGTATCTCTCGTGTGTCCTCCGTCCGTGCTTTCCTTCCTTCCTTTTGATTTACAAAGTGGGCTAAATGTGGTAGCTGCCCCTCGATATAAATCAGAATATTTTTCTTCCTGTTGTAAACAACGGCGCACTTTTTTTTAACGGACTTTATTTTCGCAAATTTCAAAGATTCCCGTTGCTAAAACTACTGTCCCGTTTAAGAATTCTACAAACATTTTCAGAACAATGCAGAGAATTGCCTGCCGCAGAGTAATGCAGAGCTTCTCTGCATTTTTTTCTGAAATGCTTCAATTTAAACAGTAAAGCAGAGACTTTTACACAGTATTCGCGAATATTCTTTGCAGAAAAGTCGCTCAGGAATGCATGAGAATGCAGACCATTTTTTGAAGAAGAGTGATGCAGTGTTCTTCTGCATTTATGCTAAAGTGTTTTGATTTAAGCAGTAATGCAGGAGCGGCATAATTTTTTAAGTGTACCCACCTCGAAAATGAAAGTTGTTCGATCGGGCTAAAAAGTGACGCCTTTGTAGTCCTATTAAATAGTACTTCTTACACCAAAAATTAATCAATTTCGATAGTTATCCATCAAAGTGGAGTGGGGACAATTTTTGGGTTTTTTAAGCAAAGCCTTACTTTCAAACATTTTTAACTTTTTTTCTATTGTTTTAAACAAAATTTCACCTTCGATGTTTTGGATAGATTTTTCCACAAACTTTTTGGTGGTCGTAACAATTTTTAATAAAGTCAAAATTTGACCCCAATTTTTACAAATCAAAAATAAAATTGACTTTTTTCAAATTTCGACACCATTTTTTTTCTTCAAAATAGTTTTAAAAGAAAGCTGAGATTTTTTCCTATAAGACCCTCCATTTTCAGAGTAGCTAATTGATTTGTCTTTGAGTAAGAGAACGATACGTAAACAAGATGCCATGATAGAGCGGGTAGCGCGCGATCTCCCCTAGTGCGCTCACGCCGAGGATCTCCAGAGGCAGGGAAGTAGATTTGCCAGCCGATGAGAATAGCAATCATGGTAGTATTGAGTGTCTGACCAAGAGTGATACTAACAATGATGATGTCTCCCCATCGACTTCAAAAGGGCAGCAACTTTCTTCCTCTCAAGATCGTTTAGTTCTTTCTAAAACAGCTCTAGTCAGCGATAGGTACGGCTTGTCGGACAGATCTGTCGCTGCCATAGCCTCAGCTGTCTTGCAGGATGTTGGTTTGGTGCCCGAGGTTAGGCGGGAACGTTTAAGGGTGAGGAGAGAAATGAGAGAGATCTCTGCTGAGAGTATTGAAACACCTTTGTTAGGGTTGTATTTTGACGGGCGCAAAGACAAAACCCTTATCTTAGAAGAAGAGGGAAACAAACAATACCGCAGATGTGTCCAAGAGGAACATATCACTATTGTACGAGAGCCAGGATCATTATACTGGGGACATATTACTCCTAATTCAAGCAAAGCCGTCTCGATCTCCACGGGTCTGATTGAATTTCTCGAGGCTAAGACCGACAACATAGATATTGACAATATTTCAGCTATAGGTGCAGATGAAACTAATACAAATACAGGACACGTGGGAGGAGTTATTCGTCTTATTGAGGAAAAATTAAACCGCCCATTGCAGTGGTTTATTTGCCTTCTTCATTGCAATGAATTGCCTCTTAGACACCTATTTGAGTCACTTGATGGCTTGACTACTGGCTCTTCAAGTTATAAAGGGCCCATCGGCTAGAAATTATCGGAGTGCACTTCTTTGCCCGTAGTTGAATACCGACCACTCTCCTCAAACGTTCAAAACTTAACTTTAACTGATCACAGTACCGATCAACAATACCTCCTCGACATAATCCGTGCCATCGAAATTGGAGTTTGCCCCGAGGACCTGGCCAAACGCGAACCAAGCCCTATTTCTCATTCGCGATGGCTGACTACAGCCAACAGAATTCTTCGAATGTACGTAGGAACATCAAATCCCTCCCCAGAGCCGGTATCACTTGTGAATTTTGTCATGAAAGTATATGGCCCTGTTTGGTTTCTAATCAAAAGCGACCCATCTTGCACGAAAGGTGCCAGGCATGTGTGGTTTTCAATTAAATATCTGGCACTGAGGAGGACCCCTATCCGTGGTCGAAACGTTTGCCAATTTGAACTTTTATGAAATTCACGTTTTAATTTTTAATTAAATACATTCATAAGACCCTAATGCCGATACCAAAATTCTTCATAGTAATTTAAATAATTGGGTCAATTAAATCCGACATTTTTCAAAAAACCAGTAAAAATGTCACAGAACGGTATTGAATAAAATTTGCGAGAACTTAACAGATCGTCTTGGAATTGCTCACTATGCAGCAGGATTGGTCAGTTACGCGTGACTCAAGTACTTTCTACGTATAATACGTTTTTGACGTAATATACGTTGAAAACAGTAGAAACCTTCTGTAAGTTACGTTCCCACGATGGCCGACTTGTAAAATCAGTGTTGATAAGTACATAACGTCACCTTTGAAAAATAATAATTAGTAATAATCCTGTTGAATGCGTTATATTAATTAAAAATAATAATGATGCCTGGGTTGGGAAGGAAACTCCTACATCATAATGTAATTCCATGGAAGGATATGTTTTTTGAGCGGAATAAAGGGCAGAAATCTTTCGCAAAGTGTCTTTTCTGTAATAAGATTTATGAGTTCGTAGGATAATTGGTCCCACATTTTCCCTTTAGGCCTACCCCTCGATACATCTTTTTATAATTTACCGCAATTAAAAGTTGAAAAGTGAACACGGTGACTAGGACCACTACGACTCACGACAAGAAAAATAGGTTATGTGAGGTATTTTTCGATATCCTGTATTTCGCAGGACAGTCCCGCATTTCAGCCATGTGTCCTGCGAAGGTAAATGTCCTGCGAAACGTCCTGTAAAAGGCGATTTTTTTCCAAACGTCCCGCAAAAGAGTTTTTTTCTACTTCAGGGCTTCTCTCTAGGTTCTCGATTAATCAAATTTGAGATTTCAACATTGTGAGTAATATATATTTGAATGTTAGCGTCCTGCATTTGAGCGTTTCAAATATGGTCACTTTAAGGGCCCTGGAAATCGAGTGTAAATCGAAAAATGGGATTCAGGCCAAACGGTGAAGCCATTTTGTCTGACTTTTTGTATACAGACTCTAAAGAGTATAGAGACTAATGAGCACTACTATTGGTTGTTCCCTTTCTACATGCCTCATTTGACGATTTTTGACGATAACGGTCAAATGACCAGACAGAGGCTTAATATCAAAGATATATTTTCCACTGTAAATTAGCTTTCTTGAACCGTACATCACTTTTATTTTGTTATGTACAAAATTTTTACATATTTTTCAAAGTAGAGATGTTTTTTTAAAATATAAGGGTCCTTATAGGGTCTTTTATATATAAATATATTGACCGACCCAATAAGCACCTTTACGTCCATCACACATTGGAGATAAAGCGCAGTTTATCGGGTACTTACTATTTAAATTGAATTTTTCTTTTACTGTGGCTTATACATACTAAATTGGAGTTCATAGATATTTCTGTAATAAGTTGAAAAGTCTACGTAAAGGGTTTATTTTTATATGCAAATTTTTTGTTGCAGATATAAAAAATCAATATGTTATACATTAATATCTAAGATATATTTTCCATTGTAAATTAGCCTTCTTGTACCTTACATCACTTTAATATTGTTATGCCAAGAATTCATACATATTTTTTTAACCAAAAATGTTTTTTTCATATATAAGGGTGCTTATTGCATCTTCTATATATAAATATATTGGCTGAACCAATAACCGCCTTTATGTCCACCACACATTAGAGGTAAAGCGCACTTTAACGGGTCCTAAGTATTTAAATCGAATTTTTGTTTACTGTGGCTAATACATACTAAATTGGAGTTCATCGATATTTCTGTAATAACTTGAAAAGTATATGTGAAGGGTTAATTTTAATGTGTAATTTTTTTTGCAAATATAAAAAATCAATATTGTATACATTAATGTCTAAGATATATTTTCCGTTGTAAATTAGATTTCTTGAACCGTACATCACTTTTCTGTTATGTAAAACATTTTTACATATTTTTTAAGCTAAAGATGTTTTTTTTATATATAAGGGTGCTTATTGGGTCTTTCATATATAAATATATTATCCGATCCAATAAGCACCTTTATGTCCATCACTCACCAGGGGTAAAGCGTAGTTTATCGGGTCCTAAGTATTTAAATTGAATTTTTCTTTTACTGTGACTTATACATACTAAAATCATCCTGTGGTGCCTTCTAATTATTTTGTACAAATCTTTTGTAACAGTAATTAAATATAAATAACATAGAAAAAATCATTATTTGGTTTATTCTTTCTCATAAAAACAATAATAGGCGCGCACCTTTGCGCGCATAAGACTACTATTGCAAATTTAAATCATTACAATAATATAATTATCACAACTTAAAATCTTACCGTATTCCAATACTCCCCAAGCGTCAAGCCAACGAGGTAAAGTAAAACCATTCCAATTTTAAGTACCAACGTGCCCTCAGTCGGGATCATCTTCTTGGGATGAATATGTCGATAAATCGATATTTGAGGCTTCGACCTGCAGAACTTGAATAAGGATGCATATGACAAGTCGGTGAAAGCATCATTCTGTCGTGAATGCATTGCCGCATGGTCGCACAAAGCCGTCTTCCCCAGGAAGGCGTGATTTTAACGTGGCACCGCAACTCCACTCGTACTTGTCCAGCACGCTCTTGTCCGTTTCCAAGCGGAGTCTATAAATACGGGCCCTGACTCTACGGAAGAATTTAAAGAACGACACGTAAACCCCTGTCACCACCGCTGGACCGAGCGAGGATCTTCCCTACATCCCTACAAGATGCTTGCGATTGTAGTCTGTCACGAAAAGGATCGTATCTCAACCGTATAGGTCTGCGATTGATCAAATTCGTATTTATACATGGATAAACACACCAACTTGAGATATTATAAGAATAAAATCATTTTCTTATGCATTTTTTCAAAGGAAGTAGCTGGGTGAGCATGCTTGGACTGCCCCAGTTACTATTTGATTCATATTTAGACGGTAAGTTTCTGCCGAGGGGTTAACAACTCGTGAAGTCAGGTGTACACCTTTGCTAACGTCACTGGCGTGACTTCATTACAACACTAACACACTTACACACTTCAACAACACTGAAATCACTTAAAATCAGTGTACACTCCCCAGCGGACGCTGTTATACAACTGTGAAGTAACAGTTCTAGAACACAAAAGAACAGGTTCTGTAATAGGATTAGAACATACTTAGACCATGGTCTAAGTAATGTCGTCCCCAAATGGACGTAGCAGTTCTGTAACGCTGTTACAATAATTTGTCCAGATACCTTTTTCTAAAAACAAGAATATTGAAGTACTCTATGTGATATTTGTAATCCGATAGATCGACTGTCATCATGGACAGATAAATTCAAAACTCAACTTCGATCAAAACATTTAATAAACTCGAGCAAAAGTTTTGCTTTCTAAATCGAGATTTTATCAGTTTTCCTACAGACACTCTCGTAATCTAACAGTTAAACTCTTATTTTCAGTATAAATTTATTTATTTTAAATCGCATGTGAACAAGTGGAATACATCACTCAGAAATGGTCACTTTTGGACAACAGATGGCGCCAGGCTGTTTCCGCGGCCGTACTCAATAGTAAATGCAAAGGTTTTCATGTAACTGAAAGTGGTTATGAGTGTTTCATATTTCAATAATGAGTCATTATATTATCTTGCCATTGATCGATGATCTGGCTTCACTCTTTCTGAATTTTCCACAGCGTCTAAGGTAAGAATTACGCTGACGTACATCGAACTTTCTTGATCTTTAAATGTGAAAAATATTCTAAATAGAGCTACATCTTTAGATCTCTAGCGTGTCTCTCCAATAGTCTCAAGTCTCATAGTATCACACGTGAATTTGTTCCGGGGTTTCGCGTTTGAGCTCGTTGCAAAGCCGTTACATATGTCCCTTGCATGCTAGGTGCTCCAGTTTCCAGTGCATCAAAGAATATCCACATTAAAATTCAAAGCTTTTTCGGGTTTCAATCGTGTGAAAAACTACGAAACTTGCCGAGCTTTCGTGAACATTGCAGTTCACTTCTTCAGGGCTGACCGGAAATTGAAGTTCCCGGTTATGTTGTTCTTATATAGATGCTCTACGATGCCTATGATTGGCCAGAGCGCCCCATGGTGGGAGCTGCTCGAACTTGATTAGCCAATCAAGTCTTTTTTAAAAAAACCCGGGTGGACGGAAAGCCAAATCCGATTGCTATTATATGCATTGGCCCTATTGATGTTATTAGGGTGTGTTAAGATTTTGATTGTTTCTCTATGTTTTCTTGGGAAAATATTGTACGTTTTTGCGATGACGGTTGTTTTGTCAAATAAAATGCTATATCCTGTTTCAATATGATGCTCAGCTATACAGCCTCTTAATTAATATTTCATAGACCGAGTTATTAGATTTAATATACAAATGTATAGTAAATCTATATTAAATTGCAAACATTTTTAGCAGTGTATATTTTATCCCAAAAGGGCTGTCAGGCCTGCTATAATATTTTTAAATGAAAATTCTAAATTTCGGAAAGCGGCAGAAGACAAGTGGTGAATTAATAGAAAAAGGGCCGATTTTGCAAAAAGTATGGTCTGCGATTCGCTGGGTGGTTGTGGTTGCGAACGTGGGTGATGTTCACCAGTTGTGAGGTGAATCGTATCGACCGCAAGGGAAGTTCTCTCACGACCCTGGGTTGCATGCACTATTATATACAGACAGCGAAACGGATATACTTTCGGATACAAAGACCTACCAAGATAATTTGCCATAAAAGATTCAGAGGCTTCGTCGATTCTTAAAATATTAAATAAGAGTGCTCTTATGTTTGAATAAGAAATTCATCGTGAAATTACAGCTTTTCCAATTTTTAAGCACGCAAAAGGTTTCGATGTGTATTTTAGAGGGTTTAATTTTGGAAGCCATTAAAACTGACGAATTTTCAATTTAAGAGTTCTAAATTTCGATGCTTTGAGAGAGATTCTTTTTTATGATACCATATACCAATTTCAAATATTTTCTAAACTATGTGTTTCCTAATTTTGTAGATTTGAAGGATATCGTCGACAGGGAATTTTCAACTAAAAAATATTCACGGTGGCCTTTTAAAAAAGTTAAATGCTATTTTCAGGTACCACAAAGTTATGAATAGGAGATTGTTTTGAATGCTTCTGGGGAACCATTTTTGATGTAATTAAAATATTTCCCTGACCGGATTTTTTTGCTTAGAAAAACCTATTGGAAATACCAAAAATCAGTAAAATACTATTTTCAAGTTAATAAGACCATATAATTACGTTTATATAAAGGAGTTAGGGGATAGTGGGGTATGGTGTCGGTGCGGGGCACGGTGTCTATTACAAATAACGCCCGTCTTTTTTAATATTCATATGAGTTTTTCACATAAAATAGTTTTCTCTGTTTAGAAAAATAGTGATTTGATGCAATTTCTCTTTTAAAATTCGCGTCGGATATTAGAAACCAGTTAGGACCATGTAAGATGCCATCTGCATCCTATACGTTTTCTAAACGGCTTCTATTGATTCCTAGCTGTCATTTTTACTAGGGATGCAATAGGCATTAAATAAATTTTCTGAAATAAAGTAAAAATTAGGAAACGATTTCCTCATCAAAAGGAAGAAAATTAAGAGGTAGCGTAACGTTTCAGAATATGTGCCAAACAAAGGACTTTATTAAGGTATGTATTTTAAAAAGTAATTCTCTCTGCTATGCATCTCAAGTAAATAAAAAATCTTACCAGCTTTGTGTTTTGGCCACTCCTCGAAACTATACCGAACATCTTCGAATTTTACTCCTGCGTAGCTCAGCACGAATCTAACAGGCTCACCCATGCCGGTAATGTTGAAATAATACAACTTATAAGTCGACATGTTGGGAGGATTTTTTGTATACCTTGGTACCTTTTATAACTGAGTTCAAGAAATTGTATAATACTTTTTGAAGAAAAAAAATCAACTTGGCAAAGGCGGGTTTTGTTTTTAAAATTTAATATGGATGTCGTATACGTACTCACGCCCGACTGCGAATGAAACAGTCAGTTCCCTTTCCTCATCTAACTATGTAGTTTGCTCCCCACTCCGAACACACAACATTCACCGACGCAAAACAAGAGTACAGACTGTCTAATCGCATTTAGCGAAGGACGAATACCTAGCATATAATAATAACATCAATGGTCAATATAATGGCCATTCAACTTTTTCTAGGCGCAGTACACTGAAGATATGGAAACTTTTGCTCCAATTGTTACAAAAGTATGAAATTTGGAGTGAAGTTTCCTTTTGGCATTAGAAAATTGTTCAGACCAAGTGCAAAAATTTTATTTTTATTTTTGAAAAAAGATTCTTTGAGACTTTGGCGTCCGATAGAAATTAAAAACGCACAACATTTTTGGTCCAGGCGGTACACTGAAGATATTGAAACTTTTACACTAATTGTTACAAAAGTATGAAATTTATAGTGTAAAGCTTTTTTTTTGGCATTATTATTATATCATTAAGCCGTTTCCCTTTCGGGGTAGGCGTGAATTGCTCGGTTGGAAAGTAGTGATGTGTGTCCCACACTCCCCACATATGGTTCCCCCACCAAATAATATTATCCCTACTCCTCATACGTTTTACATATATAAATCGAACCAAGAAACCATTTGAATCAGTTGAGTTTTTATATCTGAACGAACCACTATGTCGCAAGTTAACATCGATTCAGTAGAGGTGGAGTCGTCGCAGGTCTTTGATTTTTCAAAGTCCATGGCCACTCAAACTATCGAAGTTTCGTCTGACTCGCAGACTAATAAAACTATTTCTGAAACACCAACAATAAAAAGGATCAAACCCAAGTCATCACCTTTCAAACAAATGCTCACTAAAACTGCTCTCAAACGTTTGGTCATGATGTCTACAAATTTCACGAAGAGAACCCCACAACAAATGATTCTACCAACTGTTTACGGACTTAATCATTCATTTTCCAAGACGATTCGAATTGGACTGGAGGTTCAATCGAATGGAAAATTTCAAGCAGCTATTAAAATTATGAACAGTTCAGGTAATGGAATTACCTTCGACTTGGCAACTTGAGCAAAACTCCAACAACTCTTGAAT
Organism: Andricus grossulariae; assembly: GCA_011634705.1. Taxonomy (NCBI): domain Eukaryota; kingdom Metazoa; phylum Arthropoda; class Insecta; order Hymenoptera; family Cynipidae; genus Andricus; species Andricus grossulariae. The sequence continues at coordinate 212,823,111 of JAABKJ010075445.1, read as the reverse complement.
ATAATAGAATCATACTTCTGTTTCGGGAATTCACCTTTATACCTGCAAACCATTGAATTGGGTAAATATACGCTCCTGTTTACGACCGCTCACGGGAACAAGGCCATAATTCTCCGGAAGGGCAAGGAACGCAACGACGAGACTAACAATGGACTAGACCAGGCAGAGATGGAGGCCAAGAAAAAAAAGATATTTACACTGAAAATAGTTCTACAGAAGTCAAGTTTTGAAGGAATGAAGAATTTTATTGTGTGCGTCGATGAAAGGTTCCCACTTGAAAAAGTGGACTAACAGAAGGAAGTAAAACAGTACGTATGAAAGGACGTTCAAAAGTACTTCTGAAAGGACGTACTAAAGGACGTATAAAAGGACGTACAAAAGGACGTACCAAAGGACGTCCCGCATTGGGATACAAAATGACGTACTTTAGTACGTCCTTTTATACGTCCTTCATTACGTCCTTTTGTACGTCGTTGGTGCATCCTTTAGTACGTTCTTTGGTACCTCGTTTCTGACGTCATTTCCTATTTGAAGAAAAGAGCTGTTTTTAAACAACTCCCCTCATGACTCTTGTATCTTTAACTAGTTCCCTTAGTCTTCCATCCGCAATAACGAAGTCAATTATACTGCGGTCATTTCATTTACACCAGGTGTACGTGTGGATAATTTTATGTCGAAACCAATTATTTGTAATAAATAGGCCCTTTTCTAAACATAAGCTAACTAACTTTTCCCCGTTATAATTTTTTCTTGGATCACCGAATTTACTTAGTACCCTTTCTGTATTTGTGTCTTGAGGTTAGACGCCGACCCATCCGTTCATATCTCCTAAAAAAATTATTCTTCCACCCTGATCGAAAGTACTCATTGTATCATTTAAAGTGTCCCAGAAGGCGTTTTTGACTTCCCTCGGGTCGCTATCAACTGGGGCGTAGCACGCTATGATGAAAAATCTTCTGATTCCTACCTTCATTCTAGCCCACAACAATCTCGGAGATACAAAATCGTGATCTTTGAGATGTTGTCTTGCTTTTTCATTCATAATTAAACCGACCCCTTGAGTACCATGTCAGTCCCACTAAACTTGATTATAATAATGTTATTGTAGTACTTACACTTTGTAGATCCTTTTCGTATTTTTTATTGTTATTGTAGTACTTATACTTTCTAGATCCTTTTCGTATTTTTGATGCCATTTTCCTTCTCATTTTTATTTCAGGAACGTGATATACACCCAACAAAATAAAAACACAAACGAACATAACCTACGTATTCATAGATGTCAAAATATAACATAGGGGAGTGGGTATAACACATGACTGCGAAAACAGTTCTGCACATATGCACGATCCTGCGGCCAAGTTTTCATTCGTGGCAAACATTAACGTCTTCTTGGACGTCGCTCGTCCCACCTCTGCTCAGCAAATACATAGCAAAACACCTAGATGCGGCAAGTGGCGGCGGAGTGGGGATAGAATTATTAGTAGAGTAGGATAAATGTAGACGTCGCTGTCGGCGAAAATCCTAACCTACCCCGCTGTGCCTCTCTACTCGTTGAAGTATCAATCCCCTCTTAACAGTTTCCGTGAGTAAAATGGGCGAAAGAGGCGCTGTCGCCGAAATGATTTTCAGTAGATAATGCAGTTTTCTGAAAATATTCTGTTTTGTCAAATAAAATGCTATGTCCGGTTTCAATATGATGCTCAGCTACTGCTGATTGCGTGAAATGTTTTAGCCGGACTTTACACGTAGAAAAATGTTCGGTAGATCTCACCGTAGCAAGGGTGAGATCTACTAAACGGAGTAGTATATTATGGACAGACTAAGCTAGCGGTTGGATTTACTAAACACTTGTGTAGTCCCTATTACTACACACAGTAACGTAGTGCCTACTGCGCATGCGGTGGCACGGACCATTATCGTTTAGTAGAATGGACGAAGGGGAAACGTAGTGTCTACTGCCCATGCAGTCGCGCTGACCATTCTCGTTTAGTAGAATGTACGAAGGGGAAACATAGTGTCTACTGCGCATGCGGAAGCACGAACTATTCTCGTTTAGTAGAATATACGGAGGGGAAACGTAGTGCCTACTGTGCAAACGGTCGCGTGAACGATTCTTGTTTAGTAGGATGTACGAAGCGGAAATGTAGTTCTTACTGCGCAAGCGATGCTTATTTAGTCAAATCCACTTGAGGCAAAGTAAGTGCAACTTCTGCGGATCGTATTTCTCAACTTAAGCCTAGTTATTAATTTGAAAAAATATCAATTGTTTTCAATTGTGTCTTAGTTAATAATTGATTATGAATTAATTATTAAGTCACGTTTCAATTGAGAATAATTAATTATTATATAATTATTTGGTAAGGTTTCAATTAAAAGCAATTATTTATTAATTATTACATAATTTACTTTTTAATTTGCTGTTGACATTGTAACAAAAATAAAGTGAGTAAACGATCAAATATATTTGTATTTTGTAAAATAATCATTAGGTAAGGTCACAATTATTAATAAATAATCATTATTATTACATAATTTAATGTTCAATATGCTGTTTAAATCATATTAAAAGTAAAATACATTAGGTTAACAATAATACATATTAATATTTTGGTAAATAATTATATACAAATATATACAGATATTTAAAGTAACTGTGCTTGAGTAGAGGAAAGTCGTGTCTCCCGGAATTTGGGAAACAAACAAAATTTAAAATACTAAAGTTTGATTTTTTGTAACGGTGTAACCTGAAAATCGGAAAGAAACAAAGTCGAGCATCGACCAGGCGTGAGGATGAAGCACGTTGACGCGCTGAGTAGATATCCAGCATGTTTACTCCTATTGCGAGATAATCTGGTGGACAGACTTCAGAGCGCACAAGATCGCGACCAGGGAGTCAAGGCAATAAAAACGCTTCTGACACATGAGCAGTTCGATGGCTATCTTCTGGAGAACAGTTTACTGTACAAGGGAAAGGGCGAAATCAAGAGGCTGGCCGTCCCTAAGGGTATGCAGCAGGAGATAATCCAGAGAGCTCATAATGTAGGACACTTTGGAGTGAAGAAAACCACGGAGATGATACTGAGACAATACTGGATGGACAAATTGCCGAAGAAGGTCGAAGCATACATTCAGAATTGTGTTGAATGTATTCTTGGTTCCAGGAAGCAGGGCAAAGCTGAGGGATTTCTGAATCCGATTCCGAAAGGAGAGGTACCGATGGACACTCTTCATATGGATCACGTAGGACTATTAACATCAACGAGAAAGAGCTACCAATACTTACTGGTGATTATAGATGGATTCACCAAGTTTGTATGGTTGTACGCGACGAAGACCCTGGGAAGTGGCGAAGTTCTAGCGAAGTTGCAGAATCTTCAACAAACCTTCGGCTACCCCAGAAGAATTATAACTGATAAACACAAGGCATTCATGGCAGACGATTTCGAGGAACATTGCCGTGAAGTAGGCATTCAACATCTTGCCATAACAACAGGAGTACCAAGAGGAAACGGACAGGTCGAGAGGATCAACAGCATTTGCAAGGCAGTCTTCGTCAAACTTTCAACGGAGGAGCCGCTCAAATGGTATAAACATATTGAGAAAGTACAGAGGGCCATGTACAGCACGTATCAAAGGTCAATTGATACAAGCCCTTTTAAACTGCTACTGGGAACAAAGATGAGAATTCCAGAGGACGTTCGACTCCAAGAGATCATCGAGGAAGAGGCGAGGGTCGCCTTTGACGAGGCCCGAGATGCACTACGTAGGCAAGCCAAGGAACGAATTGGCAAGACCCAAGAAGAAAATAGGAAAGGCTACAATAAGAGAAGAAAGCAAGCAACGAAATATCAGCTAGGGGACATCGTAAAATTCAACCAGCTAAAGGCATGTGAATGTGTCATAGATACAGGTAGTAATGTGTCTATTATCAAAGAAAGCTCGTTAAAAGGAACGAATCTACAAAGATATGCACCTCATAATGTGCTTACGATTGGAAATTCCCCAATAAAGATCGAATACGCAGTAAAGTTAACTACCTTTGGTACGGAATTGGTATTCCAGGTAATAAAAGAAGACGATTCATTTAAGGAACCTATTTGATTAGGAATGCATTTTCTATACGATCATAAATTTTCGATCGATCTTGACAAAGGTACTATGAAAATGGGTCCAAAAATATTACATCCCCAACAATCAAAGGAATCAAAAGATATGATATGCTTCATGAATTTTAAGAAAGACTTTTCGGTAATTACAAGATTAGGAAGGGATCGTATACCCATCTTACCAGCAAATACTGCTACTATCGATAATTTTCACGATGCCGAAGAAGCAAGATGGAATGACACGGTTAAATATAATAAAGATAACTATTGTAAGGGGAGACAAGAAGTGGAGAGATTATTAAAGAAATATCCCGATATATTCCCTCTAAATGACGATCCTGTACCAATTACAAGATTAGCAACTCATGAAATAAGAACAACGAATGAAAGCCCAGTAAATACAAAAAATTATAAATATCCCCCAATTAAACAAGATGAAATAATTCGACAAGTTAAGGCACTTTTATCAAAAGGAATTATACGGAAAAGTATTTCTCCTTATAATTCCCCGATTCTTTTGGTCCCAAAGAAAATGGACGCAAGCAGTCAAAAAAATGGAGACTAGTAATGGATTACAGACAATTAAATGAGAAAACAATATTACACAAATATCCTCTACCAAATGTAGACGAAATCATTGAGAAACTTGGCAATACTAAATATTTCTCTTGTCTGGACTTAGCAGCAGGATTCCAATAAATCCCTATACATAAAGACAGTATAGAGAAAACTGCATTTAGCACAAGAGACAGGCATTACGAATACACTACTATACCATTCGGTTCAAAAAATGCCCCTCCTACTTTCCAGAGAATGATAAATAATGGATTACGAGGATTAATAGGAAAAGGAACCTTTGCATATAAATCTCATTATTAAATAGTAAAATCTATCCAATCACCTTGAATGTTATTTGATCCTGCATGATATGATACCTCTTCATAATTTGTATCATCTTTAAAATTTCTTTAACTTCAATTCAAAATTAAAGTCTTCAATACACAGCTCTGAAAACAGTTTAATTTTTGTGGCCTTGAAACTAATGTTGTTTATTTTCAAATGCTTGAAGTCGCAGATATTTGTATTCAAGTTTGTTAATTTTGAAATAGTCAGGAGCGTTGATAATTCGATTCTATTTATATTTTTTTATGTGAGTTTTATTAACCAGATATAACAAATTAAAAATGGACAGTTTCTAATTCTTTTTCAGAATGATGAGATTTTTAGGGGCACTCAACTTGAACTTATGAGTTTTTGAGATTTTCAATTTTCTCGTTTCACTATGTAAAAACAAGCATTAGACAGCTTTTTCTATTATTCTTTTTAACGACTCATGAGTCTTTTGATACAAATTAAACAAATGGGGTCCTTGAAATGAAATAAATTTGAAACCCTCTCAGATCTTGTAAATCCTAATAAAATTACTTGAATCTTATGAAATTCCTTTTGATAGCCCTTGAAATATTATTCTATAATTTCAAATCTTTACAGTTTGTTGAAATACAATAAAATCCCTGGAAAATTTTATGACATTAAATGAAAGCTGGTGATAATTCCTGAAGTTCTGGAAAATTTACTGAAATATATTGACATTTTTTTCAATCTTCTAAAATATATTCGCAATCCTTACAGGTCCTGTAAAATCCTTGTGAATCTTCTGAAATTATAGGAAATTCCTTAAAACCGCAAAAAATTTGTTTGAATTCCAGCTCGGAAAATTTCTCGGTATGACCAGTCACAGCTAATTATTAATTGATGCGCATGTAAAGGATTCTTCAATGATTTTAGAATTCTAAACAAATCTCGTCAATATTATTATAAAAGTTCTTTATATTTCAGAATCGAAGTTATATCATATTTTAGTTAATAAAAAAGTTAATTTATGTTAATTCGAAAATTTGAAGTTTGCCGTAAAGTACTAAAATAATTATCAAGACTTTGAAATATTTGCGACTAAATAAATTCTATTTTCTTCAATTATTGTTCTTAGCGAAATTAATAAAAATTGGGGTTTGATGGATATGATTGGAATACCGGTATAAAGTATTAAGGGATTTTATTTAATAGTGAAATAATTAAGATTACCTTTTTGGATAATTTTATTATTTGGTTTTTGTTATAAAAAAGAAATTTGATAGAATATTCAATTTTCACTAATGAAAGGAGAATTTAGATCGAGTAATTTTTCTATAAATGCTTATGGTTTTGCTTTCAGATATTATATTAACTTTATTAACATAAGTTCTATTATTCATACCTATAGTTTTTAATAAATAATCTCTGATGACGGGAAAAGAATAAGGAAAGCGTGAGAAGTTGGTTTTGGTAGACTCTTTCCTTTTCTTCCTTTTTTTCGTTTCTTATGTGATTGTCTCTAATGATTCGGAAAGGAAGTATAGTATTGTAAATCTATTTTTAATTTGTGGATTCTTTCATGGTCTGATTTTGATGCATTTAATTATTTATGAGAAAGCAGATTTCATTTCGATCTTGAATGACTATTTATTTTTCTTATAAAGCTTATTAACGAATTGTCTATTATTACGGAAATTTCTTTAAGATGAGTCGTATAGCACTATACTTAGTTACTCTTACGGTTAGTCTTCTGCTCGCTTTTTGCGTGCATTTTTTCTCGACAATTTTTGTATCATATCAATGTGACAGTTTATTGATATATGTCAGTTTGACATTTTATAAAATTTTCTTCAGCAAGAAGTGGTTCCCCTTGCACGGAAATGCTTTATCATTGATTTTCAACTTATTCAATTCGAAATTTAGATTAAAATGAGTGAATTTTATAAAACGTGATGTCAAATTTGAAAATAAATAATGTTTAATGACCTAGTTTTAATGAAAAGCTACAATACTTTCTTTGGCCTTCCTTATCTATCTCGCGTTGTTTTGCTAAAAATAGGAATTTTTTTCATAGCGTTTTTGATGAATAAAACAAATACTCCTAGAAGTCTTTTTTCATACTTTTAACGTATCTCGCGTCTTTTGGCGTAATATTAGAATTTTCGATGTTTGCATATGCATATCCATTTCGATAAATAAATTAAAAACGACGAGTTAATATTTCGAAAACCCACACGCAAGATGAAAAAAAAATGAAATAATCAAAGTTTTGATGAGAATGTGTCCACTACACTGGCCGATTTTTTCACTATTAATGTTATTTTTTACGAATAAAACAGAAATTACTCATCCTATCAAAAAGTGACTAATAACAAATTTGTAGATCTTTTGGAAGTGCACTGTTTTTGTTTCAATACTATTTGTCGTATCTTGCATAGTTTGACCGTGGATTTGAATTTTTGATTTTTCATTACTTTTTGTGCAATAAAAATGGGAATTTTCGATTGTTGAAGAAAATTCAAAAAGTCGTTATGATAATCCTGTAGGACGTGCAAAAAGAAACACTTTTTTCGCTTCAAATTTTTTTAGTGTGGTGCGTTGTTTGGCTGAAAATGTTAATTTTCGTTTCCTCGTTTGGATTTTCAAAATGCTGTAAGTCTGAAAATTTTCATTTTATCAAAAAATGTCATGGAAATAAATTGTTTTAATTTTGTGATTACTGTGAACAGACGCACATATAGTTTCCAAATTGTGACAAAAATGGCCTAAAAAAATTTCAAAATGCGCTCACTTTTCGAATTTTCATCCAAACTGGCTAGCTAACGATCTTGACCTTTCGTTCGCGAGACTAAAAGAGTATAATAAAGGCCAATCTAACAGGCCAATTCTTTCGAAAGTCATCGTGCTCACAGACGGACAGACATACATACATACATACAGACACACAGACACATTCGTAAAAACCTGTTTTTTGGGTTCTGGGGTCTCAAAACGTAGACATTTGACAAAAACCGCGGGGTTTAAATTTTTCAGAAATCTAACAGCTTCTCTGGATGAAAATGAAAAATAGGAATTTTCAAGTACCATGAGCATTAATGGTGGTTATTTTATTGTTTTAATTGTTACAAATAGTATTGTGGACATAAAAAAAAAAATATTACGAAAACCCACACGCAAGAGGAAAAAAATGAAATAATCAAAGTTTTGATGAGAAGTCCAGTACACGGGCCGATTTTTTCACTATTAATGTTATTTTTTACGAATAAAACAGAAACTACACATCCTATCAGAAAGTGACCAATAACAAATTTGTAGATCTTTAGAAAAATATTCGAACATTATTATAAAATTCAGTGAAAACCATTAAATTAATCCCTGGAACCTGTCAAAAAGTCCTGAAAAGGCCATGATTTTTATAAGAGAAAAGAAAAAAAAAAAAAAAAGCTTTGAAACTTCCCTCAATGCATTAAAATCAATCGAGCATTCCCTCTAATTCAAAACGAAGAACAATTTCAAATTCAAATCAGTATAAATTGATTAGAAAAATATTTGAACATTATTATAGAATTCAGTGAAAACCATTAGAATTAGAATTAGAAAACCATTATCCCTGGAACCTGTCAAAAAGTCCTACAGATGCCATGATTTTTACAAGACGAAAAAAAAGCTTTGAATCTTCCGTCAAACCAATAAAATCCATCGAGAATTCCCTCTAATTTAAGAAAAATAATAATTTCCAATTCAAATCACTATAAATCGATTAGAAAAATATTCGAATATGATTAAAAAATTCAATGAAAACCATTAAATTAATCCCTTTCTTAATTAATTCATTCATTAGTCCCATTCAAAATTACGAAAATCAATTCACAAATATAAATTGGTATAAACTACTCATTTGGCAAAGTAGACTCCAAAATTTTCTATTTTCTTTCCGATTTTCATGTTACACTGTTACAAATAATCAAACTTTAGCATTTTAAATTTTGTTTCGTTCTCAAATTCTGGGAGACTCTACCTTCCTCTTCTCAAGCACGCACACGACTGATTTTGAGAATAAAGGGTAAGCATGTGTCAAGGGCCAGTTTACAATGACGTTTTTTTTTTTAAGGTAACTGTTGGAAATATTGGGTGTTTTAAGTGGACCTCTCTCAGATATTCTCGAAAATGTAAAAAGAGAAGGAATTCCTAAAATACTGTGGAGGTCTTGATTTGTTCTGAGTAAATTGATTAGAAAAATATTCGAACATTATTATCAAACTCAGCGAAAAATATTAAATTAATCCCTGGAACCTGTCAAAAAGTCCTAAAAATTCCATGATTTTTATAAGAGGAAAAAAAAGCTTCGAAACTTCCCTCAAAGCATTAAAATCAATCGAGAATTCCCTCTAATTCAAAAAGAATAACAATTTCAAATTCAAATCACTTTAACACTAGTCTGCAAGTTATATTGTCACAAATTCTTGAGGACAAAGTTCGTAAAGACTGAACTTCAAGCTTTGAAATTAATTTTGACAACCTAGAGTACTATATTTTCAGAAGTATCTCAAATTTTGTATCCTACTTCATTTAGTTAAATCTTTTTTATTAAATTTAAAATTTTACTCGAAAAAAAATCTCTCAGACTTTAGTATTGATTAATACTTTTTAATTTAGTATATTATTTTCAATTACTTTGAATTCACATTGAATTTCCTTGAATTTTTTGGATTCTTTGCATTATTTGTATAATTTTGAATTTTGAATGTATTTCTTCAATTTTTTTAAATTCTCTGAATTCCTTAAATGCTCTTGAATCCCTGATATTCTCTGAATTCACTGAAATCCGTGAAATTCCTTGAATATTCTGAATTATCGAAATTCCCTAAATTCTTTGAATTCCCGAAATAATCTGAAATTCCTTCAAATCTACAAATTTTCTGAAATAATTGAATTCCTTCAATATACTGTGTTTATTTCTGTAATTCACTGAATTCTCTGAATCAATATTCAAAATTCTCTAAAATTCTGAAAATCACTGAATTCTTTAAATTACTAAAATTCTCTTATTTCCTTAAATTCCTAAAATTTCTTGAGTATTATTAATTCCTAGTATATTCAGATATCCCGAAATTCTTCTTATTCTAGAAAATACTTGAAGTTCCGTGTATTCTGTGAATCCTTTGAATTCCTGAAATTCTCTTCATTTTTGAAAATCTTTAAATTCGCGGGTTTCTCTGAAATTCTTGAATTCCTCAAACTATCTCAATTCGCTGAATTCTCTGAATTTCTTGAATTTCTTGAATTAATTAAATTCTTATAATTCTCTGAATTCCTTTGATTCTCAAAATTTCCTTTAATTCTGTGAATCCGTTACATTCTGTGAATTCCTCGAATTCTGTGAATCCGTTACATTCTGTGAATTCCTCGAATTCTGTGAATTCCTTGAATTCTGTGAATTCCTTGAATTCCGTGAATTCCTTGAATTCTGTGAATTCCTTGAATTCTGTGAATTCCTTGAATTCTGTGAATTCCTTGAATTCTGTGAATCGAAAGCATAAGGTCACTCATGTATTTTACATGGATGATCCTAAGATCTATGCTAAAAATCAAGAGAAACTACATCTAGCTCTAGACATTGTCAAAGAGTACACACATGAGATTGGAATGGAGTTCGGGTTAGAAATATGCGCCAAGGTTTATTTGAAAAAAGGGAAATTTAATGGCGTCCCGGAAGAGCCTGAGCTCGTCGACAGAAGCGCTGTACGACACCTTGACGCTGGAGAGACCTATACATACCTGGGCGTGCCACAGAGCTGCATTCAGGACGTGACATCTATAAAGGATACTCTTCAATGCAGATACAAGCGTCTTATCCGACAGATTTGGTCTTCCGAACTGTCGGCGAGGAACAAAGTATCTGCGACAAACATGCTTGCCGTCCCAGTAGTACTTTATTCATTTGGAGTGGTTCCATGAGCGAAGGATGAGCTCAGATCCCTCGATAACGGGTCCCGAAAGGTTATGCACATGAACAAAACTCTGCACCTTAAGTTTTCTGTTGCGCGACTTTACATCTCACGTCGTCAATGTGGTCGCGGAATACTGAATCTTGAATGTCTTCACAACAGGATTATTATGGGTAAAGTACATATAGTCGCAAATGGACAAGACCCTCTTCTTAGAATGGTCAGAATACACGAAGGAGTGGGCAAAGGGGCGTTTCTGTACAAACTAACGGAGGAGGCTGCTGAAACATTCGGCCTTGACTTCAATATCAGGGGTGAGCAAAATGCATGAAACCTTATCCATCTCGAGTACTCACTCCTAAAGGCCCGCATTAAGAAAGCACAGGAGAAAAACTTCAGCGAACAGCTCCTCGAAAAGAGCATTCACGGCATCTTCCACAAAAATGTGGAGGATCAGTCGATGTCGTATGAGCTAACGTTTGCTTTCCTTAAATCACCCGGATTGAAATCGGGCACAGAGGGTTTCATTTTGGCATGTCAAGACCGTGTCACTTCCACTCTAGCATACCGTCGCCACATTTTGAGCCAAGACATTCCCGATGATAGTTGCAGGGCGTGTCATGCACACCCCGAGCATCTAGGACACATACTATCTAGTTGTCCAACTCATGCGGGAACGACCTAAATTTGACAAAAGTCAAAAGCCAGAAAGCAGACCAAACATTTCCGAAGGATTTTGATGCGCTGAATCCGAATCCGAAATCAAAATTGCTTCTGTACGTCAGGTTTTCAAGATATCCTAACCTAAAAGTGCTAAAAACGCGTTTTTTAGCTGTTTTTGAGGTTATGTAACGGAACAAGAAAAATGTCTACCAGAAAAGCTATTATTGAATTTGAAAGTACTAATCTCCCCTTTTCAAACCTATCTGGATTTATTGGGATATCTTTATTTTTCGCGGCTACAATTTAGAGCTTTAAAAAAGAACAAAGGATCCCGCACAAAATACCAACAAAAAAGCGTACAGTCGTTTATAACCAAACTTTGCACATTGATGAAACAATAAAAAATATGGAATCCTTGTTTTTTTTTCATTTCTACGGAAGCCGCTTTCTAGGGGTAGAAACCACCCTTAACAAGCCACGAGCATGCTAACCCACCTGACTCTGGAAACAATAAGTTTAGTCGCATATTTTTCTTGGAATAATGAAGTTCCATACCACAAGTGGGTTAACCAACCTACCTGCTAATCCACCTTAACCCAGAAATCACCCCTACCAAATCATAAGCAGGCTAACCTACCTAACCCTGGGAGCAGCGAATTTAGTCGTTTACATTTCGTGAAATGATTGAATTCCACACTAAAAGCGGGCTAACCTTGAAATTAAATTTTTCAATTTAGCGTATTAACCCATTATCGCCGAGATGGTATGCCATTGTCACTGGAAAATGTTATCTGAGGGGTTTTCGGGGGTTCCTTTTTGATAAGCTCAGTTTTTTGTTGTAAATCCTAGAAGAACGAATATGGAAAACAGTTGGGGCTTACAAAAAAAAAATAATTTACTATATGATTCATTTAATATTGTAAATTTACTTAGGATTTTCCAGCTTACTAAGGCAAGACTCAATATTTTCCATCCACTTAAGGCTGGGCTTGGGATTGTCCAGCTAAGCAAGAAAGTACTCAATACTTTCCAGCCAATTAAGGCAAGGCTTACGATTGCCCAGCCAGTTAAGGCAAGACTTTGAATCGCCCAGTCAGTCAAGGCAAGACTTTGAATCGTCCAGCCAGTCGCAGAATCTCAAGGAGATGAAACATTCTTTTTTTTAGAGGAAACTAGGCAATACGTATTGGTATTCCGATTTCCAAAACTACCCCTATCGGTGTACATTTAAAGAACACCGTCTACGGTGCCTTGAACTAAAACCTCAAAAAAAATGAAAATCACCAGACACGCATTTTGAAAACTGTAGTAAATATACTTATAACCACAGAAATATCCAACAACCCTAAAAAATTACCCCTGCCTCATTTAGTGAACCTTGTATCGACTGCCTTCATCTAAAATCGCCCAAAAAATTTGAATTGATAATAATCACAAGACACGCATTTCCAAGATTGTATTAAATATCCTTATAACCACAGAAATATCCAGCGACCCTCAAGAACTACCCCTACCTCATTTAAGGAACCCCGTCTCGACTGCCTTCATGTAAAATCGCCGAAGAAAATTTTAATTGATAATAAACACAAGATACGTATTTCCAAGACTGTATTAAAGTTCCTTATCACCACAGAAATATCCAATAACCCTAAAAAACTACCCCTACCTCATTTAACGTACCACGTCTCGACTGCCTTCATCTCAAATCGCCAAAAAAAAATTTAATTGATAATAATCACAAGATACGGATTTCCAAGACTGTATTTAATATCCTTATAACCACAGAAATATCCAACAGCCTTCAAGAACTTGTGATTATTATCAATTAAATTTTTTTTTTTTGCGATTTTAGATGGAGGCAGTCGAGACGGGGTTCATTAAATGAGGTAGGGGTAGTTTTTGAGGGTTGCTGGATATTTCTGTCCTAGTTTCCTCTAAAAAAAAAAGAATGTTTCATCTCCTTGAGATTATGCGACTTGATGAGTACAATCTGCTTGATTTGTAATGGATTCTATAACAACTAATTTGTTCAATATTCGTCTTTTTTCATTGAATCCAACTGGTTAATCATTCCTTTTTGTATTGTTAAAAACTACTTTTTTTATGTGAAAATTTAACTATTTTATTGTTGGTTTTAAACCACTTTTTTAGATGAAAATTTAACTATTTGGTTACAAATTTATGAATTTACTGAAAATTTGTCTTGCGGTAAAAACTTCAAATATTTTGTCACAAGACACGCATTTCCAAGACTGTATTAAATATCCTTATAACCACAGAAATATCCAGCAACCCTCAATAACTACCCCTACCTCATTTAACGAACCCCGTTTAAATTGCCTTCATCTAAAATCGTGAAAAAAAATTTAATTGATAATAATCACAAGACACACATTTCCAAGAGTATATTAAATATCCTTATAAGCACAGAAATATCCAGCAACCCTCAATAACTACCCCTACCTCGTTTAACGAACCCCGTTTAAATTGCCTTCATCTAAAATCGCAATAAAAATTTAATTGATAATAATCACAAGACACGCATTTCCAAGACTGTATTAAATATCCTTATAATCACAAAAATATCCCGCAACCCTCAAGAACTACCCCTACCTCATTTAACGAACCCCGTTTAAATTGCGCTAATCTAAAGTCGCAAAAAAATTAATTTGATAATAATCACAAGACACGCATTTCCGAAACTGTATTAAATATCATTATAACCACAGAAATATCCCGCAACCCTCAAGAACTACCCCTACCTCATTTAAAGAACCCCGTTTAAATTGCGTTAATCTAAAATCGCAAAAAAAAATTTAACTGATAATAATCACAAGGCATGCATTTCCAAGACTGTATGAAATATCCTTATAAGCACAGAAATATCCCGCATCCCTCAAGAACTACCCCTGCCTCATTTAACGAACCCCGTGTAAATTGCCTTCATCTAAAATCGCGAAAAAAATGTAATGGACAGTAATCACACGACACGCATTTCCAAGAGTGTATCAAATATCCTTATAACCACAGAAATATCCAGCAAAACTCAAGAACTACCCCTAACTCATTTAACGAACCCCGCTTAAATTCCCATCATTTAAAATAGCAAAAAAAAATTTAATTGATAATAATCACAAGACACGCATTTCCAAGAGTGTATTAAATATCCTTATAACCACAGAAATATCCAGCAACCCTCAAGAACTAACCTACCTCATTTAACGAACCCCGTTTAAATTCCCTTCATCTAAAATCGCAAAAAAAATTTAATTGATAATAATCACAAGACACGCATTTCCAAGACTGTATTAAATATCCTTATAACCACAGAAAGAAGTGGTACCACTATTGACTCAAGCGCTCGCTCTCTGTAGGAGCGAGCTTGCTCGCGAAAAACTCACAAACGCCGCGGTTATTCAGGAAACACGCGTTATCGTTGACGTTTTTCGCGAGCAAGCTCGCTCCTACAGTTAAGTCCGGCACATCCCTCTGACACCCCTTTCACATACAGCTGACAAATCCCCTTCTAGACTCTCCTTATCAGCCGTTAACCGGCCAGGGAGTACGCCATGTGGCGGTATGCGGTCATGCTGTGCGCGGTGGTTGGGTTGTCGGGTTGCCAGTCAACTCATCAGGAATTGCTGGCCAAAGGTTACCCACCCGCCTTCGCCGATGGCTTCGACGACGGTTGCAGCAGCGGTCGCCAGGCCGCTGGGGTGATTACCGGGGCGTTTCGCAAGAATGTGCCGCGCTACCTCAAAGACCGGCCATACGCCGAAGGCTGGGAAGATGGCTTTCGCCAGTGCAAGGCCATGCGTGAGAGCCAGGAACTGCGCGATTACGAGGAAAACCGCAGGGACGACCGCGAACACGATTGGCAGCAGGAAAAAGATCGTGACGCCGCCAAAGCCTATCGCTCACGCTGATCGTTCCCACGCTCCGCGTGGGAATGCCGCCCTGGACGCTCCGCGTCCGCTCGCGAGGTCGTGACGCGGAGCGTCACAGGATGCATTCCCACGCGGAGCGTGGGAACGATCAGCGTCAATGGTTGACGGTATAGGCCAACATCATCGACAGCTGACACATCGGCCGCCCACTCTCGGCGTGCCACTGGTTGAAGGCACCCTGCACCGTCGCCAAATCGCGCAGGCTGGTCGGGGCCTTGTCGACGATCTTCTGCGCATTCAGCGCCGCCACCACGTCATCGCTCGGCACAAAGGTGTCCTTGCCGACCATGCGCAGGAAGCGCGGCGCCGACAGCCCACCCAACTGGTGGCCGTGCTTGCTCAGGTACTTCCAGAGCCCGACGATATCGGTCACCGGCCAATCAGCGATAAACGCGCCGAAGCTGCCTTTCTCCTGCTCGATATCCAGGATCATCTGCGCGTTGCGCGGCACACTCTTGAGCTTGCCCAGGTGGTGGATGATGCGGGTGTCCAAATATGATATTATCAACAAAAGAAGTAATTTTCTACCAAATAGTTCAATTTTTATAAAAATAGTTCAATTTTTAACAAAAAATTTCAATTTTTAACAAAAAATTTCAATTTTAAAGAAAAAATATAATTTGCAACCAAATTGTTGAATTTTCGCGCCACAAAGAAAAATTTTCTACCAAAAAGTTCAATTTGTAACCCAGAAATATTATTTTTTACCAAAAAAGTAATTTTCAACCAAATTGTTGAATTTTTAATCCAAAAAGAGAAATTTTCTAAAAAAAGGTTCAGTTTTCAAACCGAAAATATGATATTATCAAGAAAAAAAAGTAATTTCCTTCCAAATAGATCAATTTTTATAAAAATAGTTAAACATTCAATTAAAAATATTAATTTTCAACAAAAAATAAGAAATTTTCAATTCAAAAAGGCGAATTTTCTACAAAAATGTTCAATTTTCAACCCGAAAATATATTATCAGCAAAAAAAAGTAATTTTCTACCAAATTGTTGAATTTTTAATTCAAAAAGACGAATTTTCTATTAAACAGTTGAATTTTCCACGCGATAATATAAATTTCCATCGATTTTTTTTTAATCGAAATACTTGAATTTTTTGTCAAAATTGTTTTGTCTTTCTAGATTTAAAATTCAACAATTTGGTGGAAAATTACTTTTTTTGTTAAAAAATAATATTTCTGGGTTGCAAATTGAACTTTTTGGTAGAAAATTCTTCTTTTTGGCGTGAAAATTCAACAAGTTTGTAGAAAATTAAAGTAATTGGTTAAAAATGAACTTTTTCATTTATAATTCATATTTTTTGTTGAAAATTGAATTATTTGTATAAAAATCGAATTATTTGGTAGAAAAAAATATTATTTAAAAAAAAATTATATTTTCGAGTCGAAAATTAAACTTTTTTGTAGAAAATTCGTGTTTTTGAATTGAAAGTTCAACAGTTTAGTAGAAAATTAAAGTATTTGGTTCAAAATTAACTTTTTTGTTTAAAATTAATATTTTTGGTTGAAAATTTAACTATTTTCATAAGAAGTTAACTTTTTTGTAGAAAATTCGTCTTTTTGGATTGAAAATTCAACCATTTGGTAGAAAAATTGTTCAATTTTCATTAAAAAAAAATTTCAGTTGACTTATCAACACCAAACTTTTAAACAACAAGTAAATTTTCTAGGAAATAGTCGAATTTACAACTAAACAGTTGAATTTTCAACCAAAAAGTTTCAGTTTTATCCAAGAAAGATTCAATTTCTACTAAAATAGTTGAATTTTCATCCAAAAAATAGTTCAGTTTTGAACAAGGTGTAAATTTTCTATGAAGGTACTTGAATTTCCAACCCAAAAAGACGATTTTTCAACAAAACAGATGAATTTTGAACCAAAAAGGATAACTTTTTAACAAAATTATGGAATCTTCAACTTCAATTTTCATTCGAGAAAGATGAAATTCCTACTGAAAAAAGATGAATTTTTAAAACAAAGAGACAAATTAATTTTTTTTAAATTTTCATCCAGAAGAGATTTGAGTTTGACTTTTAAAAATTGAAATATATGAGTTTTGAACAAGAAGTAAATTTTCTACGAAGATACTTGAATTTTCAGCCGAAAAAGACGAATCTTCAACAAAATAGTTGAGTTTTTAATAAAAAAGGATGACCTTTTAACAAAATTATGGAAACTACAATCGAATAGTTGCATTTTCATTCAAGAAAGATGAAATTTCTACTAAAACAGATGAATTTTCAAATCAAAGACACAATTAAATTTTTTTTTAATTTTCATCAAAAAAGATTTTAGTTTGACTTTTCAAAATTATGACATGAGCTTTAAACAAGAAGTAAATTTTCTACGAAGATACTTGAATTTTCAGCCCAAAAAGACGAATCTTCAACAAAATAGTTGAATTTTTAACCAAAAAGGATGACTTTATAAAAATTATTGAATCTTCAACCAAATAGCATTTTTATCCAAAAAAGATGAAATTTCTGCTAAAACAGATGAATTTTTGAATCAAAGAGACAAATTCAAATTTTTTTTAAATTTTCATCCAAAAAAGATTTTAGTTTTACTTTTCGACATTGAAATTTGAGTTTGGAATAAGAAGTAAGTTTTCTACGAAGATACTTGAATTTTCAGCCCAAAAAGGCGAATTTTCAACAAAAGAGTTGATTTTCAACCCATAGAGACCAATGTTCAACCTTGAATCAACAACAGTCGAATTTAACCAAATATTTTAATCAAGTAAAAAAAAATGATTTTTTGAAGAAAACGGTTTTATTTTCGTTTGAATAGGACGACTTTTTTTCAAAATTTTTTCGAACATGAAAACGAAACATTCAACAAAATAGTTTAATTGTTAGCCAAATATTTGAATTTTTGAGAAAATCGTTAAATTTTTAACCTACAAAGATGTATTTTCAGCCAAATATTTGAATTTTCAACTAGAAAGTTCAAATTTTAACCAAATAATTGAAGGTTTAAATAAAAAAGATAAATTTAATCCAAAAATGGAATAGTTTTTTCATCTAAAAACAATAAATTGTAAATGATGATAAAAGAAATTTCAACAAAACAGTTGAGTTTTCACCTGAAGATAATTGATATTACAACAAAATTTTAATTTTAAACTAAAACAGCTGAATTTAAACAAGAAAAATGAATTCTGAAAAAAATCTATTAGTTCATGTTTTAAGAAAAAGAAAATTTTAATTTTGAATAAGAAACAGTCGATTTCAAGAAAAACAGGATTTTCAAGAAAAAAGTTGAATTTTTAAATGAAAAATATCAATTTTCAATAAAATAGACGTCTTTTCAAATGAAAAATATGAATTGTCAATCAAAAATGTAATATTCAAATATGCAAATTGAAAAAGAATTTTTAACTTAAAAAAATGAATTCACAACAAAATAGTTATATTTTCAACCAAAGTGATGAATTTTCATATGAAATAGTTTCATTTTCAGCCAAACAATCACATTTTTGAGAAATTAGTTAAATTTTTAACCTACAAAGATGTTTTTTAGCCAAATATTCAAATTTTCAACTAAAAAGTTCAATTTTCAACCAAATAATTTAAGTTTCAAATAAAAAATATAAATTCAAATCAAAAATGGAATAGTCAAATTTTCATCTAAAAAAAAGAAAATAAATTCTTAATAATAATAGAAAAAAATTAAACAAAAGAGTTGAATTTTTAACTGAAGTTAATTGATATTACAACAACAAAATATTTTTATTTTAAACTAAGAAAGCTGAATTTAAACAAGAAAAATGAATTCTGAAAAAATGTATCAGTTCATATTAATTAGAATTTTCATCAAAGCAGTTCAATTTTCAAAGAAAGAGATAATGTCTACAAAAAAAATGAATTTTCAAGCAGAAAAATATAGTTGATATTTCCACCAAAAATATTTTTGACTTGAATTAAAAATAGTTGAATTTACAAAAAAAAAACGAATTATTAAAAAAATACTTTTTTCAACCAAACAGTTGCATTTTTAACAAACAGACAAAATTATTTGCCATTAAAGAAGACGGATTTTTTAAAAACTATATCAAATAAACAAAAAAAATTAAATTTTCAACAAAGACTATTAGTAATAGTTAATTTTCAACCGAAGAAATGAATTTTCAACCAAGAAGAACTATTTTCTACCAAAAAGTCACATTTTTAACAAAATACATGAATTTTTAACTAAATATTCGAATTTTCAAATGAAAAAATAAATTTTACACCAAAAATAAAATAGTTAAATTTTCATTTCAAAAAGTTAATTTTCATCCGAAAAAAATAACAATTTTTAACAAAATAGTTTAATTTTTAATAAAATAGATGAACTTTTAAAGAAAAATATTAATTTTCTACCAAAAAAAAACACGAATTTTGTACAAAATACATTAATTTTTTGCCAAATATTTGAATTTTCAAACTCAAAAAAAGTAAATTTTCAACCAAAAATAGAATAGGTTAATTTGTAGTTGAAAAATTAATTTTTATTGAAAAAAAAATGTAACAAAATAGATGAATTTTTAATCAAAGAAATAAAGTTTAAACCAAAAAGATTAATTTTTAACCAAGAAGATTAATTTTTCACCAAAAAATAAAAATTTCTTACAAAATACATAAATTTTTAACCAAATATTTGAAATTTCGACTAAAAAGATCAATTTTCAACAAAAAATGAAATAATTGAATTTCCACTTTAAAAAATAAATGTTAAAATATGTCAACAAAAAAGTTAATTTTAAAACAAAAAAGATTAATTTTTAATCAGAAAGTTGCATTTTTAGCCAAAAAAGATTAAATTTCTAACCAATCAGATACATTTTCACCAAAAAATAAAATAGCTAAATTTTTAGTTAAAAAAATCATAATTTTCAATTTTACAAAACCAATGAATCAAAGAAACAAAAAGAGATGGAAAAGGCAAACTTTTAAGAGAATAGTTGAATCCTAAATCGAAACAGATTAATTTTCGAATAAACGCTTCAATTATCATTGGAAAAAAATAACGTTCGAACAAAATTGTTGAATTTTCTTCAACTTCAGTTTATCGAAAACTCCTCGACTCTGTCAAGTTTTTCCTAACATTCACTGACTTTCTGAGATTTTCTGACATTGCTTATTTAAAAAGAGCAAAGAATATATTTGGACAGAATGAATTTGGAAATGTGGATATTTGGACATTAAATATTTAGACAGAACAAAAAATATACTTGGACAGAATAAATTTGGACATTTAGATATTTGAAAACTAAATATTTGGACAGAATAAATTTAAATATATTTGGGTATAACAAATTTGGGCTTTTGGACATTTGGATATTTGGATACTGGATATTTGGACAAAACCAAATTTAAATATATTTGGACAGAATACATTTGAATATATTAAGATAGAATGAATCTGGAAATTGGATACAAATATATTTGGGCAGAATAAATTTGGAAATGTGGATATTTGTACATTGGACATTTGGACCGAACAAATGAAAATATATTTAGACAGAACGAACATTTGGACATTTGGTTACTGGATATTTGGACAAAACAGTTAAAAATATATTCAGATAGAAAAATCTATTGAACAGTATTTTTGGATACTGGATATTTGGACATTAGATATTTCGAAATTGGATATATGGACAGAACAAATTTAAATATATGTGGACAGAATTAATTTTGGCATTTCGTTATTTGGACAGAGCAAATTTGAATATATTTGGACAGACAAAATTTGAATATATTTGAACAGAAAAAATTTAAATATATTTGAACAGAAAAAATTTCAATATATTTGCACAAAATAAATTAAACATGTGAATATTTGGACATTGGATATTTGGACAAATTGAATTTGTACATTTGAATATTTGGGCATTGGATATTTGACAGACAGAACAAATTTGAAAATTTGTATACTTGGATACTGAAAATTTTTACAGAACAAATTCGAATATATTTAGATAGAACAAATCTGAACATCAGTATATTTGGCTACTGGATATTCAGCATTTTGAACCAAAAAAGATTAAATTTCCACCAAAAGATATGATTTTCAAACCAAAAAGACGAACTGACATAAAAAAAGAGTTGAATTTTCAACAAAAAAAGATTGTTCAGACAAGAGAGAAAAAATTTGTAAGCAAATTGCTGAATTTTCAATTAAAAAAAAAACATTTTGTACAAAACAGTAGAATTTTTAAAGTAGAATTTTTAACAATTTGATTTTCAACTAAATAATTAAATTTTCATCCAAATAATAAATTTTTTCAACCAAAATAGATAAATTCTGGTCCAAAAATATGTTAGTAGAGTTTTGAACCAAAAGCATTAACTTCAACTGAAATAGTTAAATTTCCATTTAAAAAGTTAAAATAAAAATATCGATTGTTAACAACAACAAAAAATGAATATTACAATCTGAATTTCATGGTGGGAGGAAAATTCTTATTTTTCTATATTGGGCTATAAATCTCTATGGCTCTGGAAAAAAATTTTGTACCTTCGAAAAATATTCATTCACATTGACGTAGTTAAATTTATTTGTCAAAATTAATTGATTAAAAAAAAAACTAGGAAATTTTTTCGAAAGTTCATGAGTGTTAATGGCAGGAAATTAATATTGAGAATTAGATCATTCTGACACGCAATTTCTGTATCAAATAAAAAATTCAAAAATCTCTATAAAAGCGTCGCATATGATTTTCATTCAATTTATATTATTTTTATTTTTTTTTCCAATTATACCTTTTTTTTGAGCTCAGCTTGGATCAAGTTATGAACAAATCTTTAAAATTTCTTTACATCAGTTGCATTCTCAAAAAATTGTTGAATTTTCAAGTCAAAAAGTAGAATTTTTACGAAAACTGTTTACTTTTTCAACCCGAAAAGTGGAATTTCTGATGAAAATGTTCATTTTCCGCCAGCAGAGATGAACTATTAACCAAGAAACTTTTCTACCATAAAAGACGAGTTTTTAATCCAGAAAATCGAATTTTCAACAAAACACATGAATTTTAAACGAAAAAGTTGAGTTTTTAACCAAAAAGACGAATTTTCTACAAAACAGGTGAATTTTCAACCCAAAAAAATGAATTTTCAGCACAAAAGTTAAGGAACCAGGTCAAATTAGGGCAAATAAAAGAATAAGTAGGGATAAATTCAGGCAGAGAATGTAGGCGCAATAAGAGAGAATGAAAAGAGGAGGGAATGATGAGTGGCGAGTAGGGGAAGTGAGGCAGAATGAGGGGTTAGGAAGTATGGAAAATAACGGGAAATAAGGGAAGAGAAAGTGGCGCAAATCAGAGGAAATGGTGGGAGGAGAAATAAGGAAAGTAAGAGACAGTGATGGGTGGTAAAGTAGGGGTAGTAAAGGAAAATGAGTTTAAGGGAAGAAAAAAAGTGAGCAGAAATTACTGGAGGAAATGTAGGAAAAGTTAGGAGTAATCAGTAGTGGGGAAGAAGGGGAAGTGCGGGAAAGAGAAGTATGCAATTCTGGGAATAGCGAATTTTTTTAATAGGGGGAGGAGAAATAAGGAAAGTAAGAGACAGTGTGGGGTGGTAAAGTGAGGAGAGTAAAGGAAAACAAGAGGAGGGAAAGTAGAAGGAGTGAGAGGAAATGACTGGAGGAAATGGAGGAAAAGCGAGGAGTATTCCGTGGTAGGGAAGTAGGGGAAGTGCAGGAAAAGGAAGTATGTCATTCTAATATTGAATTTTTTGAATAGGGGGAGAAGAAATGAGGAAAGTAAGAGAAAGTAAGGGGTGGTAAAGTAGGGGGAGTAAAGGAAAATGAGGGGAGGAAAATTAGAAGAACTGAGAAGAAATGATTGGAGGAAATGTAGAGAAAGTGGGGAGTAATCAGTGGTAGGAAAGTAAAGGAACTGCGGGAAGAGGAAGCAAGGAATTCTGAGAAAAGCTAATTTTTTAAATGATGGGAGAGAAATAAGGGAAATTAGGGAAAGTGATGGGTGGTAAAGTAGGTATAGTAAATGAAAATGAGGTAAGGAAAAGTAGAAGTGAGAGGAAATGACTCGAGGAAATGTAGGGAAAGTGAGAGGTAATGAGTGGTGGAGAATGAGGGGAAGTGCGAGAAGAGAAAGTATGGAATTCTGGAAACAGCGAATTTTTCAAATAGGGGGAGGAGAAATAAAGAAAGTAAGATACAGTGAGGGTGGTAAAGTAGGGGAGTGAAGGAAAATGAGTGAAGGGAAAGTAGAAGAGAAAATTTAAAAAATAGCATTAAAATCTCGTATATTATTTTTGACGATTTTGGAAATGTTTTTAAATATTTTTAAATTATTTTTAAATTATCTTAATAATATTTAGTTTTGTGACATTTTTACATTATAAGCTAATTATATAAATTAATTTGAATAAAATATGAATTACTTTCATATTTTTCTGTTTATTTATTGAAATTATATTTTTAGAAATCATTGTTTGTTTTAAAGCTTAAATATTATTTTCCTAAGATTCCTAGAAAAATTCCGAATCTTTTTGAAGATTTTAGATATAGTCAAATCAAAATTTCAACAAAAAGATTAATTTTCAAACAAATGGTGGAATTTTTAACAAAAAAGACAAATTCTCAAAAAAAAATTCAAAGCGAAATCGGCATTCCGGCCAAAACAGATTTGAATTTAAAAAAAAACAGTTGAATTCATTTAAGAAATGCCAATTTTCAAAAAAATAGATGACTCCTCAGCCAAGAAGATTAATTTTCCGTCAAAGAAAGAATTTTGAACTAAAATAATGATTCTTTGAAAAAAAAATTAATTTTGAACAAAGTAGTTCAATTTTTCAAGAAGTAGTTGAATTTCCAACCAATCAGAAATTAATTCTCAACGAAAAATGTAATATTTTTATTTTTAGTGCAAAAAATGAATGTTTGATAAAAAAGAACGAATTTTGAGCAAAATAGTTAATTTTTGATCAATGAAATGAATTTTCAACTAAAATGTTGAATCATGAACTAAAATAAAAGAATTTTCAGCAAAATATTTAATTTTTCAATCAAAGAAATGAATTTTCAAATAAAACAATGAAGCATGAATTCTCCATGAAAACACTAATCTTCAACCGAAAACTTGTTTTTTGACCAAAAAGATCAAATTTATACCAAAACGGGTGAATTTTCAAACCAAAAAGACGAATATTCATCAAAATAGTTTAATTGTCAACCAAAAAAGATTTTTCATTCAAAAAAGAAAAAAAAAGGAACCAAATTATAATTTGTGGGAAAAAAAAATTGCATACAAAATAAAAATTACGAATAACTATTTATTTTTTAGGTTTATTTCTTTTTAAGGCTACATAAATATAATTAAATATACCATTGAAGTGTTGAATGTTCAACAAACTAATAAATAATTTTGTAACAAAAAAGCTTATTGTTCAACCAAGTATTCGAATTGTATCAAACAATATTTTTATTTTAAATCAAAAACGGTTGAATTTGAAAAAAAAGATAAATAAATTCTCAACGAAAAATATAATATTTGATATTTGAACAAAAGAATATTTTATTTTTAAATCAACAGCAGTTGAATTCAACCAAAAAGACCAATAATCTACCGGAAGAGATGAATTTCTGATATTAGGAGACGAATTTTCAACATGATGGTTCAATTTTCAACTAAGAAATATTTTCCAGTCAAAAAATAAAAAATATTTAACTGAATTTTTTACTTTTAAGCCAAAAAAGCGAATCATCTACAAAACAGATGAATCATCAACCCAAAAATATGAATTTTCAATCAAAAAGTCAACTAAAAACAATCAATTTTCAATTATATATGAAATGATTTAATTAGTTATAAATAAAATAAATTTTCAATAACGTAATTCAACCTTCAATTATGCAGCTTAATGTTCAACAATAAAACAACAAAGAAAAGAAAGCCTTTTAGGAAGGGGCAACTTGAATCAGAAAAAATCTATCTTATCATCATAAATCTGAAAATTGGATTTTCTGTCATCGTAGAAGAAAGGAGGAGAAGAAAGTTGGAAGCAAAAATTTCCCAATTTCCCATAAATATTATCTCACCAAATGAAAGCTTTTTAGGAAGTCGGAACTTCAATCAAAATAGGTCTATTTTCAAATCATAAATCTGAAAATTTGTGGTTTTTTCCTTGCAGAAGGAAAAAGGCCAAGAAAGGATAAACCGAAAATTCCAAATTCCCCACAACTTTGATGACACCAAATGAAAGCTTTTTAGGGGGTGGCAACTTAAATCAGGCAAGGACAATTTGAACATCATGAATCTGAAGATTTGTTGTCGTTTCATTGTAGAAGAAAAGAGGCCAAGAAAGAAAGAAGAAAACATTTCCAATTTTCCCACAAATATTATTCCACCAAATAGAAGCTTTTTAGAAAGTCAGAACCTTCATCAGGACAGGACTATTTGAACATCATCAATCTGAAAATTTGGTAGATGAATCTTCAACGAAGTAGTTGAATTTTCAATAAAGTAGTTAAAATTTCAATCAAAAACTGAAATGTTTAAAATAATGAAAAAAACTAAATTTTAACAAAATAATTAAATTTGCAACCAAAAATCATTACTTTTGAACAAAAGTGTTAAATTTTTAACATAATAATTGAATTTGCAAACAAGAAGATAAATTTTTAAGATAAAATTTTGAACATTTTTAAGATAAAATGTACTGAATCCCTAGTGGAAAAACATCTAAAAAAAGTTTGAAAAAACTCCAAAAATTTTAAGAGGAAAGTACAACTGAATAAAATAAATTACAACATAAATTTTCGAAAAATATCTGTTTTTTTTTTTGACCAAGGGTGACAAATAATTGTGTGATTAATTTTCTACCGAAAAAGACGAATTTTTTCTATCAAAGGAATGAAGTTTAAACGAAGTAGATGAATCTTAAACGAAGTAGATGAATCTTCAACAAAGTAGTTGAATTTTCAACGAAGTAGTTACGATTTCAATGAAAAACTTAAATGTTTAGAATGATTTTGTACAAAAGAAAACGAAATTTCAGAAAAATATTTATTCGTTTTCGACCAAGGGTGACAAATAATTGGATGATTAATTTTCTACCGAAAAAGATGAATTTTATCAAATTAATGTAGTTTCATTAAAGTAGATGAATCTTCAACGAAGTAGTTGAATGTTCAATAAAGTAATTGAAATTTCAATCAAAGACTTGAATGTTTAAAAAAATGAAAAAATAACGATATTTAACAAAATAATTAAATTTGCAACCGAAAATAATTACTTTTGAACAAAAGTGTTAAATTTTTAACAAAATAATTGAATTTGCAACAATGCAGATAAATTTTGAAGATAAAGTTTTCAAAATGTTGAAGATAAAATGTTTTGAATCCCTCGTGGAAAAGCGTAAAAAATTTTTTTTAAGAAACTGCGACATTTTGTACAGGAGATTACAACTAAATAAAATAAATTAGAACAGAAATTTTTGAAAAATATTTATTTTTTTCCGACCAAGAGTGACAAATAATTGTGTGATTAATTTTCTACCGAAAAAGACAAAGTAGATGAATCTTCAACTTAATTTTCGAAGTCAAAAAGACAAATTTTTAACAAAACAGTTGAATTTTCCACTAAGTAAATCAATCTTTAACAGCAAAAATGAATTTTTAACAAAGAAGTTTAACTTGAAAACAAGAAATTGAAATTTCAATCGAATAAGATTTATTCTTTACGAAAAATAAAATAGTTGATACTTCAACCAGAATGAATATTAGATTTTTAAAGAAGAAAGAGTTAAATTCAAATAAAAAAAGATGATTCGTCAAAAAAAAAAATATTAATCATACAGTTGCATTTTTATAAAAGACAATCAAGTTTTAACCCAGAGAGATTAATTATAAAACCAAAAAGACAAACTTTCTATAAGAGTTGCTTTTTTTAACAGAAAAGATTTTTTAGTTGAGAGAGAAAAAATGTCAATCGAATTGTTGAATTTTAAACAAACAAAAGAACAACGGATTTTTAACAAAACAGTTGAATTTTCAAGTCAACAAGGTAAAGGTTATTTTCAACCAAATAGTTGTATTTCAAATTAAAAACGATCAATTTGTATTGAAAAATGTAATAGAATGTTAAATTAGCAGTTGAGAAAATTAATTTTCATAGAACAAAAAGAAAGGATTTTCAACAAAATAGTTAAATTTGTAACCAAAGAGATGGATCTTCAACTAATAAAATGAAATTTCAACAAAGTAGTTTAACTTTAAACCAAGCAGTTGAATTGTACATAAATCAAGAAGATTACTTCTTAACAAAAAAAAAAAAACGAATTTATAACAAAGTACATACACTTTTAACAAAATTGTTCAATTTTCTACTAAAAATGATTAATTTTCAAACAATAATGGAATAGTTCAATTTTCATCAAAATAGCTGAATCTTCAACGAACGAAATGAATCTTCAACAAATTATTTCGATTTTCAGCCAAGTAGATGATTTTTTTAACCAAAAAATATGAATTCTCAATGAAAATGTAGTAGTTGAATTTTCAACTAAAAACAATTAATTTTCAATTGAAAATAGAATACTGAAACTTTGGTTAAAATAATTAACTCTCAGCAGCAAAAACACCAATTTTCAAGAAAATAGTTTAATTGTAAACTAATAAAATGATTTTTTAACTCATTAATGCAGCTAAACATAAAAAATTGTTCAAACTATTTATTATTATTTATAACAGTAATCTCTTAGAATAATAAGAAGAAGTTGCGTTTTTTCTGAAATATCCACCTTTTTGGTAAAATTTTCAGTTGAAGTAAAAGCCACTTATAAATTGGAATTAGATCATAATGAATACAAGTTAAAAAAAATATTTGTTTCTACAATTTATGATAATTTATAAATATTTTGTCTTAGAGTAATGATAGGAAATTTTGATTTTTTTCTGAACTTTCCAAGTTTTTTTTTTTTAATTTTCACTTATAATAAGGTAATAATTAACAATAGTTAACAAAGTATTGGTTTAAATAGTTCATTCAAATGAATCACTATTTTCCCTTAGAGTAATGCTAGATTTAATTAACAGAGTAATTTTTCAAAAAAATTATTATTTATTATAAATATTTTCTTTCAGAGTAATGGCAGAAATGTATAAAAAGTCATAGATTGTTTAAAAAAATACTTTTTTGTGTGGAATTCATTAAACTGGAAAGCTTAAAAGTAGTTGGAAATTTCAGAAACAAAATAAGAGAAGAGAGTATGAGAGTATTTCAGAATCTAAGGGAAAATAGTTAAAAACAATGATGAATAGTTTAATTTAAAAAATTGGCTAACTACCATTAATTAATACTCTACTCTAACTGAAAATTTGACAAATATTAGAAAAGTGCAGAAAAAAAACCACAACTTTCCTGCATATTTTAAGAGAATATTGTTGTAAATTAAAATAAATTTTTCAAACAATTATTTTTGTTACATTTAAATAACTATTCACCCACCTCAAGTTCAAAGTTTAAAACAAGGTGAAAAAATTCAGAAGAAGCTGCGACTTTCTACCTCTATTCCAAGAGAAAATTGTAATAAACATAATAAATTGTTAAAAGAATTTTCAGAAACATCTTATTACATTGTAAAAGTAATATTTGATTCATTAGAAATAAATTTAATCAAAATAAACTACAAAAAAAAAATAGCGCAAAATACTATATTTCATTCCTGGGGTTATTTTGAGACTCTACAAAAGAAGCTTATGAGGTGAAATTGAAAAAAATAATGTTGGATTTGTATTAAATTCAACAATTTCGTAGAAACTAGACGAATTTTGTTGAAAAATCTTCTTTTTTTTTTGTTCAAAAATTAATTTTTTATCGGAAAAATTTAATTATTTTATTTTTGGTTGAAAACTCATCTATCTCGGTCAAAAATTAACTTTTTTGTTCAAAATTTAACTGTTTTGTTGAAAATTAGTTTTTTTTGCTTTGAAAATGCCAAAATTTGGTTTAAAATTCACGTATTTTTTTTTAATTCTTTCTTTTTGTGGTAAAAATTAATTTTTCATCTAAAAATTCAATTATTCCATTTTTGGTTAAAAAATCATCTTTCTTGATTGAAAATTCATTTTTCTGGGTCGAAAATTAACGTTTTTGTTGAAGATTCAACTGTTTTTTGTAGAAAATTGGCCTTTCTCGCTTGAAAATTCAAGAATTTGGTGTCAAAAAATTAACTATTTGATTGCAAATAAAAGTTTTCGTTGAAAATTCAACAATTTTGATAGGAATTCCAACTATTTTGTTAAAAATAAAACTAATTATTTGAAAATTTAACTATTTGGTAAAAAATTGATTTTTTTGGTTGAAAACATACTTTTTGAATTAAAAATTCAACTGTTGTGTAGATGATTTTTCTTTTCGGATTGAAACGTCAACAATTTGGTTGCAAATTCACGTATTTTGTTTAAAAAAAATTTTTTATGTAAAAATTAATTTTTTATCCAGAAATTTAACTATTTTTGGTTGAAAATTC
Source organism: Andricus grossulariae (assembly GCA_011634705.1). Classification (NCBI taxonomy): domain Eukaryota; kingdom Metazoa; phylum Arthropoda; class Insecta; order Hymenoptera; family Cynipidae; genus Andricus; species Andricus grossulariae. The sequence continues at coordinate 212,793,104 of JAABKJ010075445.1, read as the reverse complement.
ATCTTTCTCGATTGAAAATTAATTTTTCTGGGTCGAAAATTGACTTTTTTGTTGCAAATTAAACTGTTTTGATTTTTATTTTGTCTTGAAAAATGAAAAATTTAGTGAAAAAGTAAACTATTCGGTTCAAAATGAACTTTTCTGTTAAAAATTCATATTTTTCACAGAGAATTCAATAATTTGGTTGAAAATTCTTTTTCCTTTTTGGGTAAAAATTAATTTTTCATCTGAAAATTTATTTGTTTTATTTTTGGATGAAAATTCATCTTTCTGGGTCAAAAACTTTTTTGTTGGAAATTCAACTGTTTTGTAGAAAATGTGTCTTTTTGGCTTAAAAAAATCAAGAATTTGGTTAAAAACTGAACTATTTTAAATCAAAAATTACTTTTTGAATTTCACACATTAGCAAAAGAGTAAAGATACTTCATTAAAAAAATGCAAAACTATTAAAAAAATTATTCTCTTTTATGATTATTTATTATTTGTTCATTACTAAAAAGTCAAAAAAAAGTTGGAAATTTCATTAAAAAAATAACTTTCTAGCATTACTCTATGAAAAATATTGTAACAAATAATAATAAATTGTATAAAAGAGTATTTTGTTAACTTTGATTAATCATTACCTCACTCTAATTAAAAAGTTGAAAGAAGGTTAGAAATTTCAGAAAAAGCCGCAACTTCCTATCATTATTCTAAAAGAATATTGTTATAAATAATAAGTTGTTTAAAAATTATTTTTATTAACTTTGATTGAATTATAATACCTCACTCTAATTAAAAAGTTGAAAAAAGTTGGAAAATTTCAGAAAAACCGCAACTTCTCAGCATTATTCTAAGAAAATATTGTTATAAATAATAATGAATTGTTTACAAATTTTTATTAACTTTGAATAATACCTCTCTCTAATTAAAAAGTTTTAAAAAAGTTGGAAATTTTAGGAAAACCGCAACTTTCTAGCAGTATTCTAAGAGAATATTGTTATTGATAATAATAATATGTTTAAACAAATATTTTGTTAACTTTGATTTATTATTGCCTCACTATAAGCGAAAAGTTGAAAAAAGATTGGAAATTTTAGAAAAAAAAACCGAAAACTTTACAGCATTATTCTAAAATAATATTGTTATAAATAATAATAAATTTATACAAATTATTTTTCTCAACTTTGAATAAATAATACCTCACTCTAAGTGAAATGTTAAAAATAGACTAGAAATTTCAGAATGAACCGCTACTTTCTAGAATTTATTTAGAAAATATTCTCATAATTAATAATTAATTGTTTAAACAATTATTTTTGTTAATTTTGAATAATAAATATCTCACTCTAAGTGAAAAGTTGGAAAAATATTGGAAATTAAAAAAAAATGCAAATTTCTAGAATTATTATAAGAGAATATTGTTAGAAATAATAATAAATTGTTTAAACTAATATTTTGTTAACTTTTATTGATTATTATCTCACACTAGGTGAAAAAATTTTTAATGTTCAATGTATTTTTATAACAAGAACTTTTAATGAATTTGTAGATCCTTTTTGGTTGAACAATTTGTGTTTTCATTCTTAATTTTTTACAATTGGCAGAAAATCGACTCGTACTTTCTAAAGTTATAAATAAGGAATTTGTAGATCTTTTGTTGGCGAACAACTTTTGTCCATTAATTTTTTTCGTACCTTGTATCGTTTCCGGAAATATTTTTATATTTTAATTTTGAATGTCATTTTTAACTACTAAAACAATAACTATTCGTCCTATTAAAGAATTTTTCATAATAAATTTGTGGCTCTCTTTGGATTAGCAACTTTTGTAGATTCATTTTGTTCATAGCTTGTGTCGTTTGTCCAAAATTTAATTTAAAAATTCAAAATTGTATTTCCTACGGTAAAAAAGGAAATTGCGCGTATGATCAAAGTATTATTAATAACAAATTTATAGCTCCTTTTTGGGTATACCACATTATTCAACTAATTTTTCTCGTACCTTGCGTCGTTTTCGAAAATGTTTATTATTTATATTCAATGTTATTTTTCACGATCGAAACAAAAACTACGCATACAATCAAAAAATTATGAATAACAAATTTGTAGCCTTCTTCTGAGTAAACAACTTTTGTTTAACTGTTTTTTTCGCAGATTGTGTCGTTTGTCCAAAAATTTACTTTTTTTATTTTTAATGTGTTTTATGAATAAAACAAAAACTACGATTCATATCAGAATGTGATTTATAATAAATTTGTAGATCATTTGTAGGTGCACAGTCTTCTTCATTTAACCATTTAACGTATCTTGCATACTTAGTCCGTAAAATGGAATTTTTAATTTTTAATTATTTTTGGTGCGATCAAGATTTGAAATTTTGATTTTTCGAGATCATTCAAAAAATTTTTATGATAATCTCGTAGGGCTTTCAAGAAGAAACGTTTTCCTTGACTTTTTTAATATCGTGCGTTGTTTGGCCTAGAATGTTCATTTTTGTTTGTTTTTTTTGAATATTTAAAATCCTATAACCCTGATAATTTTTTTTTATAAGAAAAAGTCGCGAGAATAAATTTGTTGTGTTTTTATATAATATATATATATTATCTTTTCTTTTGAGAAATGAACTATTACGTCGAGGTTGAATGTTCAACAAAAAAGTAGTATAGTTTGAACAATGAATATAATTCTAGTTTATAAAATTTTTCAACTGAATACTGGAATTTTCAAATTAAAAGAGATGAATTTTCAACCAAAACTGATGTGGTTAAATTTGCGTTTGAAAGATTTTTAAGAATCATCAATAAAAAAATGAATTTTCTACAAAACAGTTGAGTTTTCTACTAGAGAATATGATGTGTCAACAAAAAGTTAATTTTCAGCCAACTAGTTGGATGTTCAATCATATAATGAAATTTTAAGTTAAAAAAATTAATTTTTAACAACAAAAAAAAAGAATTTTCCACACAGAAGATCAATTTTCTACCGAAAAGACGAATTTCTAACAAACCACGTAAACTTTTAACCAAATAGTGGATGTGATTTTGCTTTCTAAATTTTTTAAATTATATAGTGAAATTTTTTAACTAAGACACCCAGAAATATGACTCTTTCACAAAATTGTTTAATTTTCAACCAAACATTTCAATTTTTATTCAAAAACTAGATTTTCTACCAAAAAGATAAATTTGTAACAAAGAACATAAATTTTTAACCAAATAGTTAAATTTTCTACCAAACTGTTGAATTTTTGAGCCAAAAATACAAATTTTCTACCACACCGTTAAATTTCTAATAAAAACGTTAATCTTTCATTAAAACGGATTACCCTTTTATCTAGACAGTTGCATTTTTAATAAAAAAATATGAAATTTCTAAAGAAAGAGATGACTTTTTAACAAGAAAAAATTATTTAGCCAAGAAACAAAACAAAATTCAATCAAATTGTTAAATTTTGAAGCCAAAAAGACGAATTTTCAACAGAATAGTTGAATTTGTCAACAAATTTTTAACAATTTTTATAAATTTTGAACCAAATAATAAAATGTTTAACCAGAAAGGTGGATTTTTTAACCGAGTCCGAGGGTTATATATAAATTAATTTTTAACAGAATGGTTAAATTTTAGAGCCAAAGAATGAATTATTTACAAAACGGTTGAATTTTTAACCCAAAAATATAATTTTATAACAAAAAGTTAATTTTCTAAAATTGTGAGAGTAATACTCTGAAAAAGATAATTATGTTTTTGTGACACATGCATGATTTCAGCCCTTTTCGACGCCTATGAAGCGGGGTTGAAGCTCTACTTTTTACTCCCTATGGACTAAAAAGTGACGTCAGATGTAAATAATGAAAATTATACATCAATGAGTTCACATTTTACAATGATCAGTCCACTCAACGTAAAAACTGTGAGGAAATTTTGATTGCAGAGAATAGAATTTTGTGGTTATTTATGGAATGTTACCACATATAACTGATCAAATTAATGCAAATTTCCGGAAAGTTATGGAGCTTTTCAAAAATGAATATTGTGCCATTTATGGTAGTTACCATATTTACCGGTAAAATTACCATGAATGACCGAAATTTCTCATCAATTTCCGGAAATTAATGGAAATTGTTGAAAATAATTTTTAGATAATTTATGGTAAGTTACCATGTTTACCTGTAAAATTACCATGAATGACCGCAATTTGTCATAAATTTCCGGAAATTATTGAAAATTAAAAAAAAGTAATTTATTCTAGGTTGCTAGATTCACCAGTAAAATTACCATAAATGACCGACAATTTCCGGAAATTTAGGGAAATTTAAACAAATCTATTTTTGATAATTTGTGATAAGTTACCATATATACCTGTAAAATTACCATAAATGATCGAACATTTCCATAAATTTCCGGAAATATTTAAAAATGAATATTGTGTAATTTATGGTAAGTTACTATATTTACCGGTAAAATTACCATAAATGACCAAAAAATTTCATGAATTTCTTGAAATTTATGGAAATTTCTGAAAATGAATTTTGGGTAATTTACGTAAATCACCATATTCACCGGCAAAATTACCATAAATGACCGAAAATTCTCATAAATTTCCTGAAATTAATAGAAACTTTCAAAAATAAATTTTAGATAATTAATGTTAAGTTACCATATTTACCCATAAAATTACCACAATTGACCGAAAATTTTCATGAATTTTTGGAAATCTTTAAAAATAAATATTGGGTAATTAATGGTAAGTTGCTATATTTACCGCTAAAATAACCATAAATTACTTAATTTTATCTTCTAACACAACGCAACTGTGATCAATTCTTTCTCAATTGTTCAATTTTTATATGCAGTCAAAAAGTTGTTCTTTTTCGACCTAGGATGACAAATATTTAAATTTTAACGTCTATTTTCCAAAAAACACAACTTTTTTTAAATTACTAGTTTATGAAATTATTCAGATATTCTAGCTTTCTTATCGGATTCTGGTGAGTTTTACTTGCATCTGCTGAAATTCGTCGGAAAAGGTTAGAAAAAAATCAAAATTAACGAAATAACATCGATTTTTTCAAAAATATAAAAAGTCGATTATCATAAAAAACCCTAACCTATGTGCAAACTTAAAATATTTGTTCATATTTCGTTGTTTCCGTGAAAAAATCGAAAATTATATTTTACAAAAAAAATTCTCCTGGTCGTCCAAATTAAGCCCGCATAAAACGCACAGGGTTACTTCCTTATAAAAGGTCTAATTTAGCAAAAAATTGCCAACAAGCATAAGTGGGGGTTTTTTGTGAAAAATTACTTTTTATATTTCCAAACCAATCTCTGCCATTTTGTTAATTTTAAACATTGTTTTAATTTTTCGATGAAATTTGAAAAGACGCCAGTAAAACAAACAAAATTTGTATTTTTTTTTTGTAAATTAGACGTCAAAATTCAAATACTCGTAACTTCGTGAAATTGCCTGATCTCAATATTGTTTCAGTCACAAAATATTTTTAATTCATCAATCATTCAAAAAAGTGGTTATATGGACCAACTATTTAGTTTGTAGGATATGGTACTGGTATTTTATTAGCTGATACGGCTATTTTATTAGTTAGAAGAACAATTTCATCAGTTGCAGCAAATATTCAATTAGTACGAGCAACTAATAAAATCTTTGTCCTAACTAATAAAATAGCAGTACCATATCTTACAAACTGAATAGTTCGCCTAAATATTTTTTCAGTGAATGGTTAGTTTGCCAACTATTTAGTTTGTAAGACATGTTACCGCTATTTTATTAGCTAAGACTGCTATTCAGTTAGTTAGAACAATAATTTCATCAGTTGAAGCAACTATTCATTTAGTACTATAAGCTATTAAAATGGTTGTACCAACTGATAAAATGATAGTACAATGTCTTAAAAATGTACCAGGCCGTCGACTGTCATCCTCGAAGGCAAGCTTCAAGGAGGACCTTCAGAAATCCTTTGCGCAATTCGACCCGCAGACTTCTCTGAGCTGGGACCATCAAGGAATGGAGGAAAGCAAATAACTGCGATGCATATATGTCTCCGAAGGAGAACAGGATGAATAATCACTCAAGAAGTGAGAGCTGCTCAATCCCTGGGGTGAATACAATGACGACATTTTTGCGCAAAGGGTGAAGAGATTTTTGGAAAAATACGAGAAGAAGGTCACCAACGGAGCTGTTAAGAACTCAGAACTCGAATTAACGCAACTCACCTCACTTGCGGCCACAAACAACTCCGTTGAGGAAACCCGTAGCCCCGGTTAACAAATCGAACAGCTACCTTCCTCCCTCACTAAAAAATTACGGCGTCGTAAGAAGAAGCACTGTTCGTTTCAAGGATCGTCCCAAAGAAGAGCAACCCATTCCAGGGTCCCTCATGGTTGGGCGGAACCGACAAACGGTAACCCCATCCTTCACCCTAGCAACTGCGATAGCGCCAGGCGCCAGATCAACGCCTTCAATTATTGCCCATATGGATGTGAACTTTAAGCAAGAAGGAACTTCGTTTAATAGAAGACCGGGGTTGAACTTATAAAAATTTCAGGCAAAAAGACATTCAAACTCTCACAGATAAATTCCTCTCCATTCTCATATTTCCTAATTGATATAGAACTATCGTACATCGACAATTCCCCAAAAACTGAGACACCCCTCCAAAAGCCCATCGAAGCAAGGTCAAAATCGGCTGACTTAGGAGCGAGCGGACCTAATATTCTACATCAATGGACTGAACCTCTGGCGGACAGGCGAGATAATTACGCTTACTTTATTTCAGAGGACTGCGAACCAATGAACCCTATTGCGAAACTCCTCGTCGCTACCGAGCGTCTTGATATGCGAGACCTATGGGAACGCAGGCCAAAGAAGGGACAGGTCGTGGTTACTTATCACGGTCGACATCACACCTACTCTCTCACAATTAAAAGACGACACGCAGACAATATCGACTGGAACGGCGTAACCATAGGGCTAACCCACCTTCGTGTCGCTTCAGAACGCTTGCATAATTTTTAATTGTGAATGTTCAAAATGTAAAAATCTTTAATTTTAACGATTTACATGAAAAATTTCAACAATTTTGAAGACTTACAAGCAAAAAATCTTAAATTTGAACGATTTGCAGTCTAAAATTCTGCAGTTTTAAAGACTAATAAATAAAAATGCTTAAATTTGGATGATTTTCAAGGTCGAAAGTCAAGAGTTTTCGATTCAAAATTTCCAAATTGGAATTAAAAGCTCATTAATTTTAAAGTTTACGATTTAAAGTTCTAGAATTTTAAAGTTACAATTGAAAAGTTTTGAATTTCATAAATATATAAATTAATGAAAATTCTTCAATTTTTATGATTTTGATAATTTGGAATGTCAAAAGTCAAGTTTTCAATTACAAATCTTCCAAATGGAAGAAATTTCGAGTGTAAAGCATAAAAATTACAGAATTTTCAGTGTTGAAACTTAAAACTTGCATCATTTTGAATTATAAATCATCAAAATTAAAAGCTCTTTAATTTTAAAGATTCAACATTCAGAGTTCTACCAGTTTAATTGAAAAGTATTAAATTTTAGAAATGTATAAATTTAAAAAAAAAATTAAATTTGTATCATTTTAATGATTTTGGAAATCAAAAGTCAAGTTTTTTCAATTCTAGATCTTCCAAATTGAAGAAATTTCGAATGTAAAGCATCAAAATTAGAGAATTTTTAATTTTAAAACTTAAAACTGGCAAAAGTCTTAATTGTAATATATCGAAATTAAAAGCTCATTAATTTTAAAGATTCACGATTTAAAGTTCTAGAATTTTAAAGAGTTACAATTGAAAAGTTTTGAATTTCATAAATATAAAAATTAATGAAAATTCTTCAATTTTTATGATTTTGATGATTTGGGATGTCAAAAGTCAAGTTTTCAATTACAAGTCTTCCAAATGGAAGAAATTTCGAGTGTAAAGCATCAAAATTACAGAATTTTCAGTTTTAAAACTTAAAACTTGCATCATTTTGAATTATAAATCATCAAAATTAAAAGCTCTTTAATTTCAAAGATTTAACATTCAGAGTTTTTCCAGTTTAATTGAAAAGTATTAAATTTTAGAAATGTATAAAAAAAATTTACTATCGAAATTTTCAATTTTATTGTTGTTATTGAAGCCGATAGCGCTTTTAACGTTTTTGGGGAAAAAAGGTTTATGCAGAAAATTTTCCCTCTGGAAATTTACTATTGAAATTTTCAATGTCATTTGTGTTATTTAAGTAGATAGTGCATTTGACATTGTGGGGAAAAAAATTTTTTTCACAAAATTTTTCCACAGAAAATTTACAATCGAAATTTTCAATGTTATTGTCGTTACTGAAGCCGATAGTGCTTTTGATATTTCTGGGGAAAATATTTTCCTTCAAAAAATTTGTCCTGAGAAAGTTTACTATCGAAATTTTCAATGTTTCTGTAGTTATTGAAGTCGATAGTGCATTTGACATTGTGGGGAAAAAATTTTTTTTTCCGAAAATTTTTCCTCAGAAAATATACTATCGAAGTTTTCAATGTGATTGTCGTTACTGAAGCCGATAGTGCTTTTGACATATCTTTGGAAAATAGTTTTCTTCAGAGAATTTGTCCACAGAAAGTTTACTATCGTAATTGTCAATGTTATTGTTGTTATTGAAGTCGATAGTGCATTTGACATTGTGGGGAAAAAATTTTATTTTCAGAAAATTTTTCCTCAGAAAATTTACGATCGAAATTTTTTATTTACTATCGTAATTTTCAATGTTATTGTTATTATTGAAGCCGATAGCACTTATTACGTTTTTGCGGAAAAACTTTTCCTTCAGAAAATATTTCCTCAGGAAACTTACTATTGAAATTTTGAATGTTATTGTTGTTATTGTAGTCGATAGTGCATTCGAACTTGTTGAGAAAAAATTTTTTTTTTCAGAAAATTTTTCCTCAGAAAATTGAATATGGAAATTTTCAATGTTATTGTTGTTATTGAAGTCGATAGTGCATTTGACATTGTGGGGAAAAAACTTTATTTTCAGAAAATATTTCCTCAGAAAATTTACGATCGAAATTTTCAATGTTATTGTTGTTATTGAAGCCGATAGTGCTTTTGAGATTTTTGGGGAAAAATTTTTTCTCCAGAAAATTTTTGCTCAGAATATTTACTATCGAAATTTTGAATTTTATTGTTGTTATTGAAGCCGATAGCGCTTAAGTATCCAGTTTAGAAAATTAAGTTTGAAACAAGACGAAAACGAATTTTCATCAAAATAGTTAAATTTTCAACCAAAATGATGAATTTTAAACTAAAATGGTGAACCATCAAGTGAAATAGTTGGATTTTCAATCGAAGAGATGAAGTTTTAACTAAAATTGTAGAATATTCAACTGTATTGCTTAAATTATCAGTTAAAAAAAATTAATTTGTAATAAAAAAAAAATAAATAATTTTCAACAAAGTACTTAAATTTTTACTTGAAAAAAAATTTATAAAAAAAAATCATATTTTCAACAAAATAAGTAAATTTACAATCGAAGAGATTATTTTTTAATTGAAATGAAGAATCTTAAAAAATGAATGTTTAATAAAGGAGTTTAATTTTCAATGAAATAATTGGATTTTCAACCAAAATCATTAATTTCCTATCAAAAAGACAAATTTTCAACGAAACATTTGAATTTTTAAATAAAGAAGATAAATTTTCAACCAGCTAGGTAAACTTTTAGATAAAAAAAATTTTTTTTCAACCAAAAATGGAATAGTTAAATCATCAGGTTAAAAAATTAATTTTACAATAAAAAACGAATTTTCATCAAAGTATTTAAATTTTCAATCAAAGTGATGAATTTTAAACTAAAATGGTAAATCTTCAACTGTAATAGTTGAATTTTCAACCGCGGAAGAGATGAATAAGTTTTTAACTAAAATGTGGAATATTCAAATGGATTGCTTAAATTATCAGTTGAAAAAATTAATTTGTAACCAAACAAAAAAACGAATTTTCAACAAAGTACACAGATTTTTGTTTAACAAATTTTATTTAAAAAAATAGAATCTTCAACAAAAAAATTAATTTTTAAGCAAGGAGTTTAAGTTGAAATCAAGCAATTGAATTTTCAATCCAAATCATTAATTTTCTACCAAAAGAGACAAATTTTCAAACCAAATACTTGAATTTTTAAATAAAAACGATAAATTTTCAACTATCTAGGTAAATTTTTAACCAAAAATGGAATAGTTAAGTATCCAGTTTAGAAAATTAAGTTTGAAACAAGACGAAAACGAATTTTCATCAAAATAGTTAAATTTTCAACCGGGGAGTACATACCTCACAGGTTGTGCGAAGTGATAAATTTATGTATCGAGATGGGAGAAGTCCCAGACGATCGGAAAAAAGCGATTATCGTACCAATATATAAAGGAAGGGAGATGAAAGAAATTGCAATAATTACAGAGGTATCGGCTTATTAAGTACCGTAGGTCAAATATACTCAAAAATGCTTATTCGTAGGGTAACAGAAATTACAGAAGAAAAGATATGGGAAGTCCAAACTGGATTTATCACAGAATGAGACATTAATCCGTTAACACATGAGAAGCCATAGATACACGTGAGCTTCCATGAAAAATGTATACCAGGATAGACAAGTGTGGCGATAAATAGTTGGTAAATATAGTGATAATAGAGTGAATAGAGCCTGAAACAAAGACATTGGATACTCATGGGTTCAAGTGGGGAACCGCACATAACAACTTTGTAAGGCTCCTCACTTGGGGGTGATCGCGAGAGAGATCGCTCAGCAACCTGTGTCGGTGCAGAGTTGCAGAACGAACGTATCATTCAAATAAATAACACGAGAATTCTAGATCAATCTAAAAAATCTATACCCCCTACCTCACATCACTCCTTTCCTCACTGAGCAAGTCACTATCACCCCGAAAAGGAAATGGGTAATGGTATAATAATGATAATAATCTAAAAATTATCGCGTCACAACGATCACAGTCACCTACTAGAGAAGCATTCTTCAGGGCAACTCAAAAAACGCGCACATAAGGCCACTCATGTATTTCATACGGATGACTGGAGATCTATGCTCATAGTTCAAACCAACTGAAGAGTGCTTTAATTGTCGTCAACGGGTACATAGCAAAGGTGCGTTCCTATACAAAGCCGCGGGCCAGGCGCTTGAGACGCTTGGCCTACATTTTACCATCAGGAGTGAGAAAATAGCATCATCCCATCTAGATGTCTCAATTCTTAAAGCCTGAGTAAAAAAAAAAGCAATGGGTGAAAAATTCCATCAACAGCATACATTGAGTACCTAGAGCCCATACTATCAAGGTGTCCTCATAACGTGAGGAACACGTATCTCTACAGACATAATGCGGCCCTAAGAGTCCCTCACTACCATTTTTGTACTTTCAACCAGAATTTATAGTAAGGGCATATTTAACACTTTATTCTAGTTGAATTAACCAGAATTCTGTTTGGTTCAACTAGAATTTTTTTGAGTGCTTTATTCATACTTTTTAAATTAATGAAACATTTTCATGGCATGTTTATACATTAGAATGAAATCTTGAAGTTTAATGAACAATATTGATTGATACAAAGAGTTCTTTCTTCAATATTTATAAATATTTGAGACCTTTTTATTGAACATTAAATTTTCCGAAAGTAGATAATCAACCGTAGATAATCGGCAAATTACGAAAAATGTCGCTGTTAAAATTGGCAGCTCTGCGACTGTCTCGCAATTGTTTTGAGTTAAAGGTTGTGTTTGTTTTATTTTGATTCGTGAAGTTATAAATTCAAGTTATTGTAAATGATAAAGTGAGAAAATAGTGTAAATTATAACTTATTAAAAAGCACGTAATTTTTAGTTGTGTTTTAAGGAATATTTCCGAGGCTAAATGGTATGAAGATAAAACATCTCGGATCAATCGTACCAATCTCACGGAATATCAGAGATACACAAAATGTCAATAATTTAAACTTTTGTGATTTTTGTAAAATAATTATCGTTTCAACTATTATGTACTTAATAAACTGATTTTAAGTGTATTTTAGGTGTCAATGTTATCAAATATATTTAATGAGAAATTGATTGTTTGATGAAAAAGAATTCTTTCTGTTATCTAGTCAAAGAAAATTACCTCAACCAGTTAATTACTTCATCCCATACTTTGTTATATCTTGAGAGGTCCCTTTTTAAATTAATAGCCTTGTTACCTTTTTTCTTCATGAATAACATCTATATGAATTCTTTCTTTTTGTGATTTTTTTCATGATGAAGAATTTTAATATCATTCCAATTGAAGTCATGATCATTTGTAATTTTATGCTTAGAAAGGACTGACTGATATCTGGGACTTCTGCGAAAATTATTTTTATGTTAATTTTTCCTAAGTCTAAGTGCCCTTTTTGTCTGCCCTATATAAACCTCATTGCAATCTTCACAATGAACTCAATTAAGTTTGTAAATTACATACTTTTTGTCTAGCGTTTCATATATATCTTTATAATTGTTAAATCTCTTGAAAATACCATGGAATTTTCAATATTATTTGAAATCCCTTCAAATTGTTGAAATCAATTGAAAAATGAACAATTCCTTGGAATATTTAAAAATACCCTAAAATCTTTGAAATCCCATGAAATCTCTCAATTCTTGTAAATAAATTCTTCGAAATCCATTAAAATATTAAAAAATCACACGAAATTACGTGAAATCTGATAATATTTCCTGCAATCTTGAAAAATGTTTTAAAATACCTAGAGAACTTTTCAAATCTCTATAAATCATTGAAACGCTCAGAAATCTGATAAAATTTGGTTAAATCCCTTAAAATCAATCAAACCCTTAACAATTTCTAAACAATTTCCTAATCTCTTAAAAATGCCCTAGACTATTTTAAAATGCCCTAAACCATTTCAAATATTTTGAAATATTTTGAAATCTCTTGAATCTTTTTAAAGCTATTGAAAACTGCACCCTGAAATATTTTAAAAGAATTCAAGAAAATTCAAGAATCGGCAAAGTGCTTAACCATTGGGTTAATTTCTTTTTAAAAAAGTCACTAAAGTGATATTTTTATTGAAAAAAGTGACTATAGTGACTTTTTCTTAAAAAGTTGACTAAAAAGTGATTTCAGAAAAAAGTGACTAAAAGTGACTTTGTGGAAAATCTGATTACTGTTGAAAATTACTTGAAGTGCTTTTTACAGAAATTCCCTGACGAAATTTCCTGACTTTTCCCTGATTTCCAGGTTTTTTTCTGACTTACGGCCAGCCTGGTCAAATTTCAGAGCGTAGGAGCCATATATGAGAGGTCAGAGGTCGGAAATTTAAGGGAAAGGGCCATAGGTCAAAGTTTAAGGGTTGAGGGTTAAGTAGGGGCCGAAGAATAGAGGAAGGGAGGAAGGGAGGCGGAGGAAAATTAAAGGGGAAGGGTCACAGGTCAGAGGTCGAAAATTAAAGGGAAAGGGTCAAAGTGTAAGGGATGAGGGTTAAGGGTTAAGTGTTAAGGGTCAAGTGTGTAGGGTCAAGGTTCAGGTCAAAAATCTAGCCCATAGTACCAAATATTTTAGAGATTTGATTTTCAAAAATAAATTCAACTTTTAATAACTCCTTGCCCTATGTGTTATTATTTATGTAGCTCGGACCTGGACTGCTCATTCATATTTTGCAAAATAAAGTACAAATTTTATTCTTCATAATTATTTGTTTTCAGTTACCCTCAGAATTGGATACGTGCAATTCCTTAAAATGAAAAAGTTATAACAATAATTATTTTAAAATTTGATAAAATTCTTGGTTTTTTTGTTTCTCATAATGATATAAATTAGAACATATTTTATTTAGGGTTCCTTAATAAGCACCTAAAGATATTGAAGAACAAAAAATAACTCTTTTAAATTATAAATCTTGTGAACAATAATGCAAGAAGCTTCCACATTTTCGCAATACCATTTGAGAAGCACAAAATTTCTGAATTTCTGTTAGACTTATTGTAACATAGATACATACGAATTAATATTATATTCACTTCACTTCTATGGCCTTTCTATTTTAAGTAACTGTATCTGAAAATTCCTAAGTTGTAACAGAATTTTCTGAAACATGTGACTAAAACCTCTTTCGGTTGTCGTTTTTAACATTTCCGTTCCTGTTTGATAATATTTAGGAACGATTACTGCATAAAACTGCAATCTCGCGTTTCGGAAAATTCGTACAGAAATTTCTAACAGTGCACATTGAAAGTTGACATCCGATGTCAGGGCAAAGGAAGGGTGCTATGTAATTTCGGGGATCCAAGAAGAAAAACTTATAATGGAGACAGACTATTTAGCTTATGCTTAGGTGAGGGCTTATTTATTACAAATACTTGGTTGAGGCATAATATGATCCCCATGTACGCACAGTGTACAAAAATAGCCACAGCATAATTGACTTCGTTGTCACGGATGAAAGACTGAGAGAGCTAGTAAGAGATACTAGGAACGTCAGGGGTTCTGAAAGCAATACTGGTCATTACTTTTTAGTTTCCAAAATAAACTCAGGCCACTGATGGAGACGAAAGAGAGCATGAAAAAACGAAACAAACACAAATCAAAATCGAAAATTTACACAAACCGGAAGTACGATTAGACTTTTAGAATACGATAAACGAACGCATAGATAAGGCAACTTGGAAGGCGCTCATAGACAATAAAAATATAGAGGGAGCAAAAATCTGTGTGAAATATTTAAAATCTTTGTGAAATCTAGTGAATTTAAAATCTTTGTGAAATCTTTAACATTTTTCTGAAATATTTGAAAATCCTTTGCACTTTTTGAAATCTTTGAAATCTTTATGAAATTTTTTTAGATTCTTTGAAACCTTCGTGAAATATTTGAAATCTTTGAAATATTTGTGAAATCTCGAAAATATTAATAAAATCTTTTAAATCTGTCTGAAATATTTAAAAAAAATTTGTGAAATCTAGCAAGGACTTGCGAAGTATTTTAAAATCTTCGAAATCTTTATGAAATCTTTTTGAAACCTTTGAAATATTTTTGAAATCTTTTGAACCATTTAAAATCTGTTGAGCACTTTGAAATAATTGAAAATATTTAAAAATAATATCATTTGAAATATTTGTGAATTATTTGATATCATTATGAAATCTTTGATATCCTTGTGAAATCTTTTGAAATGTCGGAAATATTGGTAAAAATCTTTGAAATCTGTGTTAAATTTTTAAAATCGTTGTGAAATCTAGAGAATTTAAAATCTTTGAAATCTTTGTGAAATCTTTAACATTTTTCTGAAATATTTACAAAATCCTTTGCACTCTTTGAAATCTTTGCAATATTTATGAAATCATTGTGGATTCTTTGAAAACTTCGTGAAATATTTGAAATCTTTGAAATCCTTGTGAAATCTCGAAAATATTGGTAAAATCTTTCAAATCTGTCTCAAATATTTACAATCTTTGTGAAATGTAGTAAGAACTTGCGAAGTATTTTAAAAACTTTGAAATCTTTATGAAATCTTTACAATTTTTCTGTCATGTTTGTGAAATCTTTGTGGATTCTTCGAAATCTTTATGAAATCTTTTTGAATCTTTTAAATCTTTTAAAATATTTGAAAATCTTGTGAAATCTTTGTGAAACCTTTAAATTTTTGTTTGAAATCTTTTGAACCATTTAAAATCTGTAGAACTCTTTGAAATCTTTGGAAATATTTTTAATCTTTTAATTAAAATATCATTTGAAATATTTGTGAATTATTTGATATCCTTATGAAATCTTTGATATCCTTGTGAAATCTTTTGAAATGTCGGAAATATTGTTTTTTTTTAAATCAAAATTAATCCTTTTGTTGAAAATTCAGTTATTCTAGTTAAAGATTCATTATTTTAGTTCGAAATTTATTTTTTATGGTATAAAATTTAACTATTCCAATTGAAGATTTATCATTATAGTTGAATTTTCATCACTTTCTTTGAAAATGCAACTATTTTCTTTAAAATTAGTTTTTTTGTTGAAAATTATTATTTTTTAAAATGAAAATGTAATTATTCCAGTTGAATATAACATCATTTTAATTAAAAATTCATCAGTTTAGATGAAAATTAAGATTTTTAACTGGAAATTTAAATATTCCATTTTTGGTTGAAATTAGGTATTTTTTAGTTTAAAATTCAACTATTTTGTTGAAAAATCGTATTTTTAATAGAAAATTAATCTTTTCCTTTGAAAATTCATCACTTTGTTTTTAAATGCAATTATTTTTTTGAAAATTAGTTTTTTCTTTGTTGAAAATTATTTAAAAAAAAATGAAAATGTAATTATTCCAGTTGAATATAACATCATTTCAATTAAAAATAAATCAAAAATAATAATAATAATAAATAATAATAAATTAATTAAAATAAAATTCATCAGTTTTTATGAAAATTAAGTTTGTTAACTGAAAATGTAACTATTCCATGTTTGGCTGAAATTAGGTCTTTTTTTAGTTTAAAATTCAACTACCTTATTGAAAATTCATGTATTTGGTTGAAAAATGGTCTTTTTAATAGAAAATTAATCTTCTTCTTCGAAAATTCATCATTTTGGTTGAAAATTCATGTATTCCAGTTAATTATTCATCATCTTATTTGAAAATTCATCTTTTTGGTTGAAAATAAAAGTACATACTTGATTGAAAGTTAAACTCTTTTGTTATTCATTCATTTTTTGGTTTAAAATTCAGTTAATTCAGTTGAAGATTCATCATTTTCCTTAAAAATTCAACTATTTCAGTTGAAGACTCCATATTTATGTTGAAAATTCATCAGTTTGGTTGAAAGTGTAACTATTGTTTTGATAATTAGTTTTTTTTTTAAATCAAAATTAATCCTTTTGTTGAAAATTCAGTTATTCTAGTTAAAGATTCATTATTTTAGTTCGAAGAATGTCAGAAATAAGGAGCAATTTTTGAAATTTTAGTAATTTGCTGTAAGTTCATAAATTATCGAAAATTTCCGGAAATTTAACGTGCCTAAATTAATTCCGGAAGTAATCCAAAAAGTTTCACAATTTCCTGAAATATTAATTTGAATAATATGAATAAAATTTAAAATATAAATTTTTTCATCAGAAGATTTCACTATTTAATGGAATAAATATATGTCATACTCAACACTGTTGTTTGGTACACTAAATTTACTCTCGTCATTTGCTTATTCGGCTGTTTTTTGTAATAATTTTTTTGTTACTTTATACCTTTTAATTATAGTCGCATATATTTCAGTTAAATGTGTTAATGAATTTTATAATTTGCATAAGTCCGTATGACCCTACGAATTGTTCGAAAGATCAGCTTAGACCTTCCATATTCTCCAGTTCCCATATTCATGTTTTCAATTTCTTTAATGACAATATTAAACTTCTGCCACAAGGAAGATCCACCTGGGTCTTTTTCACCTCACGTGCCCCTTTTCTAATCTCGCCCCTTTAACAAACAAGCTACTTTCCGGTCCCTTATTTCGCATTTATTTTAGTAGTCTCATTTCTAGATTTGAACGAGAAAATGAATCCTATCGGTACTTTTTAGCACATGAAAATGCATCGATTTACAATTTTTTATGAATATCGGAGGTTTTTAATTGATTCTGAAATGTTTTATGCAATTCGGCTAATAATTGACCAAGACATACAAAGCGGGTAGCAAAATCTATTTTCAGTATAACATTCTTGTGGTTCTACTTAGCTGTGACTGGCAGATACGTAGTTTCAAATGCCTATGTCACTTTCGCTACCATTACCTGCATTAAAAAAAATTCTTGCAAATATGCCGATTCTATCAAAAGTTACAGTGGATGATGAAGAACAAAAAAATTATCAACATATGTTGTTTCTCCTTGCTATGCGTATTGAACTATTAAGTTTTCTCTTTGCAGCACGTATTCGACTCAAAAACAAGGAGCGCGGACGGTGAAGAAAGACCGGGTGATATTAAGACAGCGGCTGGGAACTTACTGTTCTAGCGCCTCGCGCGCCATGTAGTCCGCGAAAGAATATAATCTGATTGCATTAAGCGTACGAAAATGGGTGCAAAGCGCGTTATCGTACCGGCACACTCTAGGATAAAAAAAGTGCTTCGAAATGTAAAATTTTATGATTTTTAACTGTAAATTATTCATGCAAGATTATTTCTATAATAATAAATTTACTGTTTTAGCAAATATATTTGCCTAATATTAATGAATAATTTTTTAATTTTAACAAATTATGTTTTTTATCTTATTTAAAGAAAAATGATTAACAAGGTCATTTTTATTTTGACTATTAACTCTGGGGCTCGTCTAAAAATTTCGTTAACAAAAAATCCCAAAATTCTTTTTATAGAATCTTCATCATCCGACCCATCATCGTCAAAGGATCCCAATACACCAACACCAGGTAATTTATAGACTAAAATACAATTTAAGACAAATATTACAGAATTTAGTCAGAACATTTTTTGTGGTATTTATTAAATATTACGCCATATATTAAAGGGCGGTACGGCATTTTCGCTAGAGGAATGAACCCATAAGATGTATTCACGGTAATAAGGGAAGCACTTAAAGGAAAAAAATTCATATGCAGGATTTTAAGTTTGATGATAAACAAGTCACTGAAACATAATAATCAGTTGTTGAGCACCACATAAAATATAATTTATTTAAAAAGGAGTCAAAGTTTTGCCATCTAGCAAAGACGACATGACGTTTACACAATTAATTCAAAGATGACGAGTAAGAGGTACTAACTTGAACTTCGTAACGTTCGACACTGACATTGACCACCTCGATCCGAACGGTGAGGTGAAAATATAACAGGGGAGAAGATGCAAGGTTGATACCTATGCGCGTGCAATATAGAGGAAATAACACTCATGCAGCAGACAGTTATACGATAGAGAAACATAGAGAAAACCGACATGAATTATTCGGAACATTCCCCCCCCCCCAACCCATCTTTTTCCGATAATTAAAACGACAAATGACACTCATTATAGTCCAAAACTGGTTGCCAAAGAATTTCGACAACCCTGTGGGTTGCCCACCTTGAGGAGTAGATTCAGTTGGTGGCGTTTCTCTATGGATATAGTGATGCCGTGAGTTCCGGAGAGTACCATTCCTGTGAAAATTTCCGTGAATTTTTTCACTTCTGCTTTCTTTTCTTCGGCTTTCAGAAGTAAAGCATCTGGATAGAGTGATACACTTTCCTCACTTCTTATGATTAAATGTAGGCCAAGGGTCTAAGCCGCCTGCTCCGCGGCATTGCAAAGGAACGTTCCTTTGCCAACCATCTCGTAATACCTGACCACTTTCAGGAGAGCATCTTTTCCACCTGCAACGATTTGAGCTGTACTTAGAACGATTCGGTTATGAAGACATTGGAGAAAATAAAAAATTAATTACAGTTAAGTCTCGCCTTTTCCTGACCTTGAAACGAAACGATTCTTTTATTTCTGAGCTGGAAGGAGCCCCACGCTCCCCTCAAGTGGTCAGGTTATTTTTATTAACGACGTTCATTGGCTGTCCCGTTCTTGTATCGATGCGCCGCCTGTCGCTACTTTTTCAGCTGAAATACGCAGGTGATTTGAAATCAATAATAAATACTATGAATAATGATAATACAAATAAATACACTTGACATTCCTAGACCTGCTGACCCACGCAGTTTCTCAATTCAAGGGGTGAAATACGATTGCGACTCTCGCCTAGAAAGGGCCGAGTGCGCAAGTGGTCTGTCGCTTATATTACGCAATATGATGCATTCCAAGTGAAAACGGTTCACGCGGTCTCGGCTAATTGCGCAGTCGCAAAAATGGCTGTCCGTTAGTTTGCATGCATGCATCAGTGTTTTTCAAGTGTTTTTGTTGGCGTAAGACAATTTTCCAACTAAAAATAAATATTATAGAATCAAAAAATGACTCAAATATTTTGCGGAATAGTTAGTTTTGTGTCATGACGTCGATTGGTGGAAATGTCAGCCGTCAGGAAGGTTAGTACACAGTACTGCAACTGTTTTCGATTTTTTCGGGAAAATCGTCAAAACGTAAAGGTAATTTATAAAGGCCTGCATAGTAATATTTTCAAGTGTGGAATGGATTTACGCAATTCTGTTTCTTCATCCTTTTGTCGGCTGAAGACCTTCCAGCTTAACAAAATACAAGCAACTGTCCGAAAGTTGAGGTTAGAGTATCACTCATGTGACATTTACGATATTTTATTGTTTGGTTTTAATAGCAACAAATAAAGAAAATATGACTGTTGACCATGCCTACATCTTGCAAGTCAATATCCAACTGCTTTTAAAGTCTACAAAATTTCCGTGAAGTTGAGAAAAATAAAAGTCGCTTATCTGTCTATTTTTTTAATGGAGCCTAACTTTGAAAATCGAAGAATATTAAAAATGGTGGTTTACAGAATAATTCTAACAATGAAAAATTATCTCGGCTTTGAATAGATGGAAACGAATCAATGTTAGAAAGAAAGAGGTTAGTACACTGATAAAGTTCTGGCCAGTGATAGGAGGATAAAATTATATGCATTCTTAAAAAGAAAGTTGAAACAATGTAGACTTTAATTAGGTTGTGAAGATGTGAGTTGTGAAGGAATATCATTGCAAAAAAGGGGCAATGGTTGTCCATTAACCGAGACGCCACCGACGGAAAAGATTTAAAAAAAGAAGGTTCTGCTTTTGTACAGTTTACTGCATGTAGGTTAGAGTCAGATCGTTGTCTGTCATATTTTCGCATATACCGTTGATTCACATAGCACGCTTTTTAGAACGATCAATCGATTATCGCCCACGATTTGAACTTGACTAAGAAATCACTTTTTTAAAGATATCCAGCCAGAGATTCTTCTTACTTCGGCGCATAAAATACCCCCCCTTCCCCCTATACCCACCCTAAACATCACCACTTCCGTGCGTTCAAGTTAGTATACTTGTAAAACATTAATGTTACACAAAGTTACACGTCAAAGTTATTTCAGTTCCAAAAGAAGGTACTTAATCAATAGATACGTGATATTTACATCCCTATACATAATTTACAACGAAAAAATAATTCATTACAAACGAACATTTAAAAAAATGTACAGATTCATATGTTACGCCGAAAAATGCTCGTGTATGTTTTTAAAAAGTAACCGAATTGTTTATCAGACAATTCGGTATTTCTTTATTACTTTAAAATCAGATACAAGCTTCCAGTCGTAGAGTTAGATCCGAACTGACTAAGGGCCACACGCCTGGTCCTACTTATACTCTAGCATTAGTATGTGGGCTTACCTAAAATGGAAAGGCAAAGTAGATGTGGGACAATAATATCTGTGTCCTCACACTCACACTAGCATTCACCGACCTTCCAGGATTATTATTATACCATCAAGCCGTTTTGGGGTAGCATGACTCACTCGGTGAGGAAGGGAGTAATGTGAGGAAGGGTTTATAGATTATGATCTAGAATTCCCGTGTTATTTATTGAACCAATACGGTCGTTCCGCAACACTGCTCCGTCCCAGGTTGCTGATGAATCTCTCTAGCGATCACTCCCTTTTCCTTCAAGCACTATACTTTTTGTTTTATTTACATTGATTTTGAGGCCTATGTTCTGCATGCTTGTATTCAGATTGCACAACATTTTCTGCGAGTATTCGATTGATTCTGCTATAACAACCTTATCATCTGCGGAAGCTAACCCAGGTACCCTCACTGTCTCGAGATCCACACCTTCTTCGTCGAAGAGAGCCATTCGTAGACACTTGTCCATAAATATGATAAATAGCCATAAGTACATGAAATATAGGCTAAATTATAGTCCTAGTGGACCTATATTAATTCAACAAACCACAGGTCCATTTATTAACCAAATGTCAATATACAGGGACCTGAAGTTTTCACTTTTTCAAGTGCTCTTTCACCTCCACGTTAATGTAACTTCATCTAGGATTATCCGATCGGACTTCTATTATAGTGGTTTGGAAAGCTCTTCTCCTTTCCTTCAAAACTATTGAAACAATTTTTTCTTACTTCTGATTTTTTTTTGAAAATAAAAACTAAAATTCATTTTTTGAAAAAAACGTACTTTAAATGTTTTCTTTTTTAAAAAATAGATATTTTTACGCTTTTTCAAGGCATGTGAAAGGAAAAATGGCTGACAATAATTTCTGGTCAAATTGATTTGACCTCTAACTTTTTTCAGAAATTACAAAATATATTTAGAGGTCGCTCAAGGCCATTTTAGGGCATAAATGATCATTACTAATTGAATTGACGCTATTAATTGATTATTTATTTCTGGCGCGTATAAATTGTGTTCTTTACAATCCAATATTGAACTCAGATTTTTTCAGATTTTCACAATGACATTCAAAGGTCGATCAAGGTCATTTGAAGGCCAAAATGGCTATTCTTAATTACATTGACGCTATTTATATTTATTTTGTAGGGGAGCTTTTTGTGATAGAGGTTGTTTTGGAAAAACAGGGCCGGAGGTCATGCAAGAGCCTTTCGTTATAGAATATGTAAGGAGCATTGTGATTTGCTGTAACCAATACAGACCAATTAATCAATTTGGATTGGTCATAGAGGATTTAAAAATAAAGCACTTCTAAGTGCTACCAAGTTTATGGTTTATAGAAACAATTTTAGTTTATTGTTTATAGAAGAAATTTGTTTATGGTTTATAGAACAAAATTTAGGTTCACTGTTTATAGACAAAAATATGTCATATACCTACTATATTCTAATTCGTTAAATTCAAGACAATTATGTGTCAGGAACATTGTGATTTATTGTAAACAAATGAAACTTTCATAATAGAATATGTAAGGAAAATTATG
The DNA here is from genome assembly GCA_011634705.1 of Andricus grossulariae. Classification (NCBI taxonomy): domain Eukaryota; kingdom Metazoa; phylum Arthropoda; class Insecta; order Hymenoptera; family Cynipidae; genus Andricus; species Andricus grossulariae. Next base: position 212,770,224 of record JAABKJ010075445.1, on the reverse strand, counting down.
ATTTGCTGTAACTAATAGACTTTCATGACTTTCATGACTAAAAAGAAATATAAAAATTGACCACAGTCACACCTTTGGCATGAGCTTCTACTACACTACATATAAGAAAATTAATTATTTTAAAATTATTTCTTCATTTTGGCAATAAATGTTATTTGCGTATGTCAACTTAGCAATTTGTTTGTTCTTTTCTTTTAGTGACCTATGCAATGGATCACATAATAGACGTGATCGTTGATCTTCAGACATGACCGGAATTTTTGAAAGGCCAGGTCTAGGATTCAAATTTTCGGTAAAAAGATTTGAAAGTAAGTACCGATTATTAACGTTATTAACAAATTTCAACAATTCACTAAAAATTGGGACTGCAATATTAGGGATTTCAGTGTATTGCACAGAATTGTGAAACATCACAAGTTGAACCGAAGAATATCACAAAAGAAGAATCTTTTAGTGCTAATTTGATCAACTTCAATAACAGATGACCTGGACCATTTTGTTTCAAATTACAAGGTCAGATTCATTATAAAATAAATACGTCTCTATATCCTCTTGCAGATGAAAGTCCTTCTTATTTTCAACTACCTATCGTCGATCAAAATGAAGCTACGCATATTCGATGCAACCAGACCTCTACGTTGAATAGGGAAGTTATTGATGCAGTAGATAATTCTCATCGCAATTGCAATGTATTCGGCCTACTTTCGAAAAGCCACAAGTTTCAAAACGAGGGAATAAAGATGTCGGCAAAAAATTGAAAAATAGGTTTTGAACAACGAAAACCAAAAATCAGGGAAAATATTGAAGCGAGAAATAAAAATCACATCGGGTTTGGATTCCTGTTGGATATTTCTAGCGTGGAAAAAGGTGAACGTATCTTGTAAACAAAGGATCCTACAAAGATAATAAACATATTTTCGGACTCTAGAATCAATAAGATACCAGAATAAAATTCTAGTTCAAATATTAGAATAAAATGGAAATTTCAAATTCAGATACCACATCAGACAAATACATACAGGGTGTCCCATCAATAATAACTTGTACGTAACTTAATACAAATGAAACTCAGGTCGGATACTGTCAAGAAAATAATGACTAAACCCACTAACACAAAAAGCGATCACCATTATTTGGATTCGGAAGGTGCCGCTGCATTTCCAACCTAAAATATTAATTTAGATAAGACCACAACGAGGCCAAAGAGCGAAATTTTGGTCCTAACTCTACCCAAAATCACGAGCGTTATCCCTCAAATGCTTATAGATCGATAGGTCGCAGTAGGGGTTTCGCGAGGAAAAATGAGGTAACTCCAATGTATAAAAATAGGTCAGACAAAGACAGATTAACTCGAAACAACCAACCCCCACTTCACGGCATCACTCAAATACCGAACAGAACCTTTGACCCAACAATCAATACTTTTTTCTGCGATAATGAAAATTTACTCAGAATAGACGCGTCCGTATCAAGAGGTAGCATAGGAAAGGAAACAAACAAAAGTATCAGCCTAGAAGGTAGAAATAGGTCACAAAATCATCCCCAAACAAACAACGAAACTTTTGATTGCAATTACTTTCTGGAAAACAGTACACAATTCATCTTAGAAACAGATGAACTTCCAGGAAGCGTAGAGTTCAATGAATTTATGAACAACCAAAAAGAAAGATTTTTGAAAGAATGGGAAAAAGGGCAAAACATTTAAGACTTAGACTCGAACCACCCGCTAATAGTTCTTTCGAATATAAAAAGTAAGTAATAGATCCGTTTATCATGACAAATAAAAGAGAATCACGTAATAAGCATTAAACCTGAAATTAAATATCTAGATTCTAGATCTGCTATCCATTATTGTGTGAATTTTTTAATTTCTGATTTAAAAAAATCAATTATCATACATTTTTCTAGATTACGACAGGATTTGAGCCCGCAAAAGTAAATGGAGTGTTGTTTCTGCAAACCAAATATAGATTTTTATTGCTTATTTTATATCCCAGATTTCAATTCAAGCAGCGAGTCCTCTTTTTATATTTCGTTTAATTATTCGAGACGCTGAACTAATCAATTGGAGTCGTAATTTTTCTATCCGTTTAAAATTGTCTTGTTTTTCATTGAATCTCTAGAATTTCTATTTAGTTGTGATTTTATTCAAAGAAACTAGATTTTGTACAAACTGGATGCAATGTTTGTATAAAACAAAATTTAGTTGCTCTTTCCTTTTGGTGAATCGTTCCACAATTGTTCCAGTTTGTCCTGCTGTGAAGAGGTCTGTTACTGTGGGTTTATGAAATCATTCTGGGAATATTTGTTGTTTTTAGAATTCGTGAACCCAAATTTTTAAAATTGTCGATCACTTAATTTTAAATATAATTGTGCTTTGAAAACTTAAACGGCTTATTGACGACTTTTACTTGAAAAAATCCCAAGTGCCTCAGCGCAGAACACTGAAAAATTTTCGAGATTGGAAATAATCAAAGAATTCACCTTTGGGAAAAGACAAGTTAAGCCTCAGACTTTCACCTAAACAAATTTGCAGTGCTTTAAGCTATATTTTCAGTCCCATCATAAATGTTAACTATATCCGACAACAACGCAAAATTAAATTTTTCATAGTGGGTACCCAGGTACTCTACGATACACATAAGGGTTAATATTATAATGGTTTTGAAATTTACAAATATTTTGAACTGCTCCAGTGCCCTAAACTACTTAAGTATTAGAAGAAAAAGTAAATTATGTGAAAATATGTCTCTCAACATTTATTTCTGTTATATTGGACAATACCATTGAATTTACTAAAAGAAATGAAGCTGACATTGTTGTAAACATTTTCTTGTAAGTACGAAAGCAATGCACATATTTAGAAATTGAAATATTTTACATAATTTGAAATTCTAAAATTTATTTCACTAGGCGAATCTAGTAGTTTTCAAACTACAAGATGGCGGAGACAGCCTCAATGTTCTAACGACTCGCGCACCCACCAAGATGGCTGCAAGGGTTTAATTTTGAATTCATAGTGCCTACCCAGCCTTCATGCTATTGTCACATTGCCTCACGACCTTCGTACCTCACCCTGGTACAAACCATGTTTTGTGCTCATGGAAACCTTCGAAGAGATGTAAAGTAAGCACGTAATGCACCCTGCTGAATTCAACAACACAACTATGCATCTGCAGAGTTCATGTCAAAGACGAAGCCTTGATGTGACAGATTGTTTTAGATGTAGCGAAACTAGCGTGTATGTTAGAGCTCATAGACAGAGAGGGAGATTCTATTGTCACTGAAAAATTGTAAATGAGCACTGTTCGATTTGTTGCGTCGTTACCTAGTGCTATTGCTTGTCACTTTATTTTCTTGAAAGGTATTTGCTAATTTGGAAATATTCTTTGATCGGGAAATGACAGGAGATTCATTTGATTCCAATTAAAACCTAAGAGCTCAAGCTTTTTTTGTTTTCAAAATTGTTTGATTGTATAGTCTAACCTCCAAATCGGGACCGACTTGGAAGTGCTTTTCGAAATCATTCACTCTAACATCTAAATCCAAACTAGTTGAAAATTAAATTCCACTCTAATGTCCAAATTTAAACTCTGTGAAGAAACATTGAGTTCAACAACTTTTAGTTTGAAGATAGTTGTGGCTCAGCGTACGACTTGGTACGACGCTGCCTGAAAATAGTTGAAAGAGATTCTATAACAAGGAGTCAAGGGGTTCAGTAGCAAAGTCGGTTAAGGCGCATGGTAGAATAAACGAGTTTAGATAGTTGAGTAGGGTTTAAATTCTCAGCAAGTGCGGTTTTTCAACATTACGAACTGCCGCTTAGAATTTTGATTTTTTGTCTAAGAAAGAATGAAGCCCTCGCCTACTAAATTTTCAACGACCGACGTTCAGTATTCCAAGCTCTGTCTCTGAAATTCTGTCCAAATGTTACATGCATTTTAGATGATGATTGATCCTTTCATGAATACGGAAGGTTGTGCATTTTAAAAATCTTTCTTTCATATTCAAGGGAAAGCTTGAAAATATTTTGAAATTTTTGAAACCCTTGTGAAATCATTTAATCATTTAATCTCTTTAAAGTCCTGCTACAATATCTATCCCTGCTCTTCACTTATATCACCTAAATTTTCAGGGCATCAATCTATATGAGAATCCAAAAAATAGAGTTTTAAATTCATCAAAAACCCCAAATTTCGAAATTTTCAATCAAATTAGGAAACATTTGTTTGTAGCGGGTGTGTTTATGATTTCCTAATAAGTTGGAGCAAACTTCCCTGCAACTTTACCATGCTTTTTTCTCATCTTTAGTCATTATTCGCTCAATATCATCATCTCTTAGCAGAGCTCTAATTTTCGGACCATCAAATACTCCCTCTTTTATTTTAGCATCAGAAAGTTTAGAAGACTTCTCAAAAATATACTTATAACCATTACTTTCCGTTTTTCCCATTGCCTTAACATGTTGTTTCGGTAAGCCGAGTTTTACATGTAACGGTGGTAACAGTACTTTTTTCGGATTCACTAAATGTTTCTTTATAATATTTAATGATCCTGTATTAGGATTATTTTCAAAAGCCCACTTTTTCTGTTTATACTGCTTCTCACGAGTTTGGCTATCTTATTCACAAATAAAACTCTGAAATTTTATGAATCCACTCTGCATATCCAGCATGACTGTTACTATTTTTAAATCTCCGCACAGCTGCCATTTGTGGCTATTGTCATTTAATTTATGGAAAAGAAACTCAAGAGTCTTGTGTTTTTTGCTGAGTGTAAAAGAGCATGCAACTGGCAGAGGTGCATATTTATTACCATTATGCAACAAAACACCTTCCAAACTTCGTGTGGACGAATCTATAAATATTCGCCGTTCGTCAGCATTATAAGGTATGTTCTTTAATTTTTTAACTAATCCTTTTGCATCATTACAGTATTCTAAGTCTCCTTTAGAAAAAAAAATTGTCTAAAAGGTTTATATCGATAACGGTGAAAAGTAATCTTAGTGTCAGGCGCTCAACAATTTTTTTCTTTTAGCTTTTATGCTAGAAGTTCTGAGCTTTCCTTAGAAAGACCTAGATCTTGAAATAGATCGCTTGGTTCTTCTTCATTAAAGTCTTTCATACATATGCAGTGAACTCTTGCTGAGTAGTATACACAAATCTTGATGCTGGACAGCAACTCGAATTTCATCACTGTTGTTGAATGATGATGATGCACAAGGCTGATGCGCATGAATCTCATAGATAGCTATGGTTTCATCAGACATCACTGGTGTTTGAATGTTTAGTATTTCTTTAATTTTCATTGCAACAAAAGGAAATTGGAAGGTAAATGACATCTTTGTTATTATTGATGTAAGCTCCAGTAGTGATATTGCACTCAACTCGTAGAACATTCACTTCAAGGATAGCCACAGGCAGATCGGAAATATGAGCCTCTTGGCTTCGAGAACACGCGCAGCGAAATCAAATAGTCGTTTTATAGAACGGTGAGGTTGAAATTTCAATTTGCGATCACACTTCATCTCACTACGCAATGTGTTATTATTTGACTTGATGTTTATTGTGATTCTATCAATTGCTAGAGCCTTCTGGACATAACTCTTAATGTCTTCAATCTCATAGTTACCAGTAGGTATGGTCAAAACTTGATCACCAATATAGATTTCATTCTTTCCAGTATCAACGTTGGGAATTGCATTGAATGTGAGCATTTCAACAAGTTCAAGTACGTAGTTCTTATGAGGAGAGAGTTCTATTGGTGGAAAATACTTAGAGCCTAGCACCGAAGAGTTTCCGGTTATCGTGAGAGTAAATGCTTCATCCATGATGATGTTCTTCTCGGTACTAACTCTAGACAGCTCATTACACACTCTTATATAGACAGTATTCAGCTTTTATATGCAAGTGTTCAGATAGAAATTTCAAGCACAAGTGTCCACATTCAACGCTGTCATAGTCCTGATATCTCTCATGATTGTACTTTATCACGCTACCAACACCTACGTTATCTACAAGATTCAAAGGTGGACTATGATGACCGAAACTGTCAAAGTATAGGACATTATCACCTATCTTTCTATAACTTACCCAGTGGGTACCAGGGCCATGAGTATCATCAAGATTAACGATAGCTGACTCGATTTGGCGGAGTCCCTTTACTGGTAGTTGATTGCGCATGAATACTTCACGAAAACGTGGAATCTTTAGAGTTTTAGTTTCAACCTTTAAAAACTATCCCCTATGCGGAAAACATCATTGCGCCCATATAAATTTGATTTTGGATAATGTCGGGGCCAGCGAAATGTTTCGCTGGCCCGGCCATGATGTTTACCGCCCTGGGGGTAGTTTTTAGGGGTTGAAGTTGGTTGCACAAATTTTAACAAATCAAGACGTAAATAATACGCTCATATAAAGTTGATTTTGGACAATTTCGGGACTGGCTGGCGAAATATTTCGCTGGGCCGGTTATGATGATTGCTGCTTAGGGGGTTGTTTTCAAGGGTTGCATTTGGTTGCACAAATTTAAACAAATTGAGATGAAAATAATACGCTCATGAAAAGTTGACTTTTGATAATGTCGGGGCCAGCGAAACGTTTCGCCGTCCCTGCCAGTGTTTTTTTGAGTTGTCAGGGACTTCCGGTGCTGCACAAATTGTAACTTCAGTTGAACAAATTTGAACAAATTCTGCACTGAATTCTTGTGCTGTATAATAAATATTGTCTTTAGGATATATAAAACTATTCCTTATAATTAGAATCAGATAAGAGGTTAGTCATTTTTTAAATATGGTGTACACATACAATAAAATTATGCTGTCGTCAGATTTGATTAAATTTTTATCTGAATCCTATTTATAGTCACAAAATGATTTAGGTTTCTCAATGTAAAATAATATTGATAACACACCTATACCATATCTTACTAGTTTTGAAATGTATTGATTTGAATAAATATGTGAATTTTTTTAAATAATAAGTTATTTATTATTATTTAAAAATGCAGAATTTTGGGCGTTTATTCTGTACAGTTATAACAAACTTGATGTTATAGATTATAGCATCATCGAATGTAATCATAAAAATAAGAAGTTTCGATCAAATTTTAAAAGTCTGCTAAACTTGGTATTATTAGGAAGAATTTTAATTATATTACAAAAAATTGAAAATAATTACTTTGCACATATTTTTTGTTGGTTCCGGTAAAAATAATGTTTACCGGTGCCGACAAAACTTATTTTAACCCGTTATTATCAGGCCAGAAGACTCCTTTTTCCGGATATTTACCATATTTTCATTAAGATAATTATCATACGACACAAAACTCTTAACTCCTTGACTACTAATTTAGCTTCTCTAACTCCTCTAACTACTAAGTCATAACTCCTAACTACTCTCATTTCTCTAACTTTTAACTTCTCTAATTCATCTAAATTCTCTAACTCCTAACTTTTCTTACTACTAAATCTTAACTCCTCTAACCCCTAACCCCTAACTCCAAACTCCTTTAATTACTAACTCCGAACTCCTCTAACTACTAACGCATAACTAGTTACTCCGAACTTCTAACTCCTCTAATGCATCTAACTTCTCTAACTCCTAACTTTTGTTACTCCTAACTCTTAGCTCCTCTCAATTTCAACTCCTCTAACCCCTAACTCCAAACTCCTTCAATTACTAACTCCTAAATAATTTAACTATTAAGTCTTATCTCCTTACTCCTAACTACTAACTTTTCTAATTCATCTAACTTCTCTAACTTCTAACTATTCTAATTCATAACTCTCAACTCCTCTAACATTCAACTCCTAACTCCTCTAGCTACTATTTCATAACTCCTAACTCCTCTCATTTATCTAACTCCTAACTCATATAACCCTTAACTCCTCCAAATTTTAACTCCTCTAACTCCTAACTCCAAACGCCTTTAACTCCAAACTCCTTAAACTACTAACTGACAACTCCTCACGTTTAACTCTTAACTCTTCAAACTCCTCTAACTTTTAACTTCTAACTCTGAACTCCTCTAACTACTAACTCATAACTCCTTACTTGTAACTTTTAACTCCTCTAATTCGTCTAACTTCTCTAGCTCCTAACTTTCAACTCCTCGAATCCCCTAACTCATAACTCCTTTAACTACTAACTCCTTCAACTACTAACTCATAACTTCTTATTCCTAACTCTTCTAATTCCTCTAAATTCTCTAACTTTTGACTATTCTAATTCCTAACTCGCAACTCCTCTAATTTTTAACTTTCAACTCCTCTCACTCCTAACTCCTTTAACTACTAACTCATAGCTCCTCTAATTCCTTGAACTTCTCCTCCTTACTCCTAAGTCCTAACTCTCCTTATTTCCCTAACTTCTCTGACTCCTATCTCCTCTAACTCCTAACTCTTAACTCCTATAACTTTTAACTCCTAACTTCACTTGGTAATCAAACAATCTAGTCTCACAACGAAGGTGAGAGTAGTTTTTGATGCATCGTCAAAAACTTCAAACGAAAAATCACTAAACGACTCACTTATGGTGGGTCCAAATATTGAAGAAAAGCTTTTTGTACCTCTTATTCGGTTTCGATCACATACTTACGCGTTAGCTGCCAATATTGAAAAAATGTTTTGTCAAATCGAAGTACATTCAGATGATCGAAAATATCTCAAAATCTTGTGGCGAGAAAATACCGATCAACGTGTAAAAATCTTCACACTAAATACAGTCACTTTTGGGACTGCACCTGCGTCATTTTGAGCTACAAGAACACTTGTACAGCTGGAAAACGATAAAGCCAATTTTTATCCACATGCATCTATAGCTTTAAAGGAAGATTTTTACATTTATAATCTCGTATCGGGCGCGGAAACTCACGATCAAGCAAAACAATTATTCAGCGATTTAATTGAAATTACTCAGAAAGCAGGCATGAATCTTAGGGAATGGGCCTCCAATGATTTGTCTCTTATCGAATTCTTATCAAAAATATGTAACGATTCATTTCTATGTTTGAATTCAGGAGGAAAACAAAAACTCTGGGTATTTATTGGGACCCAAAGCCAGATTAGCAGCTTTATACCGTTAATCAGCCTAATATAAACAATTCCGTAACTGAAAGATCGATACTCTCGCAAATTGCACAACTTTTCGACCCTCTCAGATTATTAGGTCCGGTTATCGTGAAAGCGAAAATAATTATGCAGTCATTGTGAAAATTGAAATTAAATTGAAATAAAAACGTTCCATCTCCAATAAGAGAAAACTGGGTCGAATTTCAAGATCAATTGATATTCCCAGAAAAAGTCACTACTCAAAGAAAAATAATTGGTGATGATTACGCTAGCTCGGAAATACATGGTTTTTGTGATGCTTATAGAAACGGTTACGGGGCTTGTCTTTATACCACATCTATAGACGATAATGCTGTAATCACCACTCAATTAATTTGCTCAAAGTCAACGGTCGCTCCTTTAGATGTCGAAAATGTATGTCGTTTAGAACTATGCTCTGCTCTTTTACTAGTGAATTTATTCTGAAATATATATATACACATGGGTGTGTGTGTGTATACACACACACACCCACACACACACATATTAAACATTCTTATTGAATTTAAGGGAAGAATTTTTTATTTTCAATATATTTTTTTTTTAATTAGGACGGTAATTTTTTTTAATTTGAGTTGGAAGGGTGGAAATTTTGATTTTCAATCTTTTCTGAATTGGAAGAGGGAAATTTGTTTGTTTTTTAAAGGTTTTCAGCGATTTGGAAGGGAGGAAATTTTGATTTGAATTTTTTTCTGGACTGGAAGAGGAACATTTTTTATTTTTAAGATTTTCATCGAGTTGAAAGAGAGGAAAGTTTGGTTTCCAATATGTTATAAATTGGAGAAAAGATCATTATTGTATTTTCAACAATTTTATTGAGTTGGAAGAGCGCAAATTTTCTTTTTCAATCTTTTCTGAATTGGAAGAGGGAAATTTTTTTAAAAAGGTTTTTAGGGACTTGGAAGGGAGGAAATTTTGATTTGTATTTTTTTCTGAACAGGAGGAGGAACCTTTTTTTAGTTTTAAGATTTTCATCCAGTTGAAAGCGAGGAAAGTTTGGTTTTCAATATGTTATGAATTGGAAGAAAGGTTATTTTTTATTTTTAACAATTTTATTGAGTTGGAAGGGAGCAAATGTTCAGTTTTTTCTGAATTGGAAGTGGCCCTTTTTTTGTTTTATCGTTTCTTTGTATATATTTTTTTATGTTTAACATTCTTATTGAGTTTAAGGATGAATTTTTTATTTCCGTTTTTTTTTTAATTTGGAGGATAATTTTTATCGTTTAAATATTATGAGTTGGAAGGGTGAAAATTTCGATTTTCAATCTTTTCTGAATTGGAAGAGGGAAATTCGTTTGTTTTTGAAAGGGTTTTAGCGACTTGGAAGGGCAAAATTTTTTTATTCTTAAGATTTTTATAGAGCTGAATGGGAGGAAAAGTTTGGGTTTCAATGTGTTATGAATTGGAAGAAAGATAGTTTTTTATTTTTAAGAATTTTATTGATTTGGAATGGCGCTAATTTTAGTTTTCAATTTTTTCTGAATTGGAAGTGGCCCTTTTTTTGTTATATATATATATATATATATATATATGCACAGAGCTTTCAAAATTAAAGGTCAAAGCATAGAGAACTGTAATTTGGTGATTGTGAATTCTCTTTTGTTAAAGCCCCTTCGGCGACGTTCTGTCTAAAAATAATCGATAACAAATTTTTCAATTCTTTTTGGGTAAACAACTTTTGCTTAATAATTTTTTTCGTACCTTGTGCCGTTTTCCAAAAAATTTATTATTTTTAATGTTATTTTTTACGAATAAAACAAAAACTACGCGTCCTATAAAAAAATGATTCATGACAAATTTGTAGCTCTTTTTGTGGTAATTCAATTTTGTTGATTTATTTTTCTCGCATCTTGTGTCGTATGTCTAGAAATTCATTTTTTCTATTTTTAATGCAGGTTTTTAAGAATAAAACAAAAACTACGCGTCCTATAAAAAATCTACCTGTAACAAATTTGTATATCCTTTTCGAATACACAATTATTTTGTTCATCTTTTTTCGTATCTTGTATAGTTTAACTGCAAAATGGAATTTTTTATTATTTTCCGTGCGGTTAAAATTTGAATTTTCGATTTTTCAAGAAAATCCAGAAAGTTGTTGTAATAATCTTGTAGGGTGTTCAAAATGCAACGTTTTCCTCATTCTGAAATTTTTTCATAACGTTTCGTAATTCGGAATCTACTATTTATACTAATTTATTCTACATATAACTAATCTAAAATAACTATTAATTGATTTCGAATAATATAAGTAAAAACGGCTTTTATGTATTTAGAAATGATAAATAAAAGTTTTAGTTTGAGAAATATTTTTAAAACCCATATAAATGAAATTTTTTATAATGTTTTTGGTTAATTATCACAAATAAGGTAAATAAGGTAAGTATGAACTTATGTTATTATTCCGTTATAAATTATGACTCTTATAAAAAATAATAATAATTAATAATAATTATACCAAAAATAATAATTAAAGTCAAAATGAAATTTTTTCGATGAGAAAAAACTCTACGTTTTTGCCTGAGAGGGGAGTAAAAGGAAAGCCCCCTCCCTGAAATTTCCCTCTTTCCCTTCTTTTCCCACTCAATCCTCTATCCGTAACGAGAGGAGAGTATGGAGAGTGGAAATAAGGAAGAGGAAACGATTCCTAGGAAAATTGAAAAAGACTTTTTATTTTGAACAATTTTAATTTGTAACTGACATTGTTAAATATTGATTTATAAATAGCAATTTAATACCTAGTAATTTAGAAAAAAATAGACTGATTTCAAGAGATGTTTTTTTTAGAAGAAGTGTTGAAAAGATTGAGAATTAATGTAAATCTTGGAATGATTTTAAATAAGTTTTAAAAAGTGTACATTTCTTAAGGTTGAGAACAAAAAATTTAGAAGGTTTTTAAGAATTGTGAAAGGTTTTATAAGAATCCAGAAATTTTCTTACGATTACTAGAAAAATTGAAAAGGACTTTTTATTATGAAAAATTAATTTTAGGGTAATATTTAAAAAGATTTTCAAAGATTTCTAAAATTGTCAAAAAAATCTGTGGGATGAGAAAATAGGGGGAGTAGGTAAGTGAAAATTTGCGATGGGAATGTTCGAACGACTTAATTAAGTTTTTTTTTTTTAAATAGTTTGAAAGAATGATAAAAATTTTTTTTTCAATTCAAAAAAAGAATTGATTTCATAATTGTTTTCAATAATTTTTTCACATAATTTTCATTTAATAACATTTTTCTTCCCAAAATTTTCCCTTATAGGCGCTCGGCGTCTATTTTGACTTATTTTTTTAAATTTTGCAGGTTTTGAAAAAAATTTTACTGAAAATTTGAATCATTGAAAACAATATTTAGAAGTTTTGAAAATATTTCAAAACATTTAAAACGAAGTGTAGTTTTTCGAAGATTTTTAGATAAAGTTTAAAAACTATCTAAGGCTTTCGACAGATTTTAGGATAATAAACATTTTTTATTTATATCTTTAAGAAGATTTTGTATTATTTTCCATTTCAAAAAAATAATGTAAAGAAAATGACTAAAAGTATTTGAAATAAAAAAAAATGGATCAATTATTGATTTGAAGCTACTTAAAATTAAAATAATTTAACTTTTAATTCAACAAGTTAATGTTTCTAGCTTAAAATTATATCATTTAAAAAATTTAACAATTATTTGATTCATTGTTCACTTCAGCGAATTGAAAATGATAACACTTTCACTTCATCAGATTTAAAATTGTTCAATTGAAAGGAGAAGAAGAAGGTTGAAGGGTGATTAGGAAATGGGTGGCGAAAAAGGATGAGATGTCGTGTAAGATGAGGGGAAGGGTATAGAAGATATTGTAAGAAATTAGGCCAAGCAGGGAAAAAAGAAGGAAGAAGAGAGGATTGTGGAATGTGGAATATGTAGAGAGGAAAAAAACGTATGAAGATACCGTTGAAGAGTTGGAGATGAGGAGCGGTAGGCAGAAAGGAGTACAATGTAAGAAAAAGGGAACACGAGAAATTTCTTCATGTAAAACGACAAGAGGAGAAGGTGAGGTACATGGTGGAGGTAGAGAAAGCAATAAAGGAAGAGACAGAATGGAAGGTGATCAATAGAGAAAGAAGTGGATGGGAAGGAATCAATTAAGAGATAAGTATGCATGAATGGACGGTATATTTCAAGATATTGCTAGAAGTGGTGGATAGCTTGGTGAGGGGGGAAGTTAAAAAGATGAAGGAGGTAGGAATGGAAGGTGGGAATAAGGTGACCAGAAAGCAGGTGAATGAAGATATTGAGAAGTTAAAAAGAAACAAAGCGACAGGAGAGGATTAAATGGAGAATAAAGCGTTGAAATTTGGCGAACGGAGGGTTAGAGAACAGATTTGGAAAGTATGTAATGGAGTGTGGACAGGGGAAGGATGGCCGAAGGAGTGGAGAACAGGTTTAGTAGTTCCTTCATCAATGAAAGAATGGGGTAGAAAAGTGAAAGATTATAGAGGAATCACTCTCATGCCAGGAACATATACAGTTTACGCGAAGGTGCTTAGAAAATTATGAGAGGAACAGGTAGAACACAAAGGAAGTATTCCACACAATCAAACAGGATTAAGGAGGGGATGGGAACAGTGGACAACATTTTCGTACTAAACTATGTAGTCAAAAGTAACCTGGGACAGAAAAAAGGAAAACTGGTCACACTCTTCGTAGATTTTGAGGCAGCTTTCGACTCGCTGAATAGGAAAGTTTTGTGTAAGGCAATGAGAGAGAGAGAGAGTTGGACGAAGAGCTGATAGAGAGGATAAAAGAGGTCTTTACGTAGACTAAGACAAGGATGAGGATCGGGGAACAGAAAGGAGAGAAGTTCTGAAGGAAGAAGAATAAGAAGGAGGATTATAAGGAGGAGGAGAAAAAGAAGGAGGAGAAGAAGTAGAAAAATGAGGAGGAGAAGCAAGAAAAAAAAGGTTACATTTTCCAACCAAAAACTGAATTTTCATAAAAAAATACCAATTTTGATTCAACAAGAATAATTTTTCACTAAGCAAAAATAAGGAGAAGGAGGAGGAGGAGGCGGAGAAGAAGAAAGATGAATTTATAACAGTATAGTTAAATTTTATATTCAAAAACTGAATTTCCACCTCAGAACATAAAATCTGAACTGAGGAGATTAATTTTTTACCACGAAAAAGGCAAAAGAAAGAAGAAGTAGATGGAGGAAAGGAAAAGAAGAAAAAAAAGGAGGAGGTGGAGGGCAGAAATAGGAAATTAAGCTATCCATCCAAAAACTGAATTTTCATCAAAAAAGATAAATTTCGAGCTAAGGAGGAAGAGGAGGAGGAGAAGGACGAGGAGGAGAATAAAGAAGAATTTACAACCGTATAGTTAAATATTACACCCAAAAACTGAAGTTCCACCAAAAAACATCAATTTTCAACTAAGGAGATTAATTTTTTACTACAAAAAAGGAGAGAGAAAGAAGAAGAAGTAGGAGGAGAAGAAAAAGAAGAAAAAAAGAATAAGACAAAGAAGGAGGAGGGACAGAAAAATAAGGGTAAATTTCCCACACAAAAACTGAATTTTCATCAAAAAAGATCAATTTTAAACTAACGAAGAAGACGAGGAGAAGCAGAGGAAGATGAAGAAGGATGAGAAGGAGAAAAAGAAGAAGGAGAAGGAGGAGGAAGAGTAGGAGAAGCAGGAAAATAAGGCTACATTTTCCACCCAAAAACTGAATTTTCATCAAAAAACATAAACTTTGAACTAAGAAAATTAATTTTTTGCCACGAAAAAGGAAAGAACAAGAAGTAGGAGGAGGAGAAGAAGAAAAAGCAGAATGAGGAGGAGGAGAAGCAGGAGAAACAGAAGGAAAAGAAGGAGGGGGTGAAGAAGAAGAAGAAGTGGAAGAAGAATAAGAAGGAGGATTATAAGGAGGAGGAGAAAAAGAAGGAGGAGAAGAAGTAGAAAAATGAGGAGGAGAATGTACCAGGCCGTCGACTGTCATCCTCGAAGGCAAGCTTCAAGGAGGACCTTCAGAAATCCTTTGCGCAATTCGACGCGCAGACTTATTTGAGCCGGGACCATGAAGGAATGGAGAAAAGCAAACAACTGCGATGCATATATGTCTCCCATGGAGAACAGGATGAATAATTACTCAAGCAGTGAGAGCTGCTCGATCCCTGGGGTGAATACAATGACGACATTTTTGCGCGAAGGGCGAAGAGATTTTTGGAGAACTACGAGAAGCAGGTCACCAACGGAGCTGTTAAGAACTCAGTACTCGAATTAACGCAACTCACCTCACTTGCGGCCACGAAAACCTCCGTTGAGGAAACCCTCAGCCCCGGTTAACAAATCAAACAGCTACCTTCCTCCCCCACAAAAAAATTACGGCGTCGTAAGAAGAAGCACCGTTCGTTTCAAGGATCGTCCCAAAGAAGAGCAACCCATTCCAGGGTCCCTCATCGTTGGACGGAACCGACAAACGGTAACCCCATCCCTCACCCCAGCACCTGCCATAGCGCCAGGCGCCAGATCAACGCCTTCAACTATTGCCCATATGGACGTGAACTTTAAGCAAGAAGGAACTTCGTTTAATAGAAGATCGGGGTTGAACTTATAAAAATTTCAGGCAAAAAGACATTCGAATTCTCACAGATAAACCCCTCTCCATTCTTATATTTCCTAATTGATATAGACCTACCGTACATCGAACATTCCCCAAATACTGAGACACCCCTCCAAAAGCCCATCGAAGCAAGGTCAAAATCGGCTGACTGAAGAGCGAGCGGACCTAATATTCTACATCAATGGACTGAACCTCTGGCGGACAGGCAAGATAATTACGCTCACTTTATTTCAGAGGACTGCGAACCAATGAACCCTATTGCGAAACTCCTCGTCGCTACCGAGCGTCTTGATATACAAGACCTATGGAAACGCAGGCCAAAGAAGGGACAGGTCGTGGTTACTCATCACGGTCGACATCACACCTACTCTCTCACAATAAAAAGACGACACGCAGACAATATCGACTGGAACGGCGTAACCATAGGGCTAACCCACCTTCGTGTCGCTTCAGAACGGATTTACTACCTCCGACACCGCCTCGATCCCCTGAGGGCCGACACGAGCAGATCATCGTGCTAGGAGAACGAATCACAAAGAAAAGTGAAAAGCAATTAGCAAGACTTAAAAAAGGATCGTATGTGATACTAGTGGAAATCACATCGTCACAAACCACGATGAGCATCGCACAATTCAGGGACATCGCATTGCCACAACCCTCTACGTCTCTAGGACACACAGCTTTCCCTCGTTTCACTTTTCTTATCCCCTCCCTCCGTTTTCTTCCAGAGATATTTTCGTAGGCCGTTTGCATGATACTGGCCCCTCTCTTTCTCGTTTTCAGTGCCGCACAAAATGTATACGTTGGAGGCTACACGTTTCTTAATTGTGTCGGGCACTTCGCATAGAGCCCGAAATATTGTGATCACACCCGTCACTGCGCTCGAGACATGCTGACATAGTCAGCACCCATTTGCCGATTTAGAAAAAAACGCCCTTTTTGTTCTTGTTGACACTTCCCAATCGGGACTAACTTTTTCTTTTAATGCGTTCTCTGAGAACCACTAATTGCTTTTGTCGATTAATGGGTTGGTGTGGAGGTACTCGCGGCAGGAGGTCCGTCCACCATCTTTCAGGCATCCTTCCCCAAAATGCCTCGAATGGGGTGATTCTAGTGGTATTGTGGGTTGATTGGTTGATGATTGTCTTGATGTTTTCCAATTAAAAATACCATCCGCCATGTCGACCTGGTGGTAGGAGGGTTATGAAAAGTCTCGCCAGCTCGCGATGGACTCTTTCCACCATGTTTGCTTGCAGGTGACGAATAGATGTGCGGATCATTTGTATCCCTCTTTCCTCTGGTGCCTGTCGCCATTTATAACTGGTGAATTTAGTACCACGGTCCGAGAGTACTTTTCGTGGTGATCCGACACTTTCTACAAAATCGTCTAAACTTTTTATCGCGATGTCGCTTGTTGCCTTTTTTAGTGGACATAGTTTAGTGTATTTCGTAAAACGTTGAACCTGCTTAACTCAATTAAGACCTATTTTGGTCCTGCGTCGCACTTTTCGGCCTAATTTGGACCTTCTACGTCCTGCTTGAGTCCTAGTTTACACCTGTATCCTTCTTTCTTTGCAAAACCAGAGAGTATAAAATGAAAATGAACACCCATCTTTTCGCAGTTCTTACGAAAAGATTTGATTAAACTTTGTTTCTCGAAGAATGAGAATTCTGCTTTCTTCGGTCATTTGTGTTGACACCCCTATCGAGTAAGCATTATTTATTATTATTATTTATTATTACACCATCAAGCCATTTCCCTCTCGGGGTAAGCGTGCCTCACTTGCTAAAGCAGGGAGTAATGTAAGGGAGGGGATATAGATTTTTCAGATTGATCTAGAATTTTCGTGTTAATTATTTAGATAACACGTTCGTTCCGCAACACTACTCCGACCCAGGTTGCTGATCAATATCTCTAAAAAATTGTTATATGTCGTTCCCCACTTGGGCCCATTTTTATCCAAGATCTTTTGTTTCAGGCGACATTCACTCTACTCACATTCTTTTTATCAAATATTTGTCGTCACTCTTTAATGTCCTAGCATACTTCTCTAGCTTCCCTTACGTCCATGCATTTTCTCATACAAGCTCTCCTGTTTCCATGGCTTCATATTTCTTTTTAGATTAAGATCTAATTGACATATTCCACCCATTCTTTCCACGGCCTGCCTCTGGGCACGCTGCCATTTTCTTCACCTTCATACACTTGTTTCGTTAGACGTTCATCTTTCATTGTTTCAACATGTCCGAACCATCTTAACTGATTTATTTCCCATGTGTCGACTATTGTTTTTTTTTTGCACCACATTCTTTGAGGATTATCACGTTTCGGACTTTGTCCATCAGTGTTTTCCCGCAGTCAAACTTTAGAATGTTATATTTGGTTTCTTTCGCAGTTTGTGATAAACGACCGACTCCTTTAAACACTGATGCGAGACTCATTCTTTAAAGGGACAAAAGATACACGGAGAAAATTTGTGTGTTAAATTTCACATAACTTACTTCAGTAAACGGAGGACATTACGGCATTATATTGAAATATCACTTTCAGTTATGTAAAATGGAATAGGGTAATATTTGATGTAAAAACATGAATTATTAATATAAATTCATTAAAATTTAATTCGCGATTCAGTAAGAAATAATACAACGAGATAATAAAGATTAAATTCTTGATCTCGAAATATTACGTATATATTTTTGTATTTTCTATACTTATATATGTTCTTTATATAAATATAACTCATATATAAGGAACAATTGTGTCTATTTCTTTAATCTAGTATTTATGACGACCCTTCTACCATATGTTCGAGCGCGGACGTTCGCTCCATGTGGGACTCTGAAGCCCCACCTGAATGGAATAGTACTCAAAAACGCGAACAAAATATTCTTATGACCTTTTTTGATAAAACAAAAATTTCTGGACTTACATCATTTACGAAATTCCAAAGAACAAACGAAAATTTTAAGCCAAAAAAATGCACGATAGGAAAAAAGTAAAAACAAGAAAAATGTTTATTTTTTAACACCCTACAATATTGTTGCAAAACTCTTTTTTAATTTTCTTGAAAAATTTAAAATTGAAATTTTTATCGCACAAAAAAATAATGAAAAATAAAAAATTCTATTTTACGGTCAAACTATACAAAATACGAAAAAAGATGAATAGACAAAAATTGTACACTCAAAAAAGATCTAAAAATTTGTTACTAACACCTTTTTGAAGGGACGCGTGGTTTTTGTTTCATGTGTAAAAAACTGATTTAAGAATAAACTAAATTTTTGGACAAACGACAAAAAACCATGAAAAAAATTAATAGATATTATAATATTTTCATAGTTTCAAATCAAATATCGAGCGCGAGTGTCTAGATGAGAATGTGTTCCTTAAGGACGGTAGAATCTCAAGTAAATTAGATCTCTTTATGTAAAAGTAAAGCAATTTAACCAAATAGACTTCACAGAAATGAAGCTCACGGACCCAGCATTAGCTCGCGAAGCGCGCTTATTATTGATGTATTATATATTATATATATTATAACCTGCTTTTTGCCGATTATTTTTATTTCATTAATTTGACTCTTATTTTCAATTCAATATGGACTCGGAATAAGTCCGAGAATTGCTGAAGGGCGCCAGATAGTTTTCCTACATTAAAGCTATCAAAATGGAAAATGACATTTAATTCTCTCCAAAACTTTAATGGTATTTTAATTTACTTTATCACTAGCTTGCCCGATAGCTCCAGTAGAGTGGGCCGGTAAGGACTAATACTGAAATTTTCTGCAAAAAAATATTAGACCTTAATAAAAAATCTAATAGTTAATATTTCAAACAAAACAAGATTTAAATTTTAAATAAAAATGTGAATTTTCAACAAAATATTTAAATCCTTAATTTAGAAAGATTATTTTTTAACTAAAAGGTGGGATTTTTAACTAAGAAGTTGTATTTTTAACTAAAAAAGATGAAATTTCTATAAAAAGAAATAAATTTTAAAACCAAAAAGACTAATTTTGTTACAAAACAATTGAATTTTCAATACGAAAATATAAATTTTCAACAAAAACGTTAGTTTGCTACCAAATATTTGAATTTTCTACCAAAAAGATGAATTTTCAACGAAATTCTCAACAAAAAAGATGAATTTTCTACAAAACGATTGAATTTTCAAATTGAAATTATAAATTTTTACCAAGAAAGTTAATTTTCACCCAAATAATTGAATTTTCTACCAAAAAAGATGAATTCTCAAGAAAAATCTATTAGTTAATATTTCAACCAAAAAATATTTCAATTTTAAACAAAGCAGTTTAATCCTCAACCAAAAAAAGATCATTTTTTTAACAAAAAAGTTTAATTTTGAACTAAAAAAGTTGAAATTTCTATCAAAAGAGATGAATTTTCAATTCGGAAATACGAATTTTCAGCAATAAAGTTCATTTTCAATCAAATAATTGAATTTGTTGACAAAAAAAATGAATTCTCATCGAAAAATCTAAAATTTGATACTTCAACTAAATAATATATCAATTTTTTAAATTAAAAACAGTTGAATTAAACCAACTATATCAGTTTTTAACAAAATAGGTGAATTTTCAACTAAGAAAGATTAATTTTTAACCAAACAGTTGTATTTTTAACGAGAAAGCATGAAATTTCTATCAAAGCAGATGAATTTTCAAACCAAAAAGACGAATTTTCTACAAAACAATTAAATCTTGAAAAAAAAGTATTTTCAACAATACAAGAATTTTCAACCAAGAAATTTTTTCTGAGTTATAATTATTATCGCTTATTTCTTATTTCAAAAAGACAATGGATGTAATAAACAACTGTCAAAATGTCAACAAAGCGGAATCTCATTCCAAAACAAAAATATTCGAACTTTATTCTAAGATTCAGTGAAAACCATCAAATTAATCCCTGGAATCTGTCAAAAGTCCTAAAAATGCCATGACTTTCACAAGAGAAAAAAAAAGCTTTGAAACTTCCGTCAAACCATTAAAATCAATCGAGAATTCCCCTAATTCGAAAAGAATTACAGTTTCAAATTCTAATCACTATAAATTGTTTGGAAAAATATACGAGCTTTATTATAAGATTCCGTGAAAACCATCAAATTAATCACTCGAACCTGTCAAAAAGTCCCAAAAATGCCATGATTTTTATAAGACGAAAAAAGAGCTTTGAAACATCCGTGAAAGCATTAAAATCAATCGAGAATTACCTCCAATTCAAAAAGAATAACAATTTCCGATTGAAATCACTATAAATTGATTGGAAAAATAATCGAACGTTATTATAAGATTCCGTGAAAACCATTAAATTAATTTCTGGAACCTGTCAAAAAGTCTTAAAAATGCCATGATTATTATAAGACAAAAAAAAAGCTTTGAAACTCCCGTCAAAGCATTAAAATCAATCGAGAGTTCCCTCTAATTCAAAAAGAATAACAATTTCAAACTAAAATCACTATAAACTGATTGGAAAAATATTCGAACATTATTATAAAATTCGGTGAAAAAAATTAAATTAATCCCTGGAACCTTTCAAAAAGTCCTAAAAATGGCATGACTTTTATAAGAGAAAAAAAAAGCTTTGAAACTTCCGTCAAACCATAAAAATCAATTGAGAATTCCCTCTGATTCAAAATGAATAACAATTTGAAATTCAAATCACTATAAATTGAATAGAAAAATATTCGAACACTATTATAAAATTCAGCGAAAAAAATTAAATTGATCACTGGAACCTGTCAAAAAGTCCCAAAAATGCCATGATTTTTATAAGACGAAAAAAGAGCATTGAAACCTCCGTGAAAGCATTAAAATCAATAGAGAATTCGCTCCAATTCAAAAAGAATAACAATTTCAAACTCAAATCACTATGAATTGATTGAAAAAATATTCGAACTTTATTCTAAGATTCAGTGAAAACCATCAAATTAATCCCTGGAATCTGTCAAAAGTCCTAAAACAGCGACCCCAAAAACATATAGATATGCTTGTTTAGTTTACCGGGCATGAAGACATTTTTTTTTGCAAAAATATACATGAAAAATCGCTGTTTTCGTCGATTTTACGTCTATTTTTGCGTTTTTCGGAAAAATATGAGCCAACTGGGTTATTGAGACCCCGGATTTGGATTCAGCGACCCCAAACACATATAGATATGCTGGTGAAGTCCACCGGGCATGAAGATATTTTTTTTTTGTAAAAATTTACAAGTAAAATCGCTGTTTTCGTCGATTTTACATCTATTTTTGCGTTTTTTGGAAAAATACGAGCTAACTTGGGTATTTGGTAGTCCGCCGGGCAGACCACTTTTTTTTGTGTACCGGTGTTATCATATTTAATAATAGGATTAGAGAAAAACGCTAAGATATCATATCATGTGTCATATCATGTGCCATGTCATGTATTATGTCATGTGTCATGTCACGTGTCATGTCATGTGTCAGGCCAGGTATCATGCCAGGTGTCATTCCATGTGCTATGCCATGTGCCATGCCATGTACTATATCATGTATCATGCGATATGCCATGCCATGTACCATGTAATATGCAATGCCATGTGCCATGTAATATGCCATGCCATGTGCCATGCCATGTGCTATGCCACGTGTAATACCACGTGCCACGCTACATGTAATGCCACGTATCATCTCATGTGTTATGCCATGTGTCATGTCATGTGTCATGTATCATGTGTCATCTTATGTCTTGCATCACCTCATGTAATGAATTTTCATATATATCATGTTATGACACGTCATCTCATGTGTCATCTGTCATGTCAGGAATAAGTCAATTGAATTTTTCTTCAACTTTTGGGAGTACTGTATGTTTTATTGTTCACGAAAATGTAATACATTTTTTAGGAGTACTGCCATACACCATTTTTTTAAATCGTCATAGCAATTTCCCAACATTTAAGTAACGAAAAAACCATTAACTTGGATAAGCCCGAAAGACATAAAATTCGCGGCAAGCGCTTGCTCAAGAGAAATTACAGGTCACGCCCGCTGGAAGGTTAATCGGTATATCATAAATAGTTGAAGGCAGGATTGGTAGGATTGCTCTCACTTGGTAATCAAACAATCTAGTCTCACAACGAAGGTGAGAGTAGTTTTTGATGCATCGTCAAAAACTTCAAACGGAAAATCACTAAACGACTCACTTATGGTGGATCAAAATATTCAAGAAAAGCTTTTTCTACCTCTTATTCGGTTTCGATCACATACTTACGCGTTAGCTGCCAATATTGAAAAAATGTTTCGTCAAATCGAAGTACATTCAGATGATCGGAAATATCTCAAAATCTTGTGGCGAGAAAATACCGATCAACGTGTGAAAATCTTCACACTAAATACAGTCACTTTTGGGACTGCACCGGCGTCATGTTTAGCTACAAGAACACTTGTACAGCTGGAAAACGATAAAGCCAATTCTTATCCACATGCATCTATAGCTTTAAAGAAAGATTTTTACATGGATAATCTCGTATCGGGCGCGGAAACTCGCGATCAAGCAAAACAATTAATCAGCGATTTAATTGAAATTACTCAGAAAGCAGGCATGTATCTTAGGCAATGGGCCTCCAGTGATTTGTCTCTTATAGAATCCTTATCAAAAACATGTCACGATTCATTTCTTTGTTTGAATTCAGGAGGAAAACAAAAACTCTGGGTATTTATTGGGACCCAAAGCCAGATTAGCTGCTTTATAGCGTAAATCAGCCAAATATAGACAATTCCGTAACTGAAAGATCGATACTCTCGCAAATTGCACAACTTTTCGACCCTCTCAGATTATTAGGTCCGGGTATCGTAAAAGCGAAAATAATTATGCAATCATTGTGAAAATTGAAATTAAATTGGGATAAAAACGTTCCATCTCCAATAAGAGAAAACTGGGTCGAATTTCAAGATCAATTGATTTTCCTAGAAAAAGTCACTACTCAAAGAAAAATAATTGGTGATGATTACGCTAGCTCAGAAATACATGGTTTTTGTGATGCTTACAAAAACGGTTACGGGGCTTGTCTTTATACCAGATCTATAGACGATAATGCTGTAATCACCACTCAATTAATTTGCTCAAAGTCAAAGGTCGCTCCTTTAGATGTCGAAAATGTATGTCGTTTAGAACTATGCTCTGCTCTTTTACTAGTGAATTTATTCTGAAGAAAATCCAAAGACCGAGCGCGTAGCGCGAGATAAATACATTATCAAGCGCGAAGCGTGAGATAAATATATTCTCGAACGCGAAGCGCGAGAACCAACAATCGCGCGCCTTTGGCGCGCTCAAACTTGCGAGCGAAGCGAGCCGCGCGCACGGCACGTAATGAGAATGTGCCCGCGCAGCGGGCATATTTTTTTCAATTGAAAAATATATACTTCAATAAATATTTTATTTGAATGGAAGTTTGTTTCTAAATTGGAACAGGGAATTTTCGTTTTTAATTTTTTCTCTTAATTGGACAAGTTGGACATCCCAAATATGTCCTTAGAATGTACCACTATGTCATGTGACTTAACGTTTTTAGGTCATCCTTTGGAAGTCAGGACGTTCTCAAGACGTTCGCTTGAAGACGTCTATAAGACAATCTTAGGACTTAACGTGTGCCCACTGTGGGATATTCCTTATTTTTAACATTTGTGTTAAATTGGCTTGAGATTAAATTTTGGTTTTTAATTTTTTTCTGACTTGAAGAAGGGAGTTTTTTTCTTTTAACATTGCTAGTAACTTAAATGGGGACGAATTTTTAATTGTTTACATTTAAACTAGGATGAAACAGGGAATTTTTCAGTTTAATTTTTGTTATTGAAATTTTCAGTTTGAAATGTTTAGTTATATAATTTTCAAGTTAAAAATTGTGCACTTTAGAATACTTATATTTAAAAACAGTTTCATTTCTTTAACTTGAATGCAGAAATCCGAAAAGTTAAACAGTTTTAAATTAAATGCCGTCAAATTTACTAGAGAAAATACAAAAATCTTTTTTCCAAATTCCATGCTTATAAGTAACGAACTTATCGACAAAATTAGCAGAAATAGGACGGAAAAAACAGTAGAAATAGGGCCAAAAACCAATGGTTTAGTAGAAAAATTTATATTGCCTGCGCTATTCTTTGGTTAGTAAATTTTAAAGATGGAATCGGATAATTTTATAATAATAATAATTTTAAGCAGCAAACACAAATTTCGAGTTCAAATTTATGATCACAGATTTCTCGGATCTGCTCACAAATTCTTATCACACTCTGAAATAAAAGAAAATTTGATGCGATATAGACCATCCTCATTTTCGCAATGTAGAGGAAAAACTGATTAATGCTTCAGTGAATAAGTGGTTAACAAATGTAACTAAAGAATATTCTATTGCATTATCAGAGTTCAAATATATACTTAAGTAGTCGTTATTTCACATATATGTGAGATGACGTTATTAGTTTCAAGATTGTCCTTCGGAGATATAATTATTAATGCTTTATCTGGAAGATACTGGTTTTCATTGGTTATAAACTATGTATGTAACAAAAGAAATTGTTAAAAAGGAAAGTTCCGTGAATCTTGTAAAACTGCAGAGACGAGTCAATGTAAAAAAAAGAACAAACAATACTATGATAAAATACGTGTGCTTTACTTTGTACTCTCCAAATCAAATCCAATATTCTAACCAAAAAAGAATAAAATCTTACAGTTTTCAAGGTTTTTACGCTGAATAAATGTAATGAAACGTGTGCGGAGAATAAGCCGAACATGCCCAAGTTTTTCTAGTCTATACTCAAGTCATTTTTAGTTAATTTTAGTCACATTTTGGGGTAAAAATTATTACAATGTCAAGGAACAGCATATTTAAAAACGATGCCTTACTTCAGAACCTATTTTGTAGTGTGACGAATGAAAAAGTGTGAAAACCAATTCATTACTATTTTTGAACACACACAGGAATGAAAAAATGAAATGATGAATAAATAGTGGAAACTTTGAAATTCCATTAAGGAGCATAATTGCATGATTTTTAAAGTTTTATATATTTTAGTAGAGAACATCTTAAACATACCGATAATTCGTCTGGGGCAATACGCTTAATAGTATAGGTTTACGAAATGTGCACCATCTGAACTGGCACAATAGGCAAACATATTTTCTAAACAATAAAACACACGCTCCCCAGTAAAAAAGTTAAATAGGTATAACGTGAAAACGAATTCAGGTTAGGTTTGGTGTATTCGATTTGCTTCCATTATCGAATTGGACCTGTAAATTCAATTCTGCAATGCATTAGGCTTTATTCCGCCGGGTGTACTTTATGAAATGAAGGGAAATTATAAGTTTTTCAGAGTAGCAATGAGTATAATTATGAAAAATAAAGTTGCCCAAATACATTCGTTACAAATTATTTCGAGTAATTTCGAGATGGTTCGAGAAATAATCGAAAATGGCGCCATGCGCTTTTTAATATAAGGATAAATAAGGATTTCCGTATGCAAATAAAATGTATTTAGAGAAGATAAAGTGGTGGGGAGCTATGCCTTCACTTAATTTTATCTAGAGACAACTGGGCATTATACAATTCTAGATATTTAATTTATGTATTCCTTCCACATGTACGACCATCAGAGTGAATTTAAAGGCAATACCATAATTTTAAAATAGACTTGCAAAGCTCGTTCCAATACAAATCAAAATTCAATTTTGAATTATTAATAACTTGGTTATTAACTCCTTTTTACTGTAGTAGATGTTTGATCATAATATACTCATCTATACGCAACTATTTCTCAAAAGTTATGCCATGAATACTAATTAAAAATCAGACCACGTGGAGAAAGTGCAAACAGATGGAGCTATTTCGTATTTCTTTGACAGTTGCCATTGCAATATTACATAGGCTGCATAGCTTACATAGCTCGTGATTTTATTTCGCAAATACAAATATTTTACCTGAAGTTAGTTACGGAGAATTTAGACCTCTTTTTTTTTAATTTCATTCAAAAAAAAGGTTATAATAAAAAACTGATTGGTCATTTATTGGGTTTTTTTTTTAATAAGAGTATTGTTGAAATTGCAATGCTTACGACAATCCCAAGCATTGCGAACGACAGAATAAATAAATTTCCTGTAGAAGCGTTGAAGCTAAAATCTAAAAATGTGAGTGCAGTGGATTTAATATTGTGAAAATTGAGCAGTTTTTTAAAAATTGGTTTCGATTTTCTGATTCATAGGAAGGACCGCACAGTGCGCTTTGTGATGAAGAATTTTATGATGCAGTGGAAACAGGATTGGATAGAATCGAGGAAGAAAATTTGTTGAAGGATCGACTGAAGCAAAAGTCGGTTGTACGTCCGATGACTCCTACAACTCCTGCGGCTAGGCACAGGCTTTGGCCTGAGGTAATTTTTTATTATTATTATTATTATTATTATATCATTAAGTCATTTCCCTTTCGGGGTAGGCGTGCATTGCTCGGTTGGAAAGTAGTGATGTGTGGATCCTATATTTTTTCGAAGGTCATGGTCTGAGCTTTAAAACCTGGCAAACAAATTTCAAATTTTATTTTAAAAAGTTTTCAACGATTGACACTAACAACAATTGGATCGTGTGTTAGACACTTGGAAAAATAACCCTGAATTTTACTCGATTTTTTAAAGCCAGAAACAGTTAGAAAAATGATTAGAACTTAAAAGACCCTGTCTGTAAACGGAAGGTGGGAAAAAGAAGTCTGTAAGCGGAGGGTTAACATCATATTGAAAATTAATCTTGTTGAAAGTTTATCTTCTTAATACATATGGCACTCAGTTAAGTACAGCACTATATCGTATGGACACACCCTAGAAGAAAAAGTCCAGGAACTTGAAAACTCGCCCAAGGACACGGTTAACTACTTGCCTTATTTGATGGAGGTTTCCGATAGAATGTCATGTAAGAAAAAATTAATATTGCATGGAAGGCCCGATATTATAGAATCCCCTGACGTTTCCCAACCTGGCCCTAAACTGAATGATGTTGTCAGTAACTTGCTGTCTAAAATCTCAAATGACCACAATCCATGCAATATTAGATATGCTTCAGCCATATTTAACTCCAGTAGTATCTACCTCTCAGCACGGATTCGTTCCACGTAGATCTACAAACTCAAATTTACTAACCTCAGTTCAAATGACTGAAACTTTTTTTTTAAATCATCACCAGGTTGATGTCTCCAGGACATGTACAAGGCCTTTGACTGCATGAACCATAGTCGTACATTGAATAGAATAAGAGATCTGGCGGTACCTGTTAAATTGATAAGATTTTTGAATTCTTACCTTATAAATCGGGAATACATTGTGCAATATAACGGATATTCATCGGCCCACTTTACCCTTACTTCAGGAGTGCCTCAAGGCTCTAATCTTGGACCATTGCTCTTTTTAATTTACATTAATGACGCCGAAACAATGATTACCGTATACATCCTTTTCTACGCTGACGATCCTAAGTTGTTTTTTCCTATTGATAATGTTCAGGACTGTTTAAGAAAATCTTAATATCTTTGTGAAATGGTGCGCTGAAAATTCTTTGGATATCAATATTTCTAAATGCAAGGTAATGTCATCATTAACTTGTTTAATTTTTCGAACCTTTCAAATATTTTTATTTTTGCTTTGTCTTAAAAACCTGATTTTTATACATTTAATCGCCGCCGCTATTGAGCTGTATACATATTGATTTTGTTTTCTTTTTTCTTATAATGCGTTTATAATGTTTTGCTATCATGTTACCCTCTAAATAGCCTAATTGGGTCGCGGGGAATGTAATTGAAATAAATAAATGAATAAAAAGATTTTGAATTTGATTTTAATCTAATCTAAAATTCTTAAATTTCTATTACACTTTTCTACAAAGATATTGTCATTTGAACTCTAATCAAAGCTTGCGCATAGGTGGACAAGATTTGATAGAATCTCAGTGAGAATCTGTTTATAGAATAGCATAAGATTTCTTGACGGAAAGAGTTGGATAACAACTTCTAAGATTCTAGAACATAGGATTTGATCCAAGTTCTGTGTCAATTACATAAAATTTGATAGTAATTTCCGAAACTTTGTGAGATAAGATTTAATACAAGTTCTGCGAGGATAAGATTTGATAGGGTTTCAAAGAAATGCTGTTGTTAGCAAAGCATAAGATTTCTGTAAAAATAAAACTTGATTTTTGATCAAGCAAAATAGACCAGTATCCGAATAATTTCTATACATTCCTATATTTTTTTTATACAAATTTAATTAAGTCTTATCAAACATGCTGTTCCAAATTCCTATCTATTTTATTATGATTTCTTGATGAAAATCAAATCCTATATGATATTCCACATTTTGGTCCATAAAAATACGCTTTTTTATAGAAATCAAATCAAATTTGTCAACATTTGTTGAGAAATCTTTTACTTTTCTATCAACATTTTCTCATTAAACCCCTATTCAATCTTAATCGAACAAGAATTGTATTAAATCCTATGTTCCAGAATTTTGGAAGTTGCTATCTGACTTTGTCTGTATAGAAATCTTATACTCTTCTATTAAAATTTTCCAATAGCAACTTCATCAAATCTGAAATTTAAGAATCTTAAATTAGAAAAAAAAACAAATTCAAAATCCCATTTAACGTCCAACACTCAAGTCAATGTATAGAATTCCTGAAAATAAAACAAGAATCCAACGCCATATATGTCATTTAAAAATATGTATTTGTGATGTTTTCAATATTTGTCATCCTAGGTCGGAAAGGACAACTTTTTGACTGCTAAGAAAAATTAAACGATTCAGAATGAATTGGTCACAGTTACTGAAATTAATAGATTCAAACTCTAGAAGACACAAATTTTGTCATTTGAAGTTATAAGAACTGGACAGCAAATTAAAATACTCAAAGTTGAATACTTTTATATTTTAAACTTTTCAAATTAAAGCTCAAAAAAATTTTAATTAAAACGTTCAATAATTTACGCATATAAAATAGAAGCTTTTAACATTTTTCAATTAATAAATTGGTCATTAAAACCCGTTAAACAGTACAAATTTGAAATTTGAAGTTCAATTTGATTGATTCTTTCTCAATTGTTCAATTCTTATTTATAGTCAAGAAATTGATCTTTTTCACTATGGGTCCCTCAGACCCTTAAATTGATCTTTGTC
The DNA here is from genome assembly GCA_011634705.1 of Andricus grossulariae. Taxonomy (NCBI): domain Eukaryota; kingdom Metazoa; phylum Arthropoda; class Insecta; order Hymenoptera; family Cynipidae; genus Andricus; species Andricus grossulariae. Next base: position 212,740,324 of record JAABKJ010075445.1, on the reverse strand, counting down.
AGGAATATCTTTTAAAGCAGAAATTTTAGACAGAAATATAGAAAAATTCAATTTTTAAATTTTTTAAATTGAAAAACCTGTTTTCTTTTAAATGATTTTTTTTCGATATGTGAATAATTCCAAAAAGTTTTTTGAACTACACGAATTGATTCTACAATGTTTGAAGAATATCTGAGAATTTTTTCTAATTGATCGGATCAGTAGTTTTAAAATGGTAGACCGCGGAAGAGTTAACAGGGTTTCACAGACCCTCAGTGTGCTCCACGATGGAAACAATAGGTGTGTGCTCCGAGGGTTAAAGTTTAAACATAGAAGCTTTTTCTTTAATAGCGATCATTTACACATCTTACTTTGAAATTATTTCATTGCAATGTCACTAATTAAGTTCACAAAAAAATGGTAAATCACATAGATTCGATTATAGTTTTTTAACCTGAATCGAATAACGCTAATAATTTTTCCAAATATTTCCTACCAAATTTTTTTTTTGAAAGTCTGAAAAACTAATTTGTTCACTTTTTACCCTTCTATTTACCTTGTAGCATTCTTTTATAATATAAGTCTTTATTGAACAAAAGTTGCGTCGCCCCGGCGCGTCGACATATAAATATGTGTATATATATATATATATACATAAATACACTTTGATTGTACAGATCATAGCCAATATTAAATGACATAATATTAATGTCAGTAATCAATTCATGTAACCACACAAAAGAAAAAGAAAAATTCAATAATTATGTGATTCAATATTGTGAACAAATTAATCAGTTTAGAACGTAAAAATTAATGGACAAATATTTTTATTGAAACATCCAAATGAATTTAACTTTATATTTTCATGATAATTATAATTATAATTACCGAAATAGCACGAAAATTTGAAAAAATTATATAGTTGCAACAGAGATATGTTAAACATGGATAAAATGTTATTATACGAATTATAGCCAACATTCAACTACATAACCTTGAAATAAATAATTTATTCATGTTGCTTAATATAGAAAAATTATAATGTGACAATGAATACAAACAATAATTTTTTAGATTTTTTTTCTAATTAGACTACACAACATATCGCTTCATAATTAATTAACGTGAACACATATTTTACAAGCTGTGAATAATCAACATTTTTTAAAAGTAATTAATAAGAATTTCTAGAAATCATGAATTTTTATTTAAATTCTTCAGCACAATGAAATAATTACCAAAAATGCTTTTTTCAAAATTTTATTCTTATTTTTTTCTATATAATTGACTCTTTTATTCACGAAACCTTTATGTTTCTAATTCTACGGTGTCAGATCGAATTCGCATTGTTTTTTGAGGAAACTCTCCTTTTCTTTTTTAAAAAATTTCACTATTGTAACTGAAATTCACCGCTCTTATTGTCAAAATAAATTAAACTCTGTAACTGAAAAATTAAAAATCCAGTTCAGGAAAATTGTATTTGAAGATATTCATAATCAATTAATCATGTACATTTGTTGCAAATGAATCTTGAAATTTCGAAAAATAAAATCAAAAGCCTTATGCCTAATGTGGAATTTGCCATATTTGTTTACGAATTTGAAAAATCTAATGAGTCTTATGTCTGCAAAGATTAAATAGTTTTGAATAAAAAATTCTAAAATTTGCTACTAACTAATACTAATAATCTTTCTACTAATAAACATAAATTAGAATCTTCTCCTGAACCTTGGCTTGTTAATTTGTCAGAAAAAACACTAATTCTGGAAATTTATACTTTCAAACAAATTTTTGCTTGAACTTCCTGGGGAAATTTCAAATGATGTTTTATTTTGAAAAATAAATTTCGAGAGAATATTTAAAACGATTAAAAAAAAGAAAAAAATTTTGATGAATAAATAAAAATAAAACATTTATTGATATAAAATTATTCGAGTAAGTTTAAGAGATGTTTGACAGTTTTTTGATGATTGAAAAATGACTGGATTAATGATTTGACTTTTCTAATTGTTCTTACCTTGATAAGGGTGCTATGTGAGCACAGAAACGTTGGTGAATATTATCCATGCTTTTTTATTGTGATTTCAGAGTAATAAAAATAAAAAAGACGAAAGAAATAAAAAAGCGAAGGAAGGGGATTTGGTTGGCTGCCTTCTCATTTTCCTGTACTTTTTTCTATTTTTGTCCAAAGAAACAAATTTTTATTTTGTTTTCAGTAATTACAATAGGAGCAGTTTGTGGGTTTTGTCCAAATTTTATACTAAGATTCTTGGTTTATTTTCAAGAATTTATACATTGGTTAATATATTTTATAGTCTTCAATATTTCAACATCTTGTGACTAGATGATGAGTCATAAGATTGTAATAAATAAGTATTTATAATGAATATCAATAAATCATAAGATAAATTCACTTTCCGCTTAGAAAATTTTGCGTTGGTACGTTGAACATTAAGAGTACTTTTCGTCGAATGTTTGAGCTAACGGAACAAGATTTGTGAGTTGGCATCCAAACGCTAATCCGAAAAAAGATAAAAAAAATTGTTTTGAAATTGTGTAATAATTTTTATTCTCTTTTTCTATTTGAAAATTAAAAAAAGAGCGATATTTCACTGTTTTTTTACCATTATTTTCAAAAATTCGTTTAAGCTTAAGAGATATCTAGAAGTTTTAAAAAGATTTAAACTTGATTTAAAACTTAACAAGGTTTCAAACATTTTTTATCAGAATGTAAATTTTTGAAAATTGCGAAATAAAATTTTCATGCCATTCAAGGAATTGAAAGGTGTGAAGTTAATAAAAACAATTGCTCTAAATTCCTGGGGATATTTTTAATGATGTTTTATTTAAAAAAATTAATTTACCTTAATAATTAGCCTTATAATATACTTTTTTATAATTCATCTAGAAATTTCCTCTCTAAAAAATATATATTTATAATAAATTATATATTAGGGTGGTCCAAAAAATTGTATTTCTGATTTTTTTAAATCTCATCCCCTCATTTTGTGTCTTTTTGTGAAAAAAATTTTCCTAATATTTAAAAATTTTTAAAAACATGTTTAGAGACAGGGCACGTCCTTTAAAGTACCCCTAAGCGTCAAAAACTCAGTAAGCCCTTGAATTTCAAAAAAGAATCGTAAAAATTTTACAACGATGATGTAAAACTGCCATCTGAGCAGTACAAAGCCTGAAAAAATTTTCAAAATTGAATTTACCCCTAGCTTTCCAAAAACTCACCCCTTAAGACACTAAAAAGTAATTTTTAAGTATCTTTTCTGAATTTTATGAAACTAAAATAAAAATTTTAGTGGAAAATTATATAAAAAAATTTATTATACAAATATGAAAAATATTACCCTTAAAATAAACATTTTCCCCCATTTCACCCTTAATAATCCTTAAAAAATTACATTTCATTTTATTCAAACTGATTATTAAAAATATTTAATATAAATTTCTTTACATTGAAAAAAAAGTTTCACAGAAAGAAAGGATAATTTTTTATGGATTATTAAGGGTGAAAAGGGGGAAAAAGTTTATTTCAGCTTCACTATTTTTCATATTTGTGTAATAAAATTTTTTATATGAATTTGCCACTTCAATTTTCATTTTACTTTCATAACATTCAGAAAAGACACTTAAAAATCACTTCTTAGTGTCTTTAGGGTTGTGCTTTTGGCAAAGTTGGGGGTACATTAAATCTTAAAACGAATTTTTCAGGCTTTATACTGCTCACATGGTAGTTTTACATAATCGTTGTAAAGTTTTTACGATTCTCTTTAAAATTCAAGGGTGAGACTTTGAAAAATCAGAAAAATAATTTTTTTGGACTACCCTAATATATAATTTATTATATATAAATATATATTGTTTAGGGGAACAATTGAAATTGTTTATAAAATGAATTAATTACATTAGCAAAATAAACAATAGAAAAATATGAATAGAATTCAAACTGTTTTCACATTCGGTGGTGTGTTTATCCGAGTTTAGCTCAGTTGATGGCCCGTCGTGAATGATGTGATTGCCAAAATTCGAACTAGTTCAACGCTGCCGTTGATAATGGATGTATATGTAAGGATAGAGAAACTATAAAGCGTCTAGAACGGATTTTTTGTAAGAGTATATTAATTTTATAATAATAAATATGTAATGGCATGACGCCGGTCTTCTTATTAAATTTTCAATCTAGATGTTTTTTAAAATAAAGAAATAATGTTCACTGATGAAATCACGTATACTTATTGCAAACGCCTGCACCCCTCTTGAGTTTCTTCAATAAATGAATAAAGATAAAATAAAGAAACTTAGTTAATACTAAAAATGTCTCTTCATCGCACGCCTCCTGGAAGGCGATAGACTGGTACTCATCAAGACTTATCCTCCAGCCGAAGTCTGGAGCGACAGCTTGATGATCCCACACGGATCCAAATTGGCGGAAACCTCCCTACTGGGAGTACCGCTAGTCCAGTTGAGGCAAATATATTACAAGACAAAGACTTAAATTTATATTAAAGAGATAGAATAAAGTAAATAAAAGGATATGGGTCCTCGGTTACGAAAGATAGAGAAAGAGATTGGAAAGGATTGAAAAAGATCGAAATTCGTAATAGATAGGTAGACTCGGTTCCGAAAGGTAGAAAAAGAGATCGAAAACTATGGAGATTGGGGAAAGGAAAAGATAGTGTTTTAGGGATGCAAAGTGACCCATCAGGCGATATAGTTCTTTGCTAACACTCAATTTCTATCTTTTTTAATCTTTCTACTTTCGGCAGCGCAATTTTTCGCAATTTTTTGATTATCTACTGTTGGAAAATATAATGTCAAATATTTATAAACTATAAAAAAATAAAGCTTTAAATCAATAAATATTGTTCATTAAACTTCAAACTTTGATTCTAATGTATCAACATGCCACAGAAATGTTTCATTCAGGTAAAAAGTATGAATAATGAAGAAGCAAAATTTTTTTCTGGTTAAAAATTAATTTTTTTTCACGCATTAATTAATTATAACATTTCAATAAAACTATGTCAGAAAATATAGTATCCTTGCTGAAATGTTATACTAAAAATTTTCTGAAGAAAAAATTTTTCCCAAAAAATGTCAAAAGCGCTATCGGCTTCAATAACAACAATAACATTGACAATTTCGATAGTAAATTTTCTGAGGAAAAATTTTCTAAAGAAAAAAATTTATCCCAACAATGCCAAATGCACTATCGACTTCAATAACAACAATCACATTGAAAAATTCGATAGTAAATATTCTGCGGAAAAATTTCCTGAAGAAAAAATTTTTCCCCAAAAATTTCAAAAGCGCTATAGGCTCCAATAACAACAATAACATTGAAAACTTCGCTAGTAAATTTCCTGAAGAAAAATTTTCTAAAGAACAAATTTTTCCACAAAAATGTCAAAAGCGCTATCGGCTTCAATAACAACAATAACATTGACAATTTCCATAGTAAATTTTCGGAGGAAAAATGTTCTGAAAAAAAAATATTTCCCAAAAAATGTCAAAAGCGCTATCGGCTTCAATAACAACAATAACATTGACAATTTCGATAGTAAATTTTCTCAGCAAAAATTTTCTGAAGAAAAAATTTTTCCCTAATAATGTCAAAGGCACTATCGGCTTCAATAGCAAAAATAACATTGAAAAATTCGATAGTAAATTTTCTGAGGAAAAATTTTCCGAAGAAAAAAATTTTCCCAAAAAATGTCAACAGCGCTATAGGCTCCAATAACAAAAATAACATTGAAAATTTCGCTAGTAAATTTTCTCAAGAAAAATTTTCTAAAGAAAAAATTTTTCCCCAAAAATGTCAAAAGCGCTATCGGCTTCAATAACAACTATAACATTGAAAAATTCGATAGTAAATTTTCTGAGGAAAAATTTGCTGAAGAAAAAATTTTGCCCCAAAAAATGTCAAAAGCGCTATAAGCTCCAATAACAACAATAACATTGAAAATTTCGATTGTAAATTTTCTAAGGAAAAAGTTTCTGAAGAACAAATTTTTCCCCAATAATGTCAAAGGCACTGTCGGCTTCAATAACAACAATATCACTGAAAATTTCGATTGTAAATTTTCTAAGGAAAAATTTTCTGAAGAAAAAATTTTTCCCCAAAAATGTCAAAAGCGCTATCGGCTTCAATAACAACAATAACATGAACCCTACCTAAACAACCTAAATCTAAACCGCACGCTCTAGCTAATTACGCTAATGTATCGCTTAGATTTTGTCGAAAAAATCTCAGCTAAGCTTTTTCGCTGAAAAGCCAGTTTAGTACAATTTGTCAGCATAGAAAAATTATATAATGATTATAGTTATACTAAGGTAAATGCGCTAGTAATCGTCACCTTAAGCCAAATTGGAAACTAAAAATGCTTATAACTGTATTTAAAACACAATCCTTATTTTCGCAAAGGGCTTAACCGAATGAAGAAGATATAGAAAAACACAATTTTGATCACTTCACATGATATTTGATTGGAGTCAATTTCTATTCACGATTGAAATTCAAATTATGCAAATGCGTTAGTAATCGTCAGGCATGTAACCAAGTATTAACACGAAAAAAGTATACTAATTTGATAAACGGATATTTAAACTTACCTGAAATCACATTTTTTATCACACGCGGCAAGAGCGATTCTTGTTGTACAAAAAATATTGGGCCATCTGACGATAACTAATGCAGTGACGATTACCAGTGCATTGACCTTAATCTTATTTATTAAAAATTTGGTATTAAAAACAGAAGCAGTTATTACAAATAATTTATTGGAACATTCCAGTTTAGAAAATTGTTTCAGATAAAAAATACTTGAACCTGAAATTATTATTCTATTTTTAAAGTTGAACTTGAACATCAAATCGAAGGCTAGCTGAGATTAGAAGTTTAAAAAATAAAAATTTTTGAATGATAAAGCTTTTATAAAATTGGACTAAAATCTAGTAATTATTTATACATTTTTATCAAATATAAGAATGCACATTATATAATATAATAAATAGAATAATAGTATAGTAAATTAAAAACATAGGTAAGTGAAGTAAACGGTGTTTTTTTGTTAAATAATTTTTTTATTTTATTTCTGGATCAATATTTGAAGGGTTCCAGTATACAGCATTAGGGAAGCAAAAAAATCGAAATTTTTGAGGAGAGCGAAATAACATTCTATAAAATCGAAATGACCATTTAAAGTTAAAAACAAAAGTTTACTCCCGAGCTGAAGTGTTTCTGAATTGAGGCCAGAAAAGTATAATTAAACTTTACTGGACACCGAAAGTATTTCGTATACAACCGGATAAAAAACCAGATAGAAAATGTTGTATACACCGACCAAGCTCCGCATAGAACCAGATTAAAACCAGACACAAATACCGTATAAAAATCCAGATAGATGCGAAGGAATTCCGAATCCTATCCGTCTCTATCCAATCCTATCTGTCATTTTAAGCAGGGTCTGCTACAGTTCACTGCAGAACATGGTCCATGTCGGTCGACGAATTTATCTAACTTATAAATGAAGGACTATTGTATTAGTTCCTAAGACTATGGATATATACATATATAAAGTGCAAATCAGGGGTGTGACTCGCCATGCAAATGCGCTGTGTCAATTTCGTGAAGGACGGCGGAAAATTAAACACTGGCGCCACTAGCGCGACGCCTTACATTTAAATAAAAGCTGATCAGAATCATGGGAGATTTAGTATTTTTCGCAGTTTTTGTAATATTTTGGAGGTTTTTGAATAATTTTAAAACTTTGAGCTTGAATTAAGCAAGGATTAACTGTTTCTAGAATGAAAAAAAAATATTTAGAATTAAAAAATATACCTTAAATATACTGGAAATGTCTGTTTTTGAGGTTTTTAATTTTCAAGGAGAGTAAAATGGTAAAATTTAAAGATAAGGTCTATAACGTTTGAAACAAATAAACTAAATGTTTTGAAATGATATCATAAAAAAATCTTCTTCTATTTTTATTTACTTGAATAATCCTAATGTATTATTACATTATAATAAAAATATACAAGAAATTATAAAAATCATAATTTCTAATATTCGGTATATTGTATTAATCGTTAAACGGCTGAAAAGATTATCAGTATAAAAGCTATTAACTTTACTGTACATTTAGTCCATTATTTGTTTGAAAATTGAATTAAAAGATGGAGATATAAATTAAATATGGAGTATAGGCAGTAGGAGGGTATATAGGAGTAATAAATGCCAGGTTAATTAATTCAAATAAATATAATTATTTAAATTATTTCCAGATATACTACGATGAAAGTATAGCGAAAGATAAACTTTTTTTATTTATAAATAAATAGTCAAACAGACACTTATTCGCGTTTATACCAACTGGGACCTTTCCGGTTGATATTTTGTCACTTTTTAATAAATTATTATAAATTATTAAATAAACAAAATTAAGTTTTAATTCTACATTTAAATTCTTTGCGATTCAAAGTTTATAAAAAGCTTAACTATAAGGCAAAAATTTTTTTTGTTGATGACCCTATTCTGCTTATTTACTATGTGCCACACCGATCGAATTATTTCCATCGTCACAGGATGTAACTTTACACCAACTTTTTTACAATGTAGTTTCAACTTAGAGAATTTAAAACAATAGCGTCGATTTATATTTTTTAACTAGAAACCTTTGAACTGTTTATTTATAAAAGTGTAAAAATTTAGGTTTTGCAGTTTAATTGCTCTTAATTAAAAAGTGTTAAAAGCTTCTATTTCATATGTGTAAATTATTGAGAGTTTAAATTAATAATTTCCTAATTAAAATTTGTTTAAGCTTCAATTCACACTGCACTAGCTACAAACATTTTTTTACTACAAGCACATAGGCTTGAAAACTTTTGGCGGGAAATCGCAGGTCACCAATCTTCGCGTACTCGGCTGTAGACGGGACAACTCGGAAACCTTCGGGTGTTTTTAGTATTCCTTTAATTTTATTTACGTATTTTAGTATTTTAGAATTATCGCAAATACCGGATGCAGATATTACTAACGGCTCTCATTTCAATACACATTCTTATTTAAGAATACTAGAATTTCGTACATGTCATAACTTATGTTGCTTAAAATATTTACTATTGACGATATCTTTTACACAACTTGTTATTGGCCATTATCACTTTTTCGCACTCACAAATTTCAAACAGTAAATAAGACTTTTTCTAAACGTGAATACTAATTTTTCCTCGCTCAAGTTTATAATACATACAGAAGTACCATCATCTCCTATTATTGTAGGAATCTTTATACCAGTACCCGATTATCCCTAAATTCTTACATTTTATTTCAATTATAGGAATAAAATGAACAAAATATTGACAGTGAAGAATTCGGTCCTCATTTTTTATAAATAATAAGATTTTATATATTTATATATATATATATAGTGGGTGTTTTTTTAAACTTGAGACATCAAAATATCTAAAAAATATGCACCCACTACCAAATATTGTTTTTGCCGCAAACCTGTAAAAAAATTGACAACAGGTGACTTTTCGTACCCCAAGTCCGAGGGAAACGATACCTCGTGTAATGGTACCATTCACACTACCAAGCTTATTTTTTGTCGAGGGGAAATGCTATCCCTGAAATTAGCGTTAGATTCACACTCAGTTGTTTCTGTGTTCCTATTTCTAAAGGAGATTTTAAATTTCCCAAAAACATAGACAGGACGGACAAAAACATCATGCAGTAAAAGAATGAACCCAATTAATAATAATAGCCCATAGCATACTACACTCTATTCAGACGGATTTACATTATAAAAGATTGAAGTGTTGTGATTACACGAATATCACAAATATATCAATTTATAATTTTATATCTGCCATAATATAATATTACACTATATCCCAAGGTGTCAAATTGTATTTCACAGGAGGATTAAATTTTTCACTGGGGGAAAAAATTGACATCTACATAGAAGGATTTGAATGTGTTGTAATTGTCAATGAAGTAGTTACATAGTTGTCAGCCCTTTCTTCATTGTGCAATTCTTTCATCCACTTTTAGATCAGGATTTTTCACCTTGAGATTTAGTATGATTTTATATCAAGAAACTTGTTGTCTTCTCGTTTCAGGATCCTCCCCTTTTCAGCATTAATAATCTAGACAAACACAAAGGATCGTGTAAATTGTTTTTATTGTAAATTGCTTTTTCATATAAAAGGATCGATTTGCCGCATATGCTATAAGAAGTGGCTGAAAAGGAATGGTCGCTATCAGACTGGAAGGATGGCATTTGTGTCTTTTATTGTATTGGTGTTCGTCCACGTGTCTTTTTCTCTTTATTCATGCGTAAGAAGAAGAATAAAATACTATACAGATTTATATTTAGAAATAATACTACAAAAATACTAAGAAAAATGTGAAGACAGTGAGTCGTTTCAAGTATTTAATTTTAACTGTAAGAACATACAGATTTTGCAATATTATAGCTCTCGGAGCAAAAAGAAACACTTTTTTCGCCCTGACTTTTTTTCGTGTGGTGCGTTGTTTGGCTGAAAATGTTAATTTTCGTTTCCTCTTTTGGATTTTGAAAATGGCCACCCATCTCACGGTTGTGAGACGTGGCCATGAATGGGATTTACTGCGGTCCTACTGGGAGCCGATGTCATTTTGTAGATGACAGTCGCTCCCAGTGGGACCCTGCGGTGGTTGTTAACCTTTAGTTTTTATAATATATATATATTATAACCTAGTTTTCCAAATACCATGTGTGCACCACGGCTAATCACGTCCTGGCCGGGGATGGCCCAGGATTGGAAAACTCAGTTATATTAAATTGTTTTGGCTGACACTTACCTGCAGCTGCGACACAAACACCGGATTATACCAAGTTCGTAATTCGCACTCTTTCGACTTACGAACAACCCACGAAGCTCGTTGTATTTATTTCACAGGCGCCAGATAGGTTAACCTATCCGAGTCCCGTCGCAACCACTAGGCTAATCTAATAGCTCTCTGTCGTGCACGAGAAGAGGGATGGGATCGATAGAATGAGAGAGATTATTATCATCGAAGTGAAACTAGTGAAATACTCACGATTTCACTTAAAAGTTCACAAAAAATAAGAACAAAATTTATTCAATTAGGAGGAAATGAACACAAGAAAAGACAACTTTACAAATATCGTGAATGCCAGGAATGGCCGACATATCGCCAGAGAGACCCGATACTACAAAATGGCCGCCTGAGACGCCCGCGCTTGCACCATGTCCCCTGACATGCACAACGCGTGCCTACACCGCGGTTTTCTTTAGGAACGCCCGCCTCAACTATCTATTGTCAGGCTTTGAGTCGGGCGTGCCTCACTCCCGGTTGTCGCGGAAGTCTCGGCCGACAGTGTAAAAACTTTACTATTGCACACGCGGTCGCGGAAGTCACACCACGTGGAGGCCGAAAAACAAAACTGACTCACCGAGAACACTAGAGAAGGGGCCACTCATCTTGTAGCCACTTGGCGTAGGTCTACATGTCAGGCTTCATCGTCCCTTCACTATTTTTACATTGTCATTCATGAGAGTGTAATGTAATCGTCCAAATTTGCGATCTCTGGTTTTTAACGGATATTTACGTTTTGGCACTCACAGATTCCGAAAATCATAAAATTTTGTCGGTGTCTGTCTGTCTGTATGTATGTCTGTATACTGTCACTGCAGATTTCAAATTTTGTCACCTGGCTCAGGTGCCCAAACGCCCCAGGCAGGGCGTCTGGCATTTATGGGTTTCGAAAAAAGGGTCATTTCCCAGATATATTCCCCAATAACTAGGACTTATACTCCCACTTCACGAAAAACGTCACCAGCTCTCAGACTAAAACCTGTTGAAAAAGTTATGAGAGTTCTCGATTTTAGCAAATCGGATTCGGTCGTGACTCAGAAGCTTTCTGAAAATACTTCTGGGGCAAAAACGTCGCACCAGCTTCTACTCTACCTCGTAACACTATTTTAATTTTATGGCAGCAGCAAATAAATAAAGCATTGGATTATTTGGAACTACTACAGCTTATTCTATAACTCTTGCGGTTACTTGAACCAAGAGTGAAACTAACGAAAAACCATCTGCTGGTTTTCTATTCGGAGGCTCTCCTTTTACTAATGCCGCTGCTGAACAGTAAAAAGACAGTTTGACATTCGGAAACGCAGAATCTACGCTGGAAAATCTGAAAATCAGTAAATCTGTAGTACTGCTGCAGAATCGAGTAGGTTTAGTTTTTCGGATGGACCAGAGTCAAACAACTGCAACACCTTGTTCCATTTTCGGAGGTACTGTTTCTGGAGAACAGAAAGATCCACTGTTTCTGTAACGACGACAGGGTCGATGAATTTTGGCGAAAACAACGTTTTTTGGACGAGGAATGACAACAAATTCAGCCACAACTCAGGTTGTTCCGGCATTTTGAAATCAGACGGATTCACTTTATTCGTTCTATACTTGGAAAAATATTTCGACTATGGTTCCTACCCACACTAGCGTGTTTTAAGGATTTGTAACTGGAAGAAATACTACATAATTTGGAAATTCGTCAAGAAATGTCTTCGGCTGGTGAGTGTTTCTCTTTTATATTGTTTCCTTTTATTTGCAGGGAAAATGTGATTTTAAACCAGGGTGTCTCTTCACCTGGAAAAGTTGAAATTCTCAGGAAATTTTTATATACAGTCGAATTCGCATTTAACCTCGTTTTTGGGGCTGTCCTTGGACCTGACCTGCCCTAACTAAACCGGATTTAGCTACGTTTTGTCACGCCTTCGTATATATATTTTATAATTATAAATTATATACTAATATACTATTCTGGAGTTGAATTCAGAAACGTTGTCTATTTTAGAGTATCTTATTTCATTTACGAGATACATTATATTCATTCAAATTTTAAACTTCTAAAAAAAAGTTAGATATCTGAGGTTATCGAAACCCGTAGATTCTGAATTTCTAACTTTCGCAGCGGTAATTTCAAAATTTTACAATTTTTAATCCCTTTCAGCTGGCCTACTTGGTAGCCTAAGCGCAGGTATAAAGGGAACTTCTGCCGGCATTTAAATCTGGAATCTGAGTAGCTTTAAACGAGCAGCACTGAAACGGAATTGGGCAGTGCCGTTTGAGTGCCGTTCAATCGGAAAGGGTAAAGCAAGCAAAAAAAAAAGACTGAAATACAGGTAATCAAGATTGGTCAAGATCTAAAATTAAGGTAGTAAAGACCTGAAATTAAGATGATCTTTATACACTGAGAAAAATGGATGTTCATATGTAGATGTTCGACGGTTAAGATTGTACCGCCTAACATGCAGATATTCGTGTAAAAAATTTACTATCTTTTTGAGATGTTAGGCGTAAAAATATTTGTATGTTAAACTGAAACACATTCAGATGTTAAAATCGTCCGAGCGCATGCGCATCGCGCATTGGAATTTGACGGCTATATTTTACGGCTATATATTTTCGATATTACAGTTATGGAATATTACAATTGTGGAACATTTTCAAAGAATCGGAATTAGCTATCCTTAATTAAAATTGGATAACGTCTTTTTTCTGTCTACACGACGGAATAATGTTCTCAAGTTTGAGGTTATATTGACTCGAACACATTTGACCATTTGACAAAATGTTTGCAAATTTATAATGAAATATGAGTTGAAGTAATTTCAAATAGATCGAATTTTAAATGCAGATTACAGATGATTCGTTGTCAGCTTACCTACCCCATTTTTATTTTGAATTGAAAATATACATAACCTCAACTTGACTGAATGTATCTGATCGACATTTCATACCGTTTATCTGTTTTTCGTCCATGTACGAACATTCAAGTTTAGTTTTAAATTCACAAATAAGTTATCAATTAATTCCTTAAATTCCCTCTACACGATCCATTCGTAGACGTGTACGTGGATGGCGCGAGTGTCTTCGATAAGGGTGCTCAGAAGGCTAGGGCAGGAATAGGAGTATGGTTTGGCCCAAGTCATCCTCTAAACATTTCAGGGCAAATTCAGGGTCGCCAAACAAATAATTCCGCCGAGATACAAGCAGCTACTGCAGCTGCTCGAAAGGCAATCGAAGCCGGAATTAAAAAATTGAGGATCAACACTGATTCAAAATTTTTAATAGACAGCGCAACCGAATGGATCCCCAAATAGGAAGAAAATGGTTTGAAAACCTCAGAAAACAAGCCAGTTGTAAACAGAGCTGAATTCGAGGAAATGAAGTCTGCCCTTAACTCTCTAGAAGTTACCTGGAACCATGTCCCAGTTCACAAGGGGATTTATGGAAATGAAATTGCTGATAGATTAGCCCGTGAAGGAATCGGAGAAGAATTCTCCTCCAGGCCAGAGGATCCCGAAAATGAGGAGGAAACCCCTAACCTCAATTCACCAATAGCTGATGTCGCCCCAATGATAGTGGATAGTGAAGAGACTGACTCCGAAGTAGATAAAGGTAAATCGGAGAGTTTAAGGAATTCCTTACAGAAGTCCTTCTCCAAGTTCGATAGGTTTATCGCCGAGAGAGGGTCGAATAAGGGCCAAGAAAAAGAAGTCAGCAATAATCTTCTCACATACACAGCCATCTCAGATGTTGAAAAAGATGAAGATTTGTTGCAACAATTAGAGGCCCTCGATCCCTGTACGGGACTAGATGATCAGACATTCGCCACCCGTGTGACGAATTTTTTCCAGACTTACGAGAAAAACTTGGAAGACCAAAACACAGATGAGAAAGTCGATCCAGATCTCCTGGTACATACTCGAATGCAGCCCCTGAATTCTACTAGTGCCAGCACAACGAAAGTCGACACTACTCAAGAAATTCCTAAGTCACCACCGAGAGAAAACCCATTTTACGGGGTGGGGCGCAAGAGTACCGTGAGATTCGAAGATTGCCCTGATGAAGCCGAATCCCCAATCGTCGGGACACAACCCCCAAGAAGGTCCCTATTTGCCACACCTGGAGTACACGTAACTCCACATTCTTTCGTATTCAACCCGTAGCCATTCGGCATTTTCTGGCGTTCTTCTACCCATAATATGTACATATTGTACACTTGCTGTACAGAATACTTCTACATAGAAGTTGGAGCAGCACTTTCAATTCATTATTTTTACATTCTCATATAAATTAAAAGGTATCGGTTTCATGTGAAAATTGAGTTTCACCGATTTCATAAAATTTCGACGTTTTCAGAGTCACTGATTGAGAAAAATGGATTTTACAATGGTGTCTGTGTCTTCATTGTCGATGTAGTTTGTAAAAACGGTAACTTTCAAACGAATTATCCGATTGAATTGCCCTTCGGTACATTGTTTCAAGGCTTCAAAAGAAAGGATGAGTTCACTATCCAGCAAAACTATAGGAGGTGTATAAAAAATGTTATAAAAAAAAATGCTTATCTCAAAAAGATAACAATTTTTTATAATATGCATATTATTTTTAATTGTGTGAAATGCTATGAAAAATAAATTTTATTTTCCGGCCCAACTGTGCGAGACCGGAGTTCGCCGTACCCATTGAAGTACTACGTTGGTCATTTTCGACCCACAGTAGGAAACCACAATTTTATTGGTATTTGGGTGGTGTTTTGGGTGTGGCCATCTTTACAGTACGTAAACCCAGGCAAAATTTTCAGTAAAAAATTACGTTTTGGAAAATATTCTAACCAAACGCCAAAGGTAAATAACAGTTTTAAAGATTTTTCTCTTCAATTCGCAAAAGTATACACGTAATCAGTGTGCGTGAAGCACAATGGCCGACTGCAACATGTAAGATTTGAAAAGATTCGCACCCTAGTTTAGTTTTGAAATTGGTCTTAAGCTTATGTCATAATTTTTTGTTATCAGCAGGTCACAGTCAAATGTTGCAGGTCAAAATTAATTTACTGTAAAAAGAGAGTATTGCTTCAGGGCTAGTTTCAGGTATTACAATAAGACTAAAAAAAACCATAAAAAAAAGAAATCTCGAGTTTTTATAGGGCGTCCTTCAAATAGATCTACAAATTTTCTTTTAACTATATGAATTTCAATAAAACTACCATAATTATTTTCATTTAAATTAAATTCCGCTCTAACATAAAATTTCATTCTTTCAATCTGCAAATGACAGATACGCAATTCAAACCGACTCACTTCCTATCGGTTCTTTTTTCCTGGGTTCTCGTCGCTTCAAATGCACGAGTAGCTCCTCTGCGAAATCAAACAATTCCAAAGTTGGAATTAATGCTTGCAGCTCTGGGTGTTAAGACTTAATAAAACAACACAAGAAACTTTAAATTTGGCTATTAACAACATATATTTTTAAACTGATCCTACCACTATAATTCACTGGATTCATATCGAAAAGAAACTTCCCAGTTTCGTGTCTTCCAAAATAGGCGAAATTCGAGAATGAACTGATCCAAAAGAATGGCGTTATGTAGCAAGAGATGTCCCAATGATAAACTTAAATCCAAATCATAGATGGTTTGTAGATCCTGATTTTTTATTATTATCCGAAGAAACACGGCCAAAAAACATCACATTTGGAGAAAGCGTTTGCAAGCAAAAATGTAACGGTGCAAAGCAGTGCAAGCAGAATATTTTTCTAGAGACATCGAAAATATCCAAGCAAGGGAGCCTAACAAAAATAGAAGATTGTTAAAATTAATTTAAAATCTATAAAAATTCATTTTTTCTACTGTTGTGGATTATTTCGGACCCTACCCAGGAAACAAAAATCCATTCACTTTCGTTTGAATGGTTTTGATGACTTCTGAATTGCGTATCTGTCACTGAAATTCCAGATTGCCACCCATTGGTTTCGCTGAATTTTGAATGAGAACAGGTGTTTTTTAATGGGCAAATGTATTTTTTTTCTGAAACCCATTCAGTAGCGATTATGAATGGGTATTATCCGATTCAGGAATAATAGTTCCGACAGAAAATTATTGATTAAAATTAAAATTTTGTGATTTAAATACTTTAAATTATTTATTAAAAAGTATTTGAATTAACAAACTTTAAGCAAATCCTAGCATACATAGTCTACTTTTAATTTATGTTAATAAAATCTCGTTGTCACTGAAAGTGAAGAATCGATAAGTTACAATCTTTAGGTTATGAAATTCGACATTCACCTTATATCAATCTCAAATTCACAAAAACTATCACTCGCGTTTTATTTTATAGAAATTATCTTTTTAAACGCGTGTAAAGTTAAATCCATATTAAATTTCTGTACAATTACTGCGAGTTATTTGTTTCATTTGCGAATTTTCAAAAATTACGTACATGAATAAAGGAGCCCCCCCCCCCGGCACTAACCGTAACAAATCATAACAAAATGTCTTGACCCCTCCTCTCTGGAGCTATTAAGTAATTTAAGTACGGTCCCCTATTATAAATTGCTGTTTCACTTCAAATGCAAAAATTATATATATTTATTAATACGAAGATGAGTAGGCACCATTCATATATTGAAAAATATGCAAATGTGACAGACTTACAGGGATTCACAATTAATGAGTGTATCAACAATTACACTAACGATAATATCTCTGGCTTAATCGGAACAGCAATAAGCCTTCGATGCCATACGATTGTTTAGGATTATGCTTGATAGTTTGTTATTCTGCAGTATTTCCTCTACATGAGGCAGCTTTCTACTAAAAGAAATATTTGCAGATTTTTATGCTTTTGGAGCAGCTATTTCTTCTAAATATAATCGAAGTACTGAGATGAATATTGTATACATTCAAGTATAAAAAGGAATTTCAACCCTAGCTTCGCATGAATTATAATAAAGTCGACATGAGCCACTTACGCTTTGAAGCCTCATTTCATTCCACTTTGCTCGAAATAAAGCTCTTGGGCCAAATGTAGGCAACATTTGAGCAATATCCTGCTCTTCTAACAAAAAAAAAGTTTCCTTGGTAACTTCATTACCTGTTCAAAAATAGAAAAAAACGAGACTTTAATTTTTCGTTTTGAAGTTGAGACAAATATCATATACAATGAACTTATTCCAGTATTTAAATTGAATATGAGGATGACGCATCATCTTGATCTATATTGCTTTACCAAGGTGTCTAGCGTTTCTTGAAAAAAAATTCCAAGGCTTTTCTAGGTGTGCCAGGACAAAAAATACATTTTTCCAGGTGACTTTATTTTTACATTGAAAAAATACCATACTTTTAACGAAACAGTAGAAATTGTGGTCGAAAGTAAAATGAAGAATCTTCAACCAAAAGAAAAAGAATTTTCAACAAAGTAGTTCAACAAAGTTGCATTTTTAACCCGAAAATATGAATTGAAACTTAGCGCTGAAACGGAAGCTGCTATGCACAGAGTTTCAGATTTAAACTCTGACACTGAAATCGATGTAGAAAAAAACAGCTCGTCAGATGTCGGTAATCTTGAAAAAAATAAGAAACCTTCTAATAATTCTAAAAATCCTGCACAATCTGATCGTGGGAAAGTACATTCCACACCATCTTCTAAGTCTAAAGGCACTTACAAATCACAACCGAAAAAAGGGTATGCTAATCGCTTCAGTACATTGGCAGGATCCGATAAAAATATTAAAGCTTCAAGCTCAAAAGTGAATAAACCAAAAGACAAAGCTCAGCCGCCTACTCGGGAATTGCTTATACTTGAGAATTCAAATGACAGTAAGCATACGTTTGTTGTAAATAATAATTTTAAAATCAAATATAACATTTATTTTCATAGCTGTTGATGTGATTAATTCTTTATTCTTCTGTTTCAGGTGACGAATTGAGTCTGAATGAGTTTGGTAAAACGGAGAGGGAGACCAAATTTTCAATCGATAGCCTATATACAGATTCAGAAGGCGAGGAGATTTGCAAATTGAGAAACAGTATCGATTCTAAACTAAAAATTGGAAAGATACAATCTTTAAAAAAACTGGACTCGCAAAGCTCTCATAATAAAAGGTCAAAAGAGAAAGTAGAACAGAAGTTTGATAAAACAACATTTTCTAGTAAGTTCTGAAAAATTATTAAGTTGATAACCTAAAATTAATTTCAGGACAGCTTACATAATATCTAATTAATGCTTCGTATTTTCGTAGAGTGTGACCAGCGTTTAAAGGAGAAAAAATCACAGAGATCGAAGACAGGTAAAATAACTTCAGGTAATTAAAATAACAGACTTAATCATTTTTATAACTAGGCTACTTATAGTTTATGTGTAAGTAACAAATATAAAAGTAATAATATGTCATCAATAACATACTTTCCTATTGTTCATCAATATTATCTTACCTTTTCAGATTCAGACCAGCTCTGGGAAATTCACCATGATTTGCAAAAGATAAAAGTAGACATAGAAGATATCAAAGCGAATCAAAATTTGGAGAAGGAAGCTCGACATAAAGCTCAGATTGAACAGGGTATATTTTCCGAAAATATTTCCGCGTTATTTTAACTTTTATTTTTAAATATGGGTGAAAAAATATTGATCTCAGGACTTACTTGATCAGCTGGTATACTCGTTACATGGCCTTAAGAATGTATTCGTTAAACGCGAAGGAGTCCTAACAAAAGGGAATTCACAATTACCAAATTACAGTTGTCATGGTTTGTCCTTTAATTTAAAAAGGTATATGCACAAATGTGGTAGAAGCAGGTGGAAGTACAAAGACCGAGCGCGAAGCGTGAGATCCAAAAGAAGCGCGCAGTCGCGTTCAAACGTGCTGTTAATGCTGTTAAACGTGTTGTTAAGCTTACAGTGCTAAGGCATTAATATATAATATTAATATATTGATATATAAAATATGCAGCGATTGCTTCAACAAATTGTATAAGCAAATTCACATTTTGGCCATTATTTAATAGATTTCTTCTGCAGGTGGAACTGCAAACATGTTGTCAATTGTCATCGGTAGTGATAATTGGCTATTGGACAACAATTTTTACTTATTTAAACAAGTTCAATAAAAAAATGCATAATTTGGCAGTTTTTACTGAATACATTTCGTTCTTTTCCCTATAACCAAATAAACATATATTATTGATGGCTCTGTACTGTGATAGAAATCCTTACGAAACACACTTAAGTGTGTATAAATAATAAACAAACTCCCCTCAAGATCAGAAAATGTTTACTGCAGGAAAAAAATGATCCCATCCAGAGTGGACGTTGCCTGCATTTCGAAACTTCAGAAACGGACGGGTTGTGGCAACAACCGGTTACCGTTTGAGTCCCGAGGAGAGCAGGTACAGAGGATCGGTCTTTTATTTTGTGTATTGATGAAAAAAAGTACCCGGGATTGAATCTTTGAAAGATCTAAACCTAGAGATTGCCGGAAGGTTTTACTCCTGATGAGAACTTAACCGAAGATACTTTCAAACGATCCCGAAGGGAGTGGACTGCGATCCGAACGCGTTAGGTTTAGATCACACTTTCAGCTCTTTGGAGTCCATGCAATATAATTCCCAACTCTGAGTTTCTGATTTTGAAATCTGAATAAAAGCTACTTTATAGTAATTTAGCAATTGTTTATTGCAAAGCTTGAAAGAAAAACTTGAAATTGAACATATTTTTATACCAGCCCCCCCCCCCCCTCCACCAAAATATATTTACGAAAAAGAAAGAGATTGTTTAAAATATTTTTCTCTCTAATGTTTACTTATTATTTGTTCATAACTAAAAAAGCAAAGCAAAGTTAAAAATTTCATAAAAATCCCCAACTTCCTAGCACTTATCTGAGAGAAGATAGTTATTAACAATAATGAATTGTTTAAACAACTATTTTTATTAACTGGCATTAAAAGTTAAATGACTAGTCAAGGAAAGTAAAGATAAAATCAGAACAGAAGAAGAGAAGAAATTAGAAAACGACTTCCAAGGAACAATGCAACTAATATATAAAGAGATGAAGAAAAGTAAAAGTACAGAGTTTGTGAGCATGATCAGCAACAAAGGTGAAACGCTATACGATACAGACGGGATAGTAGTCGCTTTAAAAGACTCTTTTAAAGAATTATTAGGAGGTGAAGATATAGGGCAACAGAACTGCGAGATTGAAAATAATACATTAAAACCCCCAATTGAATATGTCTCAGTCACTGAGGTTATTGATATAATTAAGAGTTTAAAAAATGGTAAGGCTGCTGGTGCAGACAGTATCAATGCTGAAATGCTTAAATACGGTGGCGAATACATGCCTAACAGGGTGTGTGAATTGATAAATTTATGCATCGAGACGGGACAAGTCCCAGACGATTGGAGAAAAGCAATCATCGTACCAACATACAAAAGAAAGGGACATAAAAACAACTGCAATAATTACAGAGGTATCAGTTGACTAAGTACCATAGGTAAAATATACTCAAAAATACTTATTCCTAGGGTAACAGAAATTACAGAACAAAAGATATGGGAAGTCCAAAGTGGATTTATGCCAGGAAGATCATGTACAGAGCAGATATTTAGCTTAAGACTGATCACAGAAAAAAAGATTAAGAGAAGGAAAGAAATTTTTCTATGCATTTGATGACCTAGAAAAAGCATTTGACAAGGTAAGTAGAAGTAAACTTTGGGAAGTCCTTAAAGAGTACGGAGTACATGGATGGCTCCTACAAGCAATACAAACAATATATAGATGGCGATATGCGTATATTATTACTGAGGATGCCAAATGAAACCCCCAAAGAGAACTTTGTTTTAAATATTTATTCAAGTACTGGATATAATTTATTGATAAAAATGTATTGCTAAAATTATTTTGAAATTGCTGTTCGTCGAAAGTTGTGTTTCTAGGTGTTAAAAGTACATCTTCCTCGTGGAAGTTGGTTTAAGAAATTAAACGTAAGATACCTGGATGATTTTTGAAAATTGTCCAAGCGCTTTAAATACATCTTCGTCCGGAAATTTAGTTCAAGAAATAATATTTAAAACACCTTTATATCTTTTCTCAAGATCTCGTCGATCCAACAATTAATGATGGTAGTCCAAGTCTAAAAAAACCTCTTCCTCGAGGAATTTCCGGTCCAAATAAAAATGTGATACACCTCACTGGATGTTTGAAGATCTCATTCCATTAGGTCATCCTGGTAGTCCAGGTATTAAAAATTCATTTGCCCCAAGGAAGTATGGTTAAGACTAAGAATTTAACATTCTCGGATGATTTTAAAAAGGTCTCGTCGTACTAAAAATTAATCCTGATTTTCCAGGTATTAAAAATACCTCTTCCCCAAGAAAGTTTGCTTAAAACTAAGAATTTAACATACCCGGATTATTTTTAAAACGTTTCGTCGTACTAAAAATTATTCATGGTCATCCAGGTATTAAAAATACATCTTCTGCGTGGAAGTTTGGTTAAGACTAAGAATTTAACATACCCGGATGATTTTAAGAAGGTCTCATCGTACTAAAAATTAATCCTGGTTGTCCATGTATTAAAAATACCTGTTTCCCAAGAAAGTTTGGTTAAGGGTGTTGGTTCAATCCGACTTGGAATTTTTTTGTGTACGTACGTCACTGACTCAATATATAATTCTTCTCAAGCATTTGAGAACGAAAGAAAAAAAACTTGTCAAATATTTGGGGTTTTGCGATATCCTTGGATCAATAAAATGTATAGAAATTAAGATTTTTGCAGAGGCAATTATTATTTTTACTGAAATTGTACATTTTTCGAAAGGGAGCAATCTGCAGATAGCAGAAGACAGCATTTGAACGGCGAGAACCGTTCGCAAATTTATTTACTATCCAACCGAGCAATTCACGCCTACCCCGAAAGGGAAACGGCTTAATGATATAATAATAATAATAATAACTTAGAGTCATGATTAAATTCATATACAACAAAAGCATGAAAATGTAAGACGAACCACAAGCATTTGATCCTGAATATTTCAAACTCAATTCGTCAACCTCTAAGAGAAGTCAGGCTATCATACCAAGAATTTCCTTTTCCATCAGAGAACCCTAAAACTACCAATATTTGGCAATTATTAGATTTTATTTTTTTGTTAAGTAACTTATATTCATTCAACTAAGTATGGGTTATCAAGCAAATGATAATAATCTATTTAATAGAAAATAAATCATTTTTATAGAATGAGAGACTGATGAAACAAAAACATTTTTTGCGTAAAATTATTATAACCGTTGGGATCTTCATTAACTGTAGTTTATCTTGGTTTCCAACAGATAAGACTCATATTCATTGAAAATTAATACATTTGAGGTATCTTAATTACAGACGGACCACTTTTTCTCAATACTTGGTATTTTACCTCTGGTCCTATTTTCACTTTGCTTTTATGATGGTTCGAGACGCCGGAGCTCACGTTTATTCAAAGTTAACAATATGTAGATACTTTGTTCTTCGAGCTAAAAAAGCCTCCTTGCTGAGAGCATGTCAAGTCATGTTTTAATATACAAGAAAAGAATAGTTAGTAGAAAAATCGAGAGCCTAAAATGTTTAAAGGTTTCGAACAGTCTTAAACAGACTTCAGGCAAAACTTATCCTCGTCAAAAAAAAATTTCTTTAACTCTCACGTCACATAAATTACTATTATATTATAAATTTGTTGAGCGTGAACAAGTTTTCAGAGGCTCATACAAGTTTTAATATAGGGGAGACTACCCTACAGTAGATAATCTTACTTAACTAGAAAACTAGCCAAAAATGTTAACTGGTTCTTTTAGTATAACATTTCGGCAATGATACTACCTTGTCTGACAAATTTTAATTGAAAAAGTATCATTGATTACACAGGCCCACAAAAAAAAAGTGGGTTGTGCGAGAGATCAGAGTATGGTACCTATACGTATTTTGGGCCGCTGAACACGAATCTGACATCGCGTCCGCCTTGACGGCGTGAAATGTATAATCGCGGAACTGACGAATTGATATGCAAGCTTTTACGCATATGCATGGTCTTACGTGTAGTGACATCAAGGGCCTCAAGTTCGTTCTTCGTCCATTGAACCACCCCTAACGAGTAGAGTAGAATCGGGATGGCAAGCATGTTATTCGCAGATACCTTGTTCAAAGCCGAAAGATTGGAAGACCAATTCTGTCGAAGAAGATGCTTGTATCTGCTTCGGAGCGACTCATTTACTGATGTTACGTCCTGAATACGGCTTTGAGGCAGGCCCAGGTATGTATAGGTCTCTCCAGTGTCAAGATGTCTAATAAAACTTATATCCACAATCTCAGGGCATAAGTGACCTTATGCTCGCGCTGGTTATTTTCACCTCAGATGTATTCAGAAGAATTGCGTAGTGCCAGAGATAGAGGCAGAAGTGTGAAGCAAAAAAGCAAAGGGCTCGTGGTATCGTCCTGAAAGACGCCTCTCTGGAAGGTGATGTTGTTCGTTGTCACATGATAATTTCCATATGGGATAGTAAATCTAGTTTTCCAACAAGGCATCAATCTCTCTATGCATCTCACTATGTATGGATGAACCTCCAAGCTTTCCAACAGACAGATGATAAGTCTATGAGAGGTTGAATCGAATGCTTTGCGGTAGTCAATCCAGGCCTTTGACGGGGCGCGTTGATGGGCTGCAGCGTCTTTACAGGCACACCTGTCAATCAGTATGTTCTCTCGACAGCCTGCTACACCTTTTTTCGAGCCACGTTGTTCGTAAATCTCACGCCACACAGGCTCAATTCGCTGAACAATCCTGTTGTTTAGGACATCTGTAAAGATCTTACACTGTGTGTTCAAACAAGCTATTGGCCTGTAATTCTCTGGGTTGAACAAGTTGCCTTTTTTGGTAGGAGTATAGTGCGTCCTAACACCATTCACTGCGAAATGGGCGTCTCAGACTTTGAATATGAGGTAAATATGCGGGCCAAATGTTGGTGTGTAGAAGTAAACTACTTCCACCAGAAGTTCTTGATACAATCTGGTCCAGCACCGGAGAAGTTCTTTGTGCCTCTAAGTGCTTTTTTCACCTTCTCTAATGAGCCGAAAAGTGAGATAGTTTGGAATTCTGTTTTTTTAATTGTGAATCTTTTTCATGCTCATTTTGCACAAAATTATTCATGATAAAATAGATTTCTTTTCGATCTTAATTTGAAAATTTTTCATTGTTGAGGGCCCGTTCACACGATTACAGATCCGCAAGTTGCGGACTTGCACAATAAGTCATGAGAAGTGAAAATAGAGATTTTTCCGTCAGTGGAGAAATCTCCAAATGGCGGTAATTTGAATGCTCGATTTTTTTTAAATAGAAAAAATGTTTTTCAAATTATAGGCAAGTTTATTAAGCTAAAAATAATTACGGAAGAATAAAGACGATAAATTAAATAAATTTTTCAATGTTATGGTGAAAAGAAACGAGCACATGCCAAATCAGCTGATTTCTCTCAAAGTTATGATGCATGAGTTTCGGGTGTTTCCTGTTTTGTCTCACTTCTCACACAAACTAATATTTTTGTGCACATGAGGTAAGTGTTTTTGAAAGTTGTTAACATAATACAGTCGAACTCGAATATAACATCGGTTTTGGGGCTGCCCTTGGACATGACCTACCATAACTCAACCAGATTTAGCTCAACTCCGAACGTAAACAGTTGCTGTTTTGTCACGCCTTCGTAAGCCCCGCACACCCCACGCAACTCCTGACAACCCAACCCGCGGCGCGGCGTCAATTCTCGGAATCGGTAAATCCGGGAACGTTGAATCCGAGTTCGACTTTAAATGATCATGAACAAGCATGTCGATTATCATGGTTCAGAAAAGAGTTTAAAATTCTCGAGAATTTAAGTTCGGGTTATATAACGGAGAATATAACAGAATTTAGGAGAATTTAAAAGAATTTAAGAATTTATGATTTTTAACAATTTTAGAAGTTTTAGGCTCCGGAAGCTATGATCATGGTTCCTTAAAGCAACCAATCCCGACGCAACTGGAACGTATACGTCATGCACTTCTGCTCCTTCTGTCCTAGAAGGTAAGCAAGAGCGGGAAATTTACGCGAGCAAAGATCGTTCAACACTGTTTCTTGGAGTCAGGTCTCTAGCCGCGGATGACCTTACGCGGCAGACGGGACAGTTGGAGAGCAATTACTGCAAGCAGGTAGAACATTAGATGATATCGATGATGTTTTAAATAGAGTCAGAAATGAACGGCGAACTCGAACATGGATTGAAACCACCACAGAAACTCTTACGTACGTTAGTAGCACTTAAGGTCGTTAAATTGCGTTTTTCAGGAGCAAAACCAGTCTAACGAGGGAGGTGTAATACTTGTACTTCACCACTCTCCCCTCTCCTAGATTCTATCTAAGGGTAGTTCGCCTACGACGCCTGTACAAGGCCCTCGGGGCCTCAGTAGCCCTTGCGCCCTGTCTACGGATAGGTCAGTCTTTGTATCTCCTATAATAGGTCATAAGTTATGACCCCTCTTCTTTTATGACCGTCTTCGCAGGTCATAAAAATACAGTCACTCCAGAAAATTTTACCAAGCTTGGAAATCTATAATGTTTATCTTGCATAAACACTTCATCTCTTGAGTGTTGTGCAAATGCGTGCTTATTTAGAAAAAAAAATGAAAAACAATTTCAAACTCATGCATAAAGTCCGTGATTTATTCAATTAACAAATTCAATAATAAATAATTTTTTATCCATTAATTGATCAACTATTTATTTTTCAATCACGTAATTTTAGCGCATTGAACTATTTTATGAAATAATTCAAAGAACTTTTAGATACAATCAACTTATTTGATTACTTACTTATTTATTGATTTTTTTAAATAATAAATTACATTGGATATGTAATTACTTTCAACTAATCAATTACTTTCTTATTTTTAATGCGAAAAAATGGTCACAGCATATTATGTACAATTTATAGAAATCACTGCGAAGTACAAGTGTCTTGCTCATAAGTATGGAATTAAATGCAGAAAAAGTATTCATTAGAAGACATTGTTATAAACAATTATTAAAAAACTATTTGTTTAACGATAAAAACAATATATTACATTTTTAATCAATTATAATTACTTTTTTGCCACAAAAGTACTCAAAAAGTACTCAACAGAGGTTATGACAAGATTTTGTTATCACAGTTTTTGTTTTTCACTTTACAGTTCACAGTTTTTATTTTCCACTTCACCGTCACTGATTGTCCAGTTCGTTACAAAGGCACTTTTTTGCTTCACTCAAGACGATTGAGCGAAAACTAATCCCTGAGAATCGAAGGGTGAGTATTTAAGAACAGAAAATATCTATCCCTTCTACTTCATACTTTTGTGTTTCACATCCCTCCACCCTCCCCGTGCTTTTGAAGCTTGTCCACTGCATCTCCGATACCCGCTCGAAAGAGGTTCACTTCTTAGGACAATAAGACATCGGCACCTACCGTACTATGCTGTTTTTATGGAGGTGCCCGGTGAGCTTTTGAAATTCGTTCATCGACACTGTTTACGAGGTGGTCGAACTTTCCATAGAAAATTTTCTACACCTCTGTCTAGTCTACATCAGTTTTGACAACCAACAGTTACGGTGTTTGCACAGGGTTTTCCCAATCTATAAAATATCACATAATCTGTAATTGTATCAGGTGTAATTTATAGTCGTGAAAAGATCTACCTTTTTAACATGTACAAGAAAAAGTAAAAAAAAAACTGTTTTAGCCTACATTTTATCGTGTAGCTAAATGTTCATAGCAGGTACTTGCGCTTTTTCATAAAGTGAATTTATAATACAATGAGTTCGAAGACCCATTTTTTCTTCTTGCTTTCCATAAGTGACCCTAATAAAATTTTAAATTGCTGTATTGTAACTTGGATCACAAAGCATTGTACACGCGTTTGCAATATTCACTTTCCATTTCCAACGAAAAATTTCAGTATTTCCTTTAAGATTCTTTTTTTAGAATTTTTGTACCGAATTTTTTCTATAACTACCTGGGTAATTTATTTCCTTACATCACAATTGGTTAGTTTAAAAAATCATGTGCTTTTGTTATTTAATTGCTTTACACACTGAATGAAACCTACTCATTCTATGGTTTTGAACCATGTATATCTTTATGTAATTTTTTGAAAACGCAGATTCTTATGTGTCATTTATGGTATGCAGGTGTGAGACACATATTCTTTTGTGATTTTTCTGGAAAATACAAAATGTCATGTGTGATTTATGGATGCAGGTGTAAGGCACATATTCTTTTGTGAAATTCCTGGAAAATTGGAATTTTCAGAACTTACGAAGTCTCGTATGTGATTTATAGGTGCAGGTGTTCAACACATATTCTTTATTGTCCAGTTATTAAATTCTACACATTTTTTCAATTCCCGAAATTTAATATTGACAAAAATAAATAATTATTATTTAATATTTCTTTAATAACTTATTTCTCATTTTCGTCAAATATAAAATTTCGAAAATTTGCAAATTGTATAGGAATTTAATATTTCGTTAATTATATAATTAAAAATTGTATAATTCAACAATTATATAATTCGTTAAATTGTAATTTCGGATATTTTTAAATTGGGGATTTTTATTGTTCAACAATTAAAAATCTTGTATTGTTATATTGAAGCGCCAAAATTTTATTATTCGTCACTGTATTTTAGAATTTTTTTACGTTAATTAGTGCACTCTGCATCTAATTCTGAATTATTTTTTATTATTCATCATACTTGTTATACTAATTCTAATTTTAATATTTAATGAGAAAAATGAAAAGATGTGCAATTTATTGTCTAATGGTAAAATTGTCCTATCATTTATAGGTTTGTAATGAATAAAATGCTGAATTCATTATTATATTGATTGACTTCTTCATTTTTTATTACGTCCTATATTATAGGATATTTTTGTCTTATTCAGCCATAAGAGTAAATCATATGTAGTACAAATATTTTCAAATAGGAAAAAGTGCTTTTCACTCCTTTAATATACATAAATAATTCATAATATTGACAAAGATATATTGATAATGTAAACATTTTAAATACCCGCTCGACTTTTATTGCGCCGCCTTGCGGTATGTGGTCGAAACAATCCCTTTGAACAAAGCGGCAATGCCGAATTTAGCTGAAAAGTACCGAATAAAGCCGAGGCCACAAAAGTGAAGGTAGCGCCGCCCTCGTGGTGGCCCTCGGACTGGTTTGGACCCTCAGGGTTGTTGGTATGGCGCCCCCTGAGGACCCTTGGGCGCCCCCTAGAACAGCTTTGTGTACGAATATATACAGTAGAGTCTCACCTATTCCCCAACTCCTTTATTCCCTTACGCCGTTCATTCCCCGTCGGTCGTAGACGGTTATTTCCATTTGCGTAGTTTCGGAAGCTCCCACCACGTCCCGGTATATTCTCCTCCGCACAGTGGCTGACCAATTAAAAAAAAGAGGCCCGACACACAGGTAAGATATGCGTTTCATTCATATTCGAGTATCAAACGTGCATGACCTTTGAAACAGCATACATGCGAGCTTATTGCATCTATCGTTATTCAAAAAAATTGATTTCGATTGAGGAAAGTAACTACTTAACACATACTATAATAAAAATTCTCAATAAAGTTTTCATTTTTTATTAAATCAATAGGAAAATCATGAAAATTGCATTAGTTTTCTTTAAGAAATAAAAGTACATTTATAGAAAAGTTGTAGTATACCGCAATATTCCGTCAATATTTTTATTAAAAGTGGTGAATAATATTTATAGGTACCAAAAAACCTGAAAACGTTTGCCGATGTTTGCCTAAATATAATTTATTTATTAAAATCTCGTTGAATTATAAATTGAACACACAAAATCATTGTTTTATAGATACTTTTAGCTGTTTACTTCACATTGAAATATTATTTCACAGAATATTATGTCAAAATATCTGCAGAAGATGTTTTAATAATATATTATGGTGCAAATTGTTATTAACAATTTTTTTAAAACAATTTATTTGCAAAATTTTTTTTTTTGATTTTCAAGTAATTTTTTCTGAAAATATGGGGCAAAATAAGGAAAACATATTATGTACGTTATGTACAAAAAACTTACAGATTAAAAGCTATTGACGATTGAAAATTGAAAAAATCCATTTTCGGCTATTTTGAAAAATGCATAACTCGGGTTTTTATAATATTGCAACATTATGACAAGTGACCCTTATTTTTTGAAGTAAAAACTATATCAATATGCTAAGATACTACTGAAAATATTTTCAATAACTTATATATTAAATAAATGATTCGACATTGCCGTCACGAAATATACAGGTTCATTATTATATTTATATACCGGATATATATATTTATTTATAGTATTGTGTGTATTGGCGCATCTAAAATTTACTTATTATCCACGTTTGCTAAAGTATTCTATAAGATCACGTTTAAAGTTTTATCAGATGTTCTTTTCAAAAATGAGTATTTAAAGCAAAATTAATTTTGCAAAAATTGTGCGAAAAAATTTCAACTGCCAAAATGTTTGCACTCAATGACAATATTTGATTTTTGAGGTCTTCGACAGATTTGGTCATCCAATCTGTCGGCGTTGAACAAGGTATCTGCGACTAACATGCTTGCCGTCTCGGTTCTACTCTACTAGTTTTGGGTGGTTCAATGGACGAAGAACGAACTTAAGGCCCTTGATGTCACCACATGTAAGACCATGCATATGCATAAAGCATATCAATTCGTCAGTTCCGCGATTATACATTTCACGCCGTCAAGGCGGACGCGGACTTCTGAACTTCCAATATCTTCATAACCGAATTGTTTCGAGTACAGCGTACATCGTTGCAAATGGAGAAGACCCTCTTCTAAAAATGGTCAGGAATCACGAGATGGTTGGCATAGGAGCGTTCCTTTACAAAGCCGCGGAGGGGGCAGCTGAGACCCTTGGCCTGAATTTCAACGTCAGAAGTGAGGAAAGTGTATTACTCCATCTAGATGCTTCACTTTTGAAAGCCGAAGTGAAGAAAGCAGAATTTAAAAAATTCCATCAAGTGCTATTCGACAGAAAATTCACGGAAATTTTCATAGGAATGTAGAAAAACAGTCCTTGTCGAAGGAGCAAACTTTCGCTTTTCTTAGATCATCAGGGCTTAATTCAGGTAGAGAGGGTTTTATTTTCGCATGCCAGGACGGTGTCATTTGCACCTTAGCATACCGTGACCGCATTTTAGGTCAAGAATTTCCAAGCGATAGGTGCAGAGCGTGTCATACACACGTTGAGAACCTATAACACATACTATCGGGTTGTCCCACCCACGCAGGAACGAAATATATTTACAGACACAATGCGGCCCTCGGAGTGCTTTATTACCATCTTTGTCGCTCTTACGGTGTTGGTGTTTTTTTACATTTGTTAATAGATTCCTTATCCGTTGGTACGTAACTGTCATCGAATTCAATTATTGAGTCAGGATCGGGAATTAGGGAAAGGAATATTTTACCAAATTTGGTTGGGATTGAAATTATTCTATTTACGGATCCTTCCACGTTTTCAATAATCGGAATATTAATAATGTAGCTTAATAATCCGGTTACTACTGCTATTGAGATTGAACTAATATCGAGAATTTTCTGGTAGTCTTCCTCGAAATGGTATTTTGTTCTATGTGTCAGCCCTGAAGAAGTGAACTGCAATGTTCACGAAACGTCGGCAAGTTTCGTAGTTTTGCACACGATTGAAACCCCTATAACATTCTTTGTAATCTCTTAAATTGGCCTAAAACCCTTTAAAATATTTTTAAATTTCTCTGAATTCCTTAAAATAGGTTGAAATCACTTGAAATAATTAGAACATTATTTCTTCAATGAAATTAAGTTTTATTCTCTTATCAAAGTAGATAATTTAAGATCTGTATTTGCAAGAACAATGAAATATTCCGTCACCTTAATTATCACAAATTGAATTAATAGTAGCTGGTAACCAAATGAAAGTTAGCAGCAGATTTCTTTTTTAAATTTCAAATTAAATACATAACTTGAATTTGCAAATGTTGAAAATTGAAGAAAATTCAATTTTCAACTGTTGAATGTACAACAATTAAAAATTCAATTCACAATTTACTTCAATTATTAATTTTCTTCAGTTTTAAACAGTTCAAAATGCATGTGTTGAAAATTCAATTTTCTTCAACTAACAATATTCTTCACTTTTAAACATGCACTGTGACCCCGCTTCACCGGAACCTGATATACCGGATGAGGTGGGCAAAGCGGGCGAGAGAGAGGCGCTTGCAAGGGCAGAGAGTACTCCGATTCACCACGAAGGTCATTGAGGGTACCTCTAAAACGCCCGGTGAATCTCGGACCTAGTGTAATCCATAATTTTTCAATGATTCTAAATCTTATTCAAATTATGATTTTTGTGTATAAATACCAATTTCCGATATAAAACGCCAAAGTAACTTAAAATTGTTAAAAAATAGTGAATATTCTTTGTAATCTAGTGATTTTTTAGTGAAAATTTTAATTTCTGACGAAAAACACTAGGATAATCCGAAATTGTTCAAGCCTGTACATTTTATTATTTTATTCGAAATCACCATATTATAAGCGCATAACTCCCCAAACAGATGACTGCCACGTCAGTCGTATGTTTATAATGAATGGTTAAATGAGCCAAATACCTCAGGACGAGTTAACAATACTACAAACTTCTTCTTCTGGAACTGTCGTGGTTATGTAAGATTTTTAAACTCCTGTATTAATTATGATAATAGTTTTCACATAACAAGGGTTTATTAATATAAGAACATGTGCCATCGTTAACAAATAATTAGTTGTATTATTATTGCGAAAGATTTCTGTCCTTTCTTCGTCTCAAAAAACATATCCTTCCATGGGATTACATTATGATGTTGGGCTTTTCTTCCCAGCTCAGGCATAATTATTATTTTCAATTACTATCTTGCCATCTTGAAAACGTAACTTACAGGAGTTTTCTACGGCTTTCTACTGTTTTCGACGTGTATTAGGTCAAGAACGTATTATACGTAGAAAATACTAGAGTTACGCGTAACTGACCAACCCTGCTCCACGCGTTAAAAAGAGAGGTCCGTTCAATTTTCGACTTTCGATACGATATTGGAGTCCCACTGCTGGGGTAGGGTTCCGAAGCCCTCTAATCTAGTTTATCGACTCTCTCTTTCTATCACATGAAATTAGACGGAGATGTTCGATCGTTTTGAAAACGATCTACTGAAACTATCTCTTTTTATCTTGTGTGTCAGTACAAAAGGGGCAATATTCGGTAATCAAGAACTCCTGACTTCTCGATTATCGACACTCACCTCTATCTTTCTGACACATAAGATAGAAAGAGATAGTTGCAGTCGATTGTTTTCAAGGCGGTCGAACATCTTAGTCTAATTTCATGCGATAGAAAGAGATATTTGATCAACTAGATTGGAGGGCATCAGAATCCCATCCCTGGTGGAGGTATATTAGCAGAATAGTACCAACCAGGCGTCGGAACATTCAGGTTGAACCCCAGCTTAAAAGATTCCCTACGTATTCGGGTCCGGACTGAACACTTTATGCAAACCCGGACCCGGATACTTATGAAACACTTCAATATTGGATCCAACCTAAAAAGTTCCTTGAATTATATTTGAGAAATTATTCGAGGCGATTTCAGAGAGAAGAAGAAGTAGTTTAGTTGGAGGTATTTCAATTATTGAGATATCTTGAGAATGCGGGATAGTGATGGGAAAAGTATCGATAAATATCAATACATATCGATATGGGTTGCTATACAATCGAACTAAATATCGATTCAACTAAATGCCATTTCAACTAAAACTCTATAGTGTATGCACCGCGCTGTTTTTTAAATGCGAATTGCTTTTGATACATAAAATACTACTTTATACTGATAATTAGATGTTTAAATAAATTGTCCAAACAATTTATTATTGTTTTTAGCAATTTTCTCTTCGAATAGAGTTAGAAAGTCGCAGTTTAAAAAAAATGGTAGTTTTTGTCAAATTTTCAATTAAAGCAAGGTAATGCCTAATTAGTGTCAACAAAAATAATTGTTTAACAATTTTGTTATTATTGTCAAAAATATTTTCTTTGAATAATGCTAGAAATGGCGGTTTTTTCTCAAATTTGCAACTTTATGACCACTTTTCACTTGAAATGATTTAATATTTATTTTTATCTATAAAAAATAATTGTTTGAACAAATTAGCATTGTTATTATCTATCTTCTCGTAGATCAGTGCTAGAAAGTTGCGGTTTTTTCTGAAATTTTTTACTTTTTCCAATTTGTAACTAGAGCGACGTGATAATTATTTTAAGTCAACAAAAATGATTGTTCTAACAATTCATTATTATTGTCAATAATATTCTCTTTGCTTAATGCCAGATAGTTGCGGTTTTCTTCTGAAATTTTAACTTTTTTTACTTTACACTTAGTGAAGTAATAATTGATGCAAGTCAACAAACATACTCTTGATAAATAAGACTTTATTATTGGTAGAAAGCTGCGTTTTTCTGAAATATTTAGTTTTGCTTTAGCCTTTAAATTGTGAACAAAAAATAATTGAACCTCAACAAGAATAATTCTTTAAACAGTATTGTGTTGTTTTGAATTCAGAATCGTCAATATTAGCTGAATCGAGTTAAAACTCAACACTTCTCTTCACAAATAGCCATAGAATACGAGTCATATATTACTTATCGAGGATCACCCCCTAAGTCTGTTTTATAGGGTCCTAAAAAAAACCATAAGTGAAAAAATGAGTTCTGCGAGTTTTTAGCGATAATTAGGATTTTTTGCGGGTTTTATAAATGCAAATTGTATCTAACACATAACTGGAACTGTAATGCATAACCAACATAACTAGTTGATCAATTTATCATCATTGTTAATAATATTCTCTTAGAACAATGCTAGAAAATTGCAGTTTGTTTTTAATTTTTCTATATATATATATATATTAATAATATTATATACTTTTATTTACATTATTTTCTTCAAATTTACTTTTTTAATTCAGTTTTTTTTCTCTTCTCTCGATTTTTCCTAGTAACTGCCAGTATAATATCTATTTATTTGACCTAAAATCAATATTTCATAAATAATTAACACACGTTTAATTTTATTTGATCAAAACATACTCATGAGTTTGCTGATTTTTTAGGTTAGTTTATATCTAGTGCAAATTTTGTAACTAATTTACCTCATAACCTGTATCATTTTAAACGTATGGGTTCAGTACAATAATTATTTTATTGTAAGTATCGATTAATGTTTAAATTCATACTTCTAACAATAAAAACGGATTGGAGTCCCCTGAAAGAGTCCTCTGAAATTACTGTCTCAATCGGTACATACAATGGAAAGGATTGAACGGTCTGTGGATTATGAAAGATACGGTCTGTCGTTCCATAAGTAGGTACGTACTTTGAAACAGCCGATGTACATATTGTGAAACACAATTATCATTAAAAATATCACAACGAAATTGGTTGAACAAAAATTCCAATATATTATACAACTCAAAAGCTTTCAAATAAACAATCTTCCTTTTTCCATGTAAGAATGTTAAATCATCAGCACGTTCGAAAAACGAAACCGAGTATATTTGCTTCTTAGAGTAGCATGGCTGTTCAATTTGAACATGCTGTAAAAGACAGATACTTGAATATTTATGTTTAAATATAAAAGTTTCAGGGCAACATTTATTTACATGAGTTTACAAATTTAGATGATAATATTCATAAATATTATGTTTTCCTCGACTTGCGCGCTTTATTTACTTTTATTTTCCATTTTTTGATATAGTGTCTCATAAAAACGAACCTTTTTTCATACAACGGACGGTTATCTTAACAGGCTTTGATCAACATTTAATAATTGGCTGTGTATAGTGTCCGGTGCCGGGCACTATGTTGGTATCCGGTAAATTGCTCCGATTGGTTACATGGCAGTGGGCGGGGTCTACCGGACAGCATCAAAGTGAAGTAGATAATTTGGAAGGAGAATATAAGTGTAACTTTTTTTACACACTTCCATATGTAATTGTGCCGATGTCATTTTTTTAGATGACAGTTACTCCCAGTGGGACCCTGCGGTGGTTGTTAACCTTTAGTTTATATATATTTATATGTATATGTATCCATTTTTAATAAATTAAACTTATGTCTTATTTATTTCAAGCAAATGGAACTTATTACCTGGGACATTTGTACACCATTGTTATTTAAAAAGACAATTATTCTAAAAAATAACTAAATTAAATTATAAATATTTAAAAAAAGCCCAATTAACTAAGACAATTCGGTACATTTTAAGCAGTCTATGGATACAAATTGTTAACACTTGTTTTTTCCTTCTATATATTATACTTTAATGCTGATAGGGGACCTCTAAATATTATCCGGTCGGCTTCTCCCTTTACACAGCTTATTTTGAGACCAAAATGTATCAACTCATTTTATTGTTGGAGCTGGGTACGGTAAAATTATATGATTTGTTAATGCGCATCGCGTGCCCATCTAATCGGAGAAATAAAATGCAACAATTTTAAAAAGGTACTTTGTAATGTTTCTTGCAACCCATAAAGGGGTCTCGCTATGACAGGAGTCCCGCTTAGAAAATACTTTTCCGGGAAAAATAAAATGTCCGTGCTAAATTCGAAAATAAAAAATAGGAAATTCGGTAAGAAGAAAAGACTGCTCGTTGTCGCCATCGCGAGTGCAGTGAGATGCCATTCCTGTGGCATGTAATGCAACAAGTAATGCTCATTGACAAATAACGTCATTTTTGCACCTTACTTCCAAATTAGGATCGGCGAAACAAAAATTTTCTTTCAATTAAAAAAATCTACGGGGCCTAAACGTTTGTTTTTGTCCGACCCCCGTGAAAACGCGCATTTGCATGCACGTGAAAGCAGGCGTAATGTGACCGCTTCCAGCCCAGTGACGTTCGCACATGCGCACTCCGCCGCCGGGCCGCCATGAAACTTTATGCCCGCTACATGTAACTTTACCCCACTACACATACACTGCACCACGCAAGTGAGAATATGGAGGAAATAATCTTCATCTTAAAAAAAAAATTGTATCGCTGAACCCCACAGTCTCCCTTCTGCAAAGTACGCTATTTCTTCCTTTCACTTATAATCTAAAGCCGATCAGACGTTAAAAATAAATATTAATTTTAAATGGGAAACACTAAAAATGAAAAAATGTCTACTCTGAAAAAAATGGTAATTATCAAAAATTGTGATATTAACACTTTTTTATACTCAAACCCTTTAAAATTTCGTTGTGAGTGGCCACCCTGAGACTATACAATGAATAATAATTTCAAAAATAATTTTCTTTTTCGTTGAATTAGGCTTACTTGATATTAATAGAATGTCCCTTAGAATTCGGATCTCTGTGTGAGAGAATATATAAAGCTTGCATTATAAATTTTAATTTACTTCAAAACAGGTTTTTTATCATTTTTTTGAAATTCTGTCTAACAGTTACATGCTTGTCAGAGAAGAATTCACCATTTTCTTAAATACGGAAGGTTCTGAATTTTGGTTGACTCTCTTGCCGTATCCAAGATTATAACACAAAGTCACTGGATTTTTTATTAGCAACTTTTTTCCCGTGTAGTGAGTAATGTTTCTATACTTTGTCACCAACTCATTATTAGTCACCAACTCATTATTAAGTTAACAACATATTCAACTACAAAGAATAATGATCTAGGTCCTAGGATATCCATGTACAATTTTTTACCCACTCCTAGAAAAATTCGCAGACAAAAAAAATACCAAAATATTTAAATACCAAAATAAATAATAGAAATAGTCCAAGAGCTGGTGACGTTTTTCGTGAAGTGGGAGTATAAGTCCTAGTTTCTGGCGAATATTTCTGGGAAATGACCCTTCTTTCGAAACCCGTAAATGCCAGACGCCCTGACTGGGGCGTTTGGGCACCTGAGCCAGGTGAAACAATTGGAAATTTGAAGTGGCAGTATAAGAGCCAATTTTCTTCTAGGATCGATTATTGATGCCCCAAATTTATTATTATTCAATAACCAGACCGATAGCTTGGGGATAACATAGGATAACATACTGCCAGACTCGATAATTATCAATAAAAAAACTTGGATTTTGAAGTGATAGTATAAGGTCTGGCGTTTTTAATAACATAAGGAGTAGTATTCACAGGTAGCATTCGTAAAACGACAGACCGAAATTCCGGGGATAACACCTTGAAAATTAAGTTTGAAAATGGCCGAATTCATTTCCAATCGAGCAGGCTGTGCGAGCTCAAGTCACAGAATCGTTTCAACACGAAATATGTTGTTTTTCAAAGGATTTTAGACGATACGCATTTCACCGATTAGATGAAAAAAATTTGTTGACAAATTTATGAGTATATAAATTAAAAAAATTGAAAACGTGGATTACCAAAAAATGGTCAACATTTTCGTTAAAAGTGCGATATTTTTTTAACTATCATAGGTGTTAATTTTTTTCTTTCTGTTTCTGAAAATATTTTTTGTCCCCTTTTGAAATCCATTGGAAAAATTCAAAAAAGCTTAAAATG
The DNA here is from genome assembly GCA_011634705.1 of Andricus grossulariae. Classification (NCBI taxonomy): domain Eukaryota; kingdom Metazoa; phylum Arthropoda; class Insecta; order Hymenoptera; family Cynipidae; genus Andricus; species Andricus grossulariae. Next base: position 212,701,806 of record JAABKJ010075445.1, on the reverse strand, counting down.
GATAAAGTGGCGGCAGTTTTTCTTAAAAATTTCAAACCTAATTTTCTCAAAAACCCCAGCGTTTATTTTCTCTTTATTTTTCTTTAAGTTGGTACTAATATGGTGAATATATTTCAGTAGAGTTTATATTGTGCCCGCGTGTTGGAGAGGAGAAAGAGTTTTTTTTTCTTCTGAAAAATGAAAATTCGCAATTTTTGCAAAAAAAGAAGCCATATGAAAAAGTTGAAGAATCAAAGTTATTCCTTACAAAAAGTTCTCCAAAAAAGTCTTGTGTTACTTTTTCCTGTCGCGTTATTATTGAACTATTTGCTAAAATATGAATATTAACAATTTTCTGCTGTCATAAATAATCAAATAGGATCTAAATCAACAGGAAGAACAAATTTCTGTACACAATTTTTCCCTAAAAGTCTAAACATTCGAAACGAATATTCAATATCTTATATGCCTGAATTATCTGATTTGTGTTGCAATTGTTATTTTGCATTATTCTTCGACAGTCGAGTGGACAATAGTATCTTGCCAATCATGATTCGCCGCTTGTGCCATGAAGTAATTTTTTTGACCTTTTTCTTCTATTTCGAGCTTCCATACGTGGCACTTCTGAATTCCCATAATAGCTAGTGCTTTTTTCATGGATAATATTCACCAACGTTGCGGTGCTCACACAGCACTAAATTTTCTTACCTTGATAAGGGTGCTGAGTGAGCCCCGAAACGTTGGTGAATATTATCCATGCTTTTTTATTGTGATTTCAAAGTAATAAAAATAAAAAAGACGAAAGAAATTTTTTACATTATCGAGAGTATATCCGAAAATTTCTCAAATCACACAATTAATTATAACGATTTTTCACTGAATTTTAGAATAATAGTCTAACACTCATTCGAAGAATTTGATTACGATAGACCAAGAATTGCACAGTATTCCACAGATTTTTACATTATTGAGAGTATATCTGAAATATTCCTAAATCATGGGATTAATTATGATGATCTTTTACTGAATTTTATAATAATACTTCAACACTTTTACAAAGAATTTGAATACAATAAATCAAGAATTGCACAGTATTGTACAGATTTTTACATTATCGAGAGTATATCTGAATTATTCTTAAATCATGGGATCAATTATAATGATCTTTCACTATATTTCATAATATATTCCAACACTTTTTCAAAGAATTTTATTACAATAAATCAAGAATTGCACATTATTCCACAGATTTTTACATTATCGCGAGTATATTAGAAAAATTCTCAAATCATGGGTTTAATTATAATGATTTCTCACTCAATTTCGTAACAATATATTAACACTTGTTCCAAGAATTTAATTACAATAAATCAAGAAGTGCACAGTATTCCACAAATTTTTACATTATCGATAGTATTTCCCAAATATTCTTAAATCCTGCGATTAATTATAATGATCTTTGACTGCATTTTACAATAACATTTGAACACTTTTTCAAAGAATTTGATTACAATAGATCAAGAATTGCACAGTGTTCCACAGATTTTCACATTATCGAGAGTATATCTGAAATATTCTTAAATCATAAGATTAATTATAATGATTTTTCACTGAATTTTATAATAATATTTTGACACTTTTTCGAAAAATTTGATTACAATAAATCAAAAATTGCACAGTATTTCACAGATTTTTACATTATCGAGAGTACATCCGAAAATATCTTGAATCACACGAATTATCATAACGATTTTTCACTTAATTTTATAATAATATTCTAACGCTTTTTCAAAGAATTTGATTACTATCAATCAAGAATTGCGCAGTATTCCACAGATTTTTACATTATCGAGAGTATATCCGAAAATTTCTCAAATCACACAATTAATTATAACGATTTTTCACTGAATTTTACATATTGAAGAAGCCACTCTTTTAGTTCGTCGAGCAAAGATTAGTCCTGGTATTTTACTTGCTCACGCAAAAGCACTGGCTCGAGGGACAGCCAAATATCCCATTAGTAGAGTAGAAGTGAAAGCGTTAACCATTCACGCTGGTATACAGAGCGAGAATCTTGATAATGTCGTACTTGAACAACTACCAAAAAGAATAATCATTGGATTTGTCGACAATGCTGTATACAACGGAAACGCCCTGAAAAACCCGTTCAATTTTCAAAATTATAAACGGCATGCAGATCCCATCGAAACCTATTCAACCAGATTTTACAAAACATAATCTCTACGTTGAGGCATACAACTCATTGTTCGCAGGGTGAGGTATTCATTTCCTCAATGAGGGATATTATATAGATCGTGATGATTATGCACACGGATTCTGCCTCTTCGCATTTGATCTTGCACCAGATTTATGAGCACACTGCTACTCACATGGAATCTTGTGAAACATGGGTCTTTAAGAATTGAGGTTCGTCTCGAAGAAGCACTTGCACACACTATCAATTGTCTAGTTTATGACGAGTATGATAATGTCTTGAAAATTGACGGTGCAAGGCAAGTTATTGCAGACTATAGCGATTGATTTAACCAAACAAAGTTTTCAATCAGTTCTACCATGTATGAAATTTATTTTTGTAACAAGAGACGCATCTCTAAACCGGTTTGACCATGTTGATACATGACACTACACGTCCCCACGTGCACATCTGCCAACGGCCCTCATTTATACAAAAGACGCACGCCTGAGCTGGTTTAGACACGTCGAAACATGACAAAAATGCACACCCTCAAAAACACAGATGCCAGCGGATTTTTCGTGTAGAAGGGGAAAGCTGGTATATCTACAACCTATATAAACCGACAGTCCTCAGTCGTAACCCAGAACTTTTAAAGAACACTTTCAACGTCTTACATAGTTTTACTCATATAGTTTTTCGTCGCAGTCATCGTCCTCGTTGTGAAATCTGCAATATGGTTGACTACGTAATCGAAATTCAAGGCTTTCGGGATCTTGATGACAATTTTCTACCAAAGGAGGTAGCTATCGTCACATTGGATCACTGTTTTTAGACAGTTTTGAAAAAAAAAGTTGGTATTTTGACATTTTCTTAACCCAGTAGTGAGGGCCTTTACCAAGACTACTTGAAAATACAAAAATCTCATTTTCGAAAAAAGTTGCACTTACCCCCTATAGTTTTTCCGCCCTTCTTCTTTTTACTGCTCGCAAAAATTCGTTTTCTTAGTCGAACCACAACGTTTGAAAATCATTCTCTTGCCATATACTAGATCCGTCAACCTCTCGACGTGTCACATGGAATAAGATACTGCAAACAATTTCGAGACTCGAAGGAGAGATAATACAGCGTGCATTTAATTCCACGCTTTTTCACACGTGTTCTAACTTATATATATTAAGGGTGCACTGCCTTACGCATATCGCTCCTTAACGACATTTGAGATGAGGTCACATGCCTTTTCATTCCCAGATATATCCTCGTTTTTCATCTCCTATATAGAAAGGTCAATTTGGCCTATTACACGTTAATGATTTAAAATAAAATTTTTTTAAATGTAAAATTAGTATAATTGAACATTTCAAATTTTTCAATCATCCATTAAAGCTACTGTATAATGTAGTTTATAGAAATCGAGGATGATTTATTGCTTTCTAGCTAACTAATTTAATTCAGCGGGCAAACATTTTTTCTATAATGTTGAATCTTCTAGAACTCTGAAACAAAGAGGTAGATATGTTACTATAAGGTACCATACAAACCTACCTTACCAATATTCTACAGCTGTAGTGATTAGTTTCTAGAATATTCCTAATGACGTAATCAAATTCTACTGCGAAATTTTTTGGTAAACAAGTTCAAGGTCATTTCTCATAACGAATAACATTTTGCGATGGGGGAAAAATTATGTCCTAAACGTGTCAATTATAATGTATAATCTTCCAGAACTTTGTTGCATCATATGATGCAATGTCTGACAATATTGCGTAAAAGTCTCCCAGAAATTTGGTAGAGTGCTATGTATGACGTACTGTTTTGTCTGTATAAAAATTTGATTTATTGCTTCCTTATAGATCGACGCCTCCATTCAATATGAGTCTATGTGCTGACAGCGCCCTGTATCAGACTATTCCCTATGCTTATACACAGCGTACATAAAAACAATTATGCACATATTTTATATATGGCATCTTCCTCAGACAACTTATTTTTGATGAGCATCTGGGTTATTTATTATTATTTTGATTTCAATTTTTTTTTAATGCTAAGTGGAGTTGTTAACTTTTTTAATGATCAAACCAAGCAGTTTATAATGTTTAATTATAGAATCTTTTACTAACAAAGTTTTTAAATTTTACATCTTCATTTTTAAGGGTACATTTTCAATTAAAAGAATGTTAAATTGCGGTTTTGAAGACTTACACAATACAGAATTAATATCTTTTAATACTGAAATTTTTTGACAAAAAATGTTTCAAGTTAATCAACACAAAATATAAAGTAATTAAGTTCGTGTATTCGAAATTGAACAATAATTAATTGATTTTACAGGGCGATTTTGTATCTGATAAATTTATACAATTTAGAGATGTTGACGTTAAAAATGGAACTGTTTCAATTCGAAAGACTTAGTAGTTAATCAAATATAAACTTCTGATTGAAACATTATAAGCTGTCTGTTTTTTTAGTCTAAAATATATCATTTTTGACGACTTTAATTTGAAAATTTATAATGGAGAAAAAGAATAATTTTTTAATAGTCTGCAACGTTTGACTGTTTATTTTAATGAACAATTATAAATGAAATATTCAGAACTAAACAATTCGAAACTGAATAGTTTGAAACAGAAAGCCTTGAATGGTTAAAATTTCGGAGAGCTAAACTTAAAGTTTGAACTTTTTAATGTTAATTTTATTTGTTCTTATTGAAAATTTTTTATTTTTAAGTGTAAATGTTGGATTTTGATGTGTAAATATCAAATAAAAATGTACTCATTGAAAAAATCGAATAAGTTGAGGAGATATTTAGAAATTTTTTTAAAAATTTCTGAAGCTTCTAAGGATTTTGAAGGGTTTAAGATAATATAAATATTGTTCTAATATTCATGGGAAAATTTGTAATTATTTTTATTTTAAAACATTAATTTAAACAGAATATTTAAGAATATTTTAAAACGGAAGCAAATTTTGATGAATAAATAAAAATTGAACAGCTACAAATTTGGAAAAAATTGGAATAAGTTTAAGAAATATTGTCGAAACTTTGAACGTTATAATTTTTCTTGTTACATTTTTAAAATGTTTAATTCGTAAATGACTTTGCTGAATTTCTCATCTATATGATAAACAGTTTGAATTTCCGAAGAGTTGAACTTTGAGTGCTGTTCTTTATAATTAAGCTTTGATTTCTTAATATAAAAGAATTAGAAGCTTTTGGATTACAAGTTCTTTAATTTCAATGACGGTGAAAAATTGTCGCGCACCGGGAAGTAAATACCGGGTATATTGATTCTGGATTAAAACTGCCACCCTGTATATAATTTGTTCTTGTTTTTTCATTGAAAATTCATCTCTCCTGGTTAAAAATGCTCTTGATTGAAGCTTAATATCTTTTGTTTGAAAATTCGACCAGTTGATTTGCGCCAAAAATATATTAAGTGCGTTCAGCTTAAGATCTTCCATAATTTTGGTAATATTAGGTAAACGTTATTATTTTAAAAATAAAAATAATTTTCAAATTCATTCATTCACTTTGTTCACATTGACTTTTAATGTTTTAGTTCTTTGATAATTATTTACTTCAAATTAAAACGATGAATTTGAGATAGCGTAACGCATAGTTTATACATTATTATTTTCATTGACGAATTAGAAATCATATAATTTTCAACGATCTTAGGATAATTAAGCCTTGAAGATTTATAATATTCAAAATCCTTCAATTCTGACCAGTGAAAAAGGCAGTGATTTTTCTTCGTACAGAAATTTGATTTTATATTATTAAAATCAATTTAAATTATTTTGAATGTCATTTGCCACTAAATGATATGATACCTGCTAATGATTCTTCAACCATTAAAATGTTCAGTGTTTCAATATCAAATTATAGTTTCAAATCTGCAAACCTAAAATAATGTAATTTTTGAGACCTTGAACCTGAAGTTGATCAGCTATAAAAGTTTCAATACGCAAATATTTCTTTTACAGTTGATTAATTTAAATTTTACCATGAAAGAACAAACATTTCGTAGATTGGGTGCTTATAATATCATCGTTAACGATGAATGACTCTATTAATATAAATTTGAAAAACGAGACATTTCATTAGATCTGATGATATATCCTTAAAATCATGACAAAAAAACAGTCCTTGTCGAAGGAGCAAACTTTTGCTTTTCTCAGATCATCAGGGCTTAATTCAGGTACAAAGGGTTTTAATTTCGCATGCCAGGACGGTGTCATTTCCACCTTAGCATACCGTGACTGCATTTCATGTCAAGAAGTTCCAAGCGATAGATGCAGAGCGTGACACACACGCGCTGAGTACTTAGAACACATACTATCGGGATGTCCCACCCACGCAGGAACGACGTATATTTACAGACATAATGCGGCCTGACATTGTTCTCCAAAACTTCGAGAAACGAACTATATTCGTGATCGAATTCTCGGCTCCTTCCGCATACAACATCAGTGCCAAGGAGAAAGAAAAAGAGGAAAGGTATCAAGATCTTAAAAGGGAGCTGCAACGACTGTACCCAAAATATTCGGTACAAGTGATTGTCCTTGTGATAGGTGCTTTTGGAGGTGCGAAGCTATCACTGGTTCCTAACCTTAAAGCCATACCCGCGTGCCAAATATATGCCACGGCACTTGCGACACGGATGCAGAAAGCTGTCATCCTTGGGTCGCTTCGTGTCCTCAAAACACACGAGGGTTTCGCTGGCCTGTCGTTGCGATTTCGTCCTATCCTGTGACCACCCATCTCATGGTTGTGAGACGTGGCCATGAATGTGATTTACCGCGGTCCTACTGGGGAGTTCGCTATTTTCGCGCGTACATAGTATACACCTTTCGCAATACTTTTGCTAAGTATTATCTAGAAAACAAATCAGTAAGAAAAAGCACGAAATAGGTGTTTTGTTAAAAAAACTTGTTATCAACAATTAAAATGTTTCAATGCTTCAAAATGTTATTTCAATCCTAAATTACTTTTAAAACAATGATACTAAGGTTTCGTGAAAAATAAAAAATCTGTCTTTGAGTGAAATAACCAAATTGAACATTTGTTCTTAAAATTGTTAATAATAATAATGTTTGCTAATCACTAAGAGTTTCTAGACACAGAATATCATTTTTTTAAATAAATCATAGTAATTCCAGTTTTTAAAAAATTCCCACAGTAAACGACATAGTTAACTGTTTGTTTATACAAATTAACTTCAACATTAAGTAAATTATTTATCTTTTGGGAAAATTCAAATTACCCACATGAATATAGTTTGGGCTGAAACTTATCGGAGAATCTCCAATCATTAATCTGTCTTTCGTTAATTTTCTGACTCCATACACATTATCGAGTTCTCTACTTCTTTCACCTAATATTATAAGATACTTGTTTGCATCATCGTCAATCCATGAAGATGTAGGTGTTTCTGAGTTATTTTCCGCTTCACTGCGAGTTGATAACTCTAAATTACTGGGATCTTCAGACTCATCTGCTTCATCCTCATCATAAATTGACTCATATGACAATTCGTCATCATCATCAATACTATCTTCAACTTTACTCTTTGCTTCGTCTTCTTCTTCTTTTCTTTTAATTGGCTCAACTTTTTTTATATTCTTGACACCACCAACAATTTTCTCTAGTGGATTAACAATGGGCTTATAAGTATCACTTAATGTGCGCTCAACTGTTTCTTTGCCCAACTTTTTTAACCTATGTTTTCGTCGAATTGATTCACTAGCTCTAGCAATTTGACGCAAAATATCTTTTTGCTTTTGACAATTCTCCCCACGTGAAGGCATGTTGATACGTCAACGTCTAAGATGTGACTGTTTCTATGTGGATCTCAACACATGTATATATTGCTTTTCGAGATTTATGAAACAATCAAAACCTTTCCTATATCTTCCTTGGTTAATATTCCTATCCTTGTCAATTACAACGAATCCATACTTGTCATTATTCCAGCAAGCCTGCTGAAATTGCGAATAAGTCATATCAGTATTCACATGCTCATCATAAATATGCTTTATATTCATTTCATCTTGTTTAAATAACACCAGTAAATTAACATTATCGCATACAAGATTTTTAGGTATATGGACATATGTCTGGCTCAAGTAAAAATAGTCGACATCCTTGTGTCTACCCATCGAAAAAAATGCTCTCACATTATCTTGTTTCTCACAAGCCACATCATCAAATACAATTATTGAATTTGGTTTTGCTTTACTTGGCATTATCGCCTCTACATACTCATTGAGAGGATAATATTCAACGTCATCTACTGATTGAAGGACTTTTTCCAAAAATTCATACTTTGGCTGTTTTAGAGATTTTGACCATTAAAATCAATCGAGAATTCCCTCTTATTCAAAAAGAATTAAAATTTCAAATTTAAATCACTATAACTTAATTAGAAAAATATTCGAACATTATTATAGAATTCAGTAAAAACCATTAAATTAATTTCTGGAACCTGTCAAAAAGTTCTAAAAATGCTATGATTTTTGTAAGAGTGACAAAAAGCTTTTAAACTCCTGTCAAACCCTTATAATCATTCGAGAATTCCCTCGAATTCACAAAGAAAAACAATTTCAAATTCAAATCACTATGAATTAATTAGAAAAGTATTCGAACATTATTATAGAGTTAATTGAAAACCATTGAATTAATCCCTGCAACCTGTCAAAAGGTCCTAGAAATGCCATAATTTTTAGAAGAGGAAAAAGAAGCTTTGAAACTTTTTTCAAATCATTAAAATCAAAGGAGAATTCCCTCGAATTCAAAAACAATAAAAATTTCAAAATCAAAATCACTGAAAAATTAGAAAAATATTCGAAAATTATTACAGAATTCAGTGAAAACCATTGATTTGATCCCTGGAACCTGTCAAGAACTCCTAAAAGTTCTGTGATTTTTACAAGAGGAATAAAAGCTTTCAAACCTCTTTCAAACCATTAAAATAAATCGGTAATTCCCTCGAAATCTAAAATAATAACAATTTCAAATACGAGTCACTATCAAATCAACAGAAAAATACTTGAACATTATTATAAAATTCAGTGAGATCCATTACATTAATCTCAGGAACCTGTCAAAAAGTCCTAAAGATACCATGATTTTTATGAAAGGAAAAAAAAAGCTTTTAAACTTCTTTCAGACCATTAAAATCAATCGAGAATTCCCTCGAATTCAAAAAGAATAACAATTTCAAATTCAAATCACTACAAATTAATAAGAAAAATATTTGAGTATTATTAAAAAATGCAGTGAAAACCATTACATTAATCCCTGGAACATGTTGAAAAGTCCTAAAAATGCTATGATTTTTATAAAAAGAAAAAGGTGTCTTGAAACTTTTTCCAGACCATTAAAATCAATCGAGAATTCCCTCTTATTCAAAAAGAATTAAAATTTCAAATTTAAATCACTATAACTTAATTACTTTCATCAAGCCATTGAAATCAATCGAGAATTCCCTCGAATTCAAAAAGAATAACAATTTAAAATTCAAATCACTGTAAATTAATTACAAAAATATTCGGAGATTATTATAAAATTGAGTGAAAACCATTAAATTATTCCCTGGAACCTGTCAAAAAGTCCTAAAAAGGCCATGATTTTTATGAAAGGATAAAAAAGATTTGAGACTTCCTTCAAACCATTGAAATCTATCAAGAATTCCCTCGAATTCGAAAAGAATTACAGTTTCAAATTCAAATCACTATAAACTAATTAGAAAAATATTTGGATATTATTATAAAATTCACTGAAAACCATTAACTTAATCCCTGAAACCTTTCGAAAAGTCCTAAAAATGCCATGATTTTTATGAAAAGAAAAAAAAACCTTTGAAACTTCCTTCAAACCATTGAAATTTATCAAGAATTCCCTATAATTCCAAAAGAATAACAGTTTCAATTTCAAATCACCTTAAACTAGTGAGGAAAATATTCGAACATTATTCAAAAATTCAGTGAAAACCAATACTTAATCCCTGGAACCTGTCAAAAAGTCCTAAAAATTCCATGATTTTTATAAAAGCAGAAAAAAAGCTTTATCACTTCCTTCAAACCATTGAAATCAATCGAGAATTCCCTTGAATTCAAACAGAATAACAATTTCAAATACAAGTCACTATAAATTAATTAGAAAAATATTAGGAAATTATTATAAAATTCAGTGAAAACCATTAACTTAAACCCTGAAACCTGTAAAAAGTCCTAAAAATGCCATGATTTTTATAAAAGCGGAAAAAAAGCTTTATCACTTCCTTCAAACTATTGAAATCAATTCTAGAATTCCCTTGAATTCAAACAGAATAACAATTTCAAATTCAAATCACTATAAGTTAATTAGAAAAATATTCGGACATTATTATAAAATTCAGTGAAAACCATTAACTTAATCCCTGAAGCCTGTCAAAAAGTCCTAAATATGCCATGATTTTTATAAGGGGGAATAGAGAGCATCGAAACTTCCTTCAAAACATTGAAATCAATCGAGAATTCCCTTGAATTCAAAAAGAATAACAATTTCAAATTCAAAATAACTATAAATTGATTAGAACAATATTCGAACATTATTATAAAATTCAGCGAAAGCCATTAAATTAATCCCTGGAACCTGTCAAAAAGTCCTAAAAATGCCATGATTTTTATACGATGGAAAAAAAGCTTTGAAACGTCCTTCAAACCATTAGAATCAATCGAGAATTCCCTCGAATTCAAAAAGAATAACAATTCTAAATTCAAATCACTATAAATTGTTTAGAAAAATATTCGAAAATTATTATAAAATTAAGTGAAAACCATTAAATGAATCCTTGCAACCTGTCAAAAAGTCCTAAAAATGCCATAATTTTTATACGAGGAAAAAAAAGCTTTGAAACTTCCTTCAATCTATTAGAATCAATCGAGAATGCCCTCGAATTCAAAAGGAATACCAATTTCAAATTCAAATCACTATAAATTGATTCGAAAAATATTCGAACATCATTATAAAATTCAGTGACAACCATTAAGTTAATCCCTGGAATCTGTCAAAAAGTCCTAAAAATGCCATGATTTTTGTCAGAGGGGAAAAAGGCTTTGAAACTTCCTTCAAACCATTAGAATCAATCGAGAATCCGCTCGAATTCAAAAGGAAAGCATTTCAAATTCAAATCATTATAAATGAATTAGAAAAATATTCAAACATTATTATAAAATTCAGTGAAAACCATTAAATTAATGCCTGGAACCTGTCAAAAAGTCCTAAAAATGCCATGATTTTTATACGAGGGAAAAAAAGCTTTGAAACGTCCTTCAAACCATTAGAATCAATCGAGAATTCCCTCGAATTAAAAAAGAATAACAATTTCCAATTCAAATAACTCTAAATTGATTAGAACAATATTCGAACATTATTATGAAATTTAGTAAAAACCATTAAATTAATGCCTGGAACCTGTCAAAAAGTCCTAAAAAAGCCATGGTTTTCATAAGATGTGAAAAAAGCTTTGAAACTTCCGTCAAGCCATTAGAATCAATCGAGAATTCCCTCGAATTAAAAAAGAATAACAATTTCCAATTCAAATAACTATAAATTGATTAGAACAATATTCGAACATTATTATAAAATTCAGCGAAAGCCATTAAATTAATCCCTGGAATACATAAAATACCACAGACGCGAACCATCATGTTTTCCCATCTTCAAATGTTTTTATTTTTATAAAAAGCTGCGGTCAACGTTGCCCTCCGGTGTGGGGCAAAGACGACGAAATACAGCTTGTTAGAAATAATTAAATTATTCTTTTATTCATGTAATTGATACTTATAGAAATATGATCTACAATAATGCAGGACTTGAAATGAACAAAAATGGATCAATTCTACATCTTATTAACTTTGAAAAATCGTTGAATGTTAAATGGTCGGCGCTACCCCTTCTTACTCTACCTTCCGCTTTCAGTAAATTTTTTCAAGCTTTACGCAAATAAACATTACTACGATTTAATTTACGCTCTATCGCAATTTCTATTGTCTTTCAAAGTTTATTTCACTTTATCCGAAACGAGTACGAATTTAAACTGAAATCATCCGGGGCTATCCGGAATGTGTGTGTTAAAAAATGGATTTCGAAAAGTGTCCCCCATTGAGACGGAAGTCGTACAATATCTGCACGTGAACATATGATACACTCCTAAGGAGTCATTCACAACTTACGTAACACGATTGGGATGAGGGCAGGAGGTTGAATTCTACCTTTTCTTATGAGGAGGATTTTGAAAAATCTTACGTGATAAAAATTTTCTTCACGTACTTCTAAGAAGTCAAATAAGTTCTTTCAACTGTATAAATAAAAGATTTTACAGACTAAATTCTCTAAAACAGTGCAAAATGAGGATATTTTTCTTGCAAGATTCTAAAGCAAACGCACTGTAACATTGTTCTTTACTGAGTCTTCAATTTATATTTTCCTTTATCACCTGAATTTATAAGAACAACTCCCTTTTTACGAATTTATCTATTATTAGGAACAATATAAAGAGAAACTTGCTTTGTGATTTATGGTTATCAGTTATTATTAAATTGGACTTCACGTTTTCATGATTTTGATTTTACTTTTGAAATTTTAATATCATAAAAGGAAATGCAGGCACACAGAAGCAGAGTGAGAAATGCGCATTAGTCGTGATTTCCTTGGAATGGTCCTGCTTGATTATGCCATTTTCGCTCTACTAATTTATGTTATGCCTCTACTATTTTTCTTGTCGGAGTCCAGAGTCGCGTCCCCTGAGATTTCGTGCTAAACAGGTTTCAGAAGTGAATATTCTTCCATTCCCAACTCAGTGCACCAGTTAAATTTAGTCAAGGGGAAAACCAGGGCCATTTTTCGATTTTCACGACCTCGACAACGTCATCGCCGGTGTCTAGAGTCGCGTCCCCTGAAATTTCGTGGTCAGCAGGTTTCACAAGTGAATATTGTCCAATTCACGACTCAGTGCACCAGTTAAATTTAGTCAAGGGAAAAACCAGGGTCATTTTTCGATTTTCACGACCTCGCCAACGTCATCGCCGGAGTCCTGAATCGCGTCCCCTGAGATTTCGTGGTCGTAAGGTATCAGAAGTGAATATTCTTACATTCCCAACTCAGTGCACTAGTTAAATTTAGTCAAGGGTAAAACCAGGGCCATTTTTCGATTTTCACGAACTCGACAACGTCATCGTCGGAGTCCAGGGTCGCGTCCTCTGAGAATTTGTGGTCGGGAGGTATCAGAAGTGAATATTCTTCAGTTCCCAACTCAGTGCACCAATTATACTTAGTCGAAATGACGTTGTCAAGGAAGTGAAAATTGAAAAATGACCCTAGTTTTTCCCTTGACTAAATTTAACTGTCGGTTGCGGAGGGGACTGCATGGAGAGGTCAGAGTTACCGACGGCAGAACGGGAGGTGGGCAGTGAGAATGCTGGCAGTGCTGGTAGTGAAATTAACGGGGAAGAAATTTTCCACGTGTCACGACGGCCAACAGCGCGTGGTCGGGTTTCGAGCGGCGTGGCGAGGAGAGGGAGAAAACGAAACGGTGGGAACGAAGGAAGCGAGATGGTAAGATAAAGAGTATCAAGCGCAAGTGACGGGGAGGTTCTCTTGAAGATAAAGAGAGACAGCCAAGAGAGTCCGGAGAAAAGCGAGGTAGAGGGTCCGTTTAAAAAAAGCGGGAGGACTCGTAGGTTACTCCCCAAAAAAATGGAGGGAAAGTCGGAGAAGGAGGCTCTCGGGTTGTTGTTAGGTGAGATCAGGAGGCTGAGGGAGGACGTAAGGGGGACTAAGGAGCAGATGGAAGGCATGAGGGAGGACTTGAGAATCAGAGATGAGAAATCTAGTGTGGTCATATCTGTGATTCTTTAAATTGAAGGCGCATGTGTCCAGCAGGGTCTATACTGGTTCGAAGAGGGACACATATCGATAAATGATGTAATGTTCTTTGCGGTCTCATATAATGATCCAGTGTAGTCCTATCTGTGCTTCTTCAAATTAGGGGCGCGCGTGTCTGGCAGGGTCTTTACGGGTTCGAAGAGGGACACATATCGATAAATGATTTCAAGTTCTTTGCGGTCGCCTATAAGGGTCTAGCGAGGTCATATCTGCGATTCTTCAAATTGAAGGCGCGTGTGTCACGCAGGGGCTATACGGGTTCGAAGAGGATCACATATCGATAAATGATGTCAAGTTCTTTGCGGTCGCCTATAAGGGTCTAGTGTTGTACTATCTGTGATTCTTCAAATTAGAGGCGCGAGTGTCAAGCAAGTTCTATACGGGTTTGTAGAGGGACACATATCGTTCTTTGCGGGCGCCTATATGGGTCTAGTGTGGTCCTATCTGTGATTCTTAAAATTAAAAGCGCATATGTCTAGCAGGGTAGAACAGGGTTCGAAGAGGGACACATATCGATGAATGATGTCAAGTTCTTTGCTGTCGCCTATAAGGTTCCAGTGTGGTCCTATCTGTGATTCTTTTAATTAAAGGCGCAGGTGTATAGCAGGGTCCATACGGGTTTGAGGAGGGACAAATATCGATAAATGTTTTCTAGGTCTTTGCTGCCGCCTATAAGGGTCTAGTGTGGTCCTACTTGTGATTCTTCAAATTAGAGGTGCGAGTGTCTAGCAAGGTCTATACGGGTTCGAAGAGGGACATGTATCGACAAATGATGTCAAGTTCCTTGCTGTCGCCTATAAGATTCTAGTGAGATCCTATCTGTGATGCTTCAAATAAAAGGCGCAGGTGTCTAGCAGGGTCTATACGGGTTCGAAGAGGGACACATATCGATAAATGATGTCAAGTTCTTTGTGGTCGCCTGTAAGGGTCTAGTGTGGTCATATCTGTAATTCTTTGAATTGAAGGCGCGCGTGTCTAGCAGGGTCTATACGGGTTCGAAGAGGGACACATATCGATAAATGATGTCAAGTTCTTTGCGGTCGCCTATAAATGTGAGCGATTTTTCATCAATTTTTCCGTGGGCTGGTTTTAGTAAAAGAAAGTTTACTTTCTGCCAAAATACTCAAAGAATATTGCGAAAATTGCACTTTTGTTTGTTGAATGATGAAAATTATACACACTTTTATGAAGGACTTCTCTTCAAAATAAATTATGATAAAAACTACACATTTTATAATGAGAAAATGTGAGCGATTTTTCATCAATTTATCCGTGGGCTGGTTTTAGGACAATAAAGTTTACTTTCTGCCAAAAAACTCAAAGAATATTGCGCAAATTGTACTTTCGTTTATTGAATGACGAACATTATACACATTTTTATGGCGGACTTCTCTTCAAAATAAATTATGTTAAAAACTACACATTTCATATGGACAAAATGTGAGCTGTTTTTGATCAATTTATCCGTGGGCTGGTTTTAATAAAAGAAAGTTTACTTTCTTCCAAAATACTCAAATAATATTGCGAAAATTGGACTTTTGTTTATTGAATGAAGAACATTATACCCATTTTCATGGCGGACTTCTCTTCAAAGTAAATAATGTTAAAAACTACACATTTCATATGCGGAAAATGTGCGATTTTTCATCAATTTATCCGTGGGCCGGTTTTAGTACAATAAAGTTCACCTTCTTCCAAAACACTCAATGAATATTCCGAAAATTGCACTTTTGTTTATTGAATGATGAATATTATGCACATTTTTATGGTGGACTTCTCTTCAAAGTAAATAATGTTAAAAACTACACATTTCATATACGGAAAATGTGCGATTTTTCATCAATTTATCCGTGGGCTGGTTTTAGTACAATAAAGTTCACTTTCTGCGAAAAATACGCAATGAATATTGCGAAAATTGGACTTTTTTTTATCGAATGATGAACATTATACACATTTTTATTGTGGACTTCTCTTCAAAATAAATTATGTTAGAAACTACACATTTTATTTGGACAAAATGAGAGCGATTTTTCATCAATTTATCCGTGGTCTGGTTTAGTAAAAGAAAGTTTACTATCTGCCAAAATACTCAAAGAATATTGCGAAAATTGGACTTTTGTTTATTGAATGATGAACATTATACCCATTTTCATTTCAAAAAAATAATTAAATTTTTTGATCCAATAGTTGGAATTTTCCACAAAAAAGTTAATTTTCAACAAAAGTGATGATTTTTAACTAAAATGATGAATTTTCAACTTAAAAAAATGGTCTTTTAACAGTATTTTAACTTTTAACCAAGTAGACGAATTTAAAAAAAAATTAATTAAAAAACTTTTATCGTAAAATGTGATAATTCATATTTTAGCTAAAAATTATTTCAATTTTTAATCAAAAACAGATGATTTCATAAAAAAATTTACTCAAATAGTTAAATCCTCAAATAAAAAAAGATTCATTTTTAATCGTAGTTGTATTTTTAATAAAAAAATTCAAGAGCGACTAATTTTCAAACAACAATTTAATTTTTGAATTCAAAAATATTAATTTTGCACAACAAAGTACATTTTCAACGAAATAGTTGAATTTTCAAACAAATAAGATAATTCTCAAAGAAAAATATAATAGTTGATAATCAATCAAGAAAATTCAATTTTAAATTAAGAACATCAACAAAAAATGTGAAAAATTAAAATAAGAATATGTATAAAATAAAAATAATTTTCAATAAAATAGTTGAATTCTTAAGCAAAACCGATTAATTTTTTAACAAAAAGATGCATTTTCTTCCAAAAAGATGAATTTTTAAGAAAATAGTTGAATTTTCGTCAAGGAAAGATTTTTAAATTTTCACTAAAAGAGATGAATTTTCAAACAAAAAAGGCGGATTTTCAACAAATTGAGAAAATTCGAAAAGATTTTTGAAGATTTCAGACATGTCAAAAAACTATCTAGAAATTATGATTTATAATTTTCAAGGATTAGAAAAAGATAAATTTTTATTCTTTTCTAATTTTTCAAAAGATTTTCAAATTTTAGGAAAACTTGTAGTTGGTTTAAAAGATAGGACTTGTAGAAGTTTCAAAAATTAAAAAAATTTTAAAAAATTTCTTGGAAATCTTTCAAAGTTTTAAAATATTTTAAATTTATAAATTTGAATAAAAGTAATGTAAAAAAAATATTTTTAACCTCTTCAAAACTTCTACAATTTCTAAATATCTTTTGAACTGACGTCAATTATTTCTGAAGTTCCCTTTATATTCCATTTCTGGTAGAAAATTAATCGTTGTTGGTTAAAAATTCCAATATTTTGGTAGAAAATTGAACTATTTTTCAGAAAATTAACTTTTTCGTTAAAAATTCCACTGTTTTGTAGAACATTTGTCTTTTTGGCATGGAATTTCAACACTTAGGTAGAAAATTCAACAAATTGGTTGAAAATATCACTATTTGATTAAAAATAAAGTTTTCGTTGAAAATTCAACGTTTTTGTATAAAAGTCGTCTCTGTGGCTGGACATTTTTTTTAGTTGAAAGTTCGACTATTTGGTTGAAAATTCATGTCTTTTGTTGAAAATTTGTCCTTTTTAATTTAAAACAAATCTTTATGGTTGAAAATTCAACTGTTTTGTTGAAAATCCTCTTTTTGGCTTGAAAAATAATTTTTTCAGTTGAATTTTTTAGTTGAAATTGTAACTCTTTTGTTGTTACAATATCCACTATTACATTTTTTGTTGAAAATTCATCTCTTTTGGCTGAAAATTCAACAGTTTTGTAGAAATTTCTCTTTTTGGCTTGAAAATTTCATTATTTTATATAAAAAATTTGTCTTTTTTCACTTAAAAATTGTTATTAGTCCAAAATTTGTCTTTTTGGTTTAAATATTCATCTCTTTTGGTTTAAAATTCAGCTGTTTGGTTGAAAGTTATTCTGTTTTCGTTGTGAATTCAACTATTTTGTTGAAAATTCGTTTTGTGTTGATAATTAAGTTTTTCCACTCAAAATTTAACTTCCATTTCTGGTAGAAAATTAATCTTTTTAGGTTGAAAATTCAAATATTGTGGTAGAAAATTTAACTATTTGGCTGAAAATTAAATTTTTTGTTAAAAATTTCACTGTTTTGTGAGAACATTTGTCTTTTTGGCATGAAATTTCAACAGTTAGGTAGAAAATTCAACAAATTGGTTGATAATATCACTTTTTCTTTGAAAATAAAGTTTTTCTTGAAAATTCATATTTTCGGGTTGAAAATTCAACTCTTTTGTATAAAATTCGTCTCTTTGGGTTGATTTTTTTTTAGATGAAAGTTCGACTATTTGGTTGAAAATTCATCTGTTTTGTTGAAATTTCGTATTTTTCAGTAAAAGGTACTCATGAGTTCAGATTCACCATGTATCGATTTTACCGAACACTCAGAAAAAACTCGGCCTTGAAAGGGTTAAACAATTTTTTTTAAATCTTATTATTATGTGTTTAGTTTGATTTTTTCTTAAAATTTGACTACTTATTTGTTCAGTAGAGAAAAGATGAATTGCCAAAGGTTTCACTTTAAACAATTTTTTATTAAATCTTATTATATTTTCAGTTCGATTTTTTGTTCAACTTTGGTTACTTATTTGTTTAGTAGAGAAAAGATTAATTGCCAAAGACTTTACTTTAAACAATTTAAAAAAAATCTTATTATTATGTCTTCAGTTCAATTTTTTTCAACTTTGTCTACTTATTTGTTTATTAGAGAAAAGATAAATTGCCAAAGATTTCAATTTAAACAATTAATTAAAAATTATTATTATTGTGTTTTTTGTTCGATTTTTTCTTAAACATTGGCTTCTTATTTGTTTAGTAGAAAAAAGTTAAATTGCCAAAGATTTTATTTTTAAAAATTTATAAAAAAATTATTTATAACGAAGAGAAGGTTTAGAAAGAAATAAAATAAGAGGATTTAACTTAGCCAGGGTGTTCAGTGATTTTTAGGAAAAAAATTCAAGGCCTTTTCCAGGTTTTCCAGGCCAAAAAGTCAAGTTTTTCCAGGTCCCCTTTTTTACATTCAATAATAAAATAACTGATTTTTATGCATGTGAAAAATGAGAAATTTCATTTTTTATTGGCCAACGATTTATAAAGAAAATAGAACCATTTATAAACAAATTCTTAATTTTTTGCGAACGTAAGTCGTCTTTGTGAAATCTTGGGGAATATTTTTAAATCTTTGAAAAGTCTTTGAAGTTCTTGAAATCTTTGAAATAACTTGAAATCCTTGTACATTCGTTGAAATCTTTTGAAGTATTTTAAATCTTTGTAAAATCTTGAAATGTCTGTGAAATCTTTTGGAATCTTTTAAAAATTTGTTAACATTTTTGAAATCCTTGAAATCTTTAAAAAAAATTTCAAAATGTTTTAAATCTATGAAATATATTTGAAATCTTTCTTTAATCTTTGAAGTGTTTTAAAATCTTTGAAATCTGGTGTAATAACATGCAGTTTGAAAATTAAATTGTCCGGCAAAAAAAGAAATTTTAGATGAAATAGTTCAATTTAAAACGGAAAAGATAAATTTTCAAACAAAAATGAAATAGTTGAATTTTTATTTACAAAACTAGTTTTCAACAACAAAAAAACGAATAATCGACAAAATCGTTCAGTTTTCAACAAAAAAGATGAATTTTCAAATAATATTATAAATCTTCAACCGAAAAAAATGGATTTTAAACCAAAATTTGGAACGAAAAAGGAGACTTTTAACTAAGGATGATTAATAATAACATTCTGAATCTTACACAAAGAAAAAATACATTTTTAACAAAGTAGTTCGATTTTTAACCAAAATTATTTTCAACTGAAAATTTCACTATTCTATCTTTGGTTGAAAATTGATCTTTTTTTAATTGAAAATTCAATTTTTTTGTGGGAAATTATAGGAAATTCGTCTTTTTTGTTAAAGCTTCATAATTTTAGTTTAAAATTCATCTTTTTGTTCAAAATTCAAGTATTTAATTGAAAATATGTTAAAAATTCAATGATTTGATATAGAATTAATCTTTTTGGTTGAAGATTCATTGAAAATAATTATTTTTCACAGAAAATTTAACTGTTTCACCCTTGGTTGAAAATTCATCTTTTTTCGTTCAAATTTCAACTATTTGGTTAAAAGTTCCTCCTGGTTGAAAGTTGAAATACTTTTTTAAACATTTATTTTATTGTTTGAAGATTTTAATATTTTGATGAAAATTTGTTTTTTTGTTTATTAAAAATTAATTTTTTCATTTGAAAATTTACCTATTATATTTTTGGTTGAAAATTGATCGTTTTTACTTAAAAATTCAAGCATTTGGTTGAAATTTAATTAATTTTTGTTGATAATTTGTCTTTTTTGGTAGAAATATTATCTTTTCGGTTGAAAATTCAACTACTTAGTTCAAAAATGAACTTTTTGTTAACAATTTATTTTATTACTTGAAGATTCATCTCTCTGGTTGAAAATAAAACTGTTTCGTTGGAAATTCGTTCTTTTTTTTAATGAATTTTTTCATTTGAAAATTTAAATATTCTATTTTTTGTTGAAAATTGATCGTTTTGAGTATCGAAAATTCCTTTTTTTGTTTGAAAATTAATTTTTTTTTGTAAAGTTTAAGCTTGTATGTTGAAAATTCATATTTTTTGGTTGAATCAAACTGTTTTTGGTTGATTGAAGATTTAAATCTTTTGTTGAAAATTATATGTTTTAGCTGAAATATTAATTATTCAATTTTTAGTTTAAAATGTATTTTGTTGTTGTTGAAAATTCGTCTTTTCAGGATTAAAATTAATCTCCTTTTGTCATGATATTTCCACATTTTTAAGCGATTTTTTGTTGTTGTATAACAATTAAAAAATCTGTCTTCGTTAAAAATTTAACTCCTTTGTTGCAAAAAATTAATTTGGTTAAAAATTTATCTTTTTTTAGTTGAAAATTCAAGTATTTTGTTGAAAAATCGTCTTTTTGGGTTGCAAATTTATCTATTTTGGTAGAGATTGCATCTTTTTTTTATCGTAACTATTTGTTTCAAAATTAATCTGTTTAGGTTGAGGATTCAACTAGTTAGTTGAAAATTTGTCTTTTTGGGTTTAGAATTAATCTTTTGTTGTAAAAATTCAACTAATTGGTTGAAAATTAACTTTTTGCTGAAAAAATCATATTTTTGGGCTAAAAATCTAACTATTTTGTAGAAAATTTGTCTTTCTGGCATAAAATTCCTACATCTTTTAAGAATTTTTTAAAAATGAATGGCAAATATTTCTTAGTTGAAAATTCTACTCTTTTGTTAAAAATTCAACTGCTTAGTTGTAAGTGGAATTTTTTTGGCTGATGATTGGTCTGTTTGTTTTCAAATTTAACTGGTTTATTGAAAATTCGTTTCTTTGTTAAAAATTTTTTTTATACTGAAAATATAATTATTCAATTTTTTGTTAAAAATTTATCTTTTTGTGTTGCAAATTCATCTATTTTGGTTAAAAATGCTACGGCTTTTTTGAAATCTAATCTGTTTTGACTGATGATTTTTTGTTAAGAATTCAGTGTTTTGGTTTAAGATTCATGATTTTAATTAGATATTCGTTTTTGCTGTTGTTGAAAATGAGCTTTTTTAACTGGAAATTTAACGAGATCATTTTTTATAAAAAGTGGATCTTTATCAGTGTATAAATCTAAGGTGAGTTTAAAAGACTTCAAGATGAATTAAACAGAACAAAATTTTTAAATCCACTGAATTGAGTAAAATTGAGGGAATTTAGAAGAATTCAAAAGGATTTGAAAAAAATTGAGGATAAATTAATAAGAATTCAGGGCGAATTCCAGATGAATTGCAACAAATATTTTAAAATCTCTTGAAATCTTTGAAACCCTACGAAATCCTTTAAAATACCCTAAAATATTTCAAAGTCTTTGAAATTCCTTCAAAATATTGAAATCAATAAAAAAAGTTCCGGGAATTATTTACCATTTCCTTAAATATTTCAAATCCTTTAAATTATTTTGAAATCACTCAAAAAATGTTAAAGTTTTTGAAAATGGCTGTGAATCTTTTACAATATCCTCAAATATTTTAAATCCTTTGAAATCCTATTATATTACTGAAATCCATTACAAATTTCTTTGTAATCTTTTAAAATAACCTAAAATATTTGAAATCCTTTGAAATCTCATTAGATTACTGAAATCCATCAAAAATGTCTTTGTAATATTTTAAAATAACCTAATATGTTTGAAATCCTTTAAATTTTTTTATGGATCTTGAAAATGCCAAGGAATTCGAAAAAATTTTAACGCTAAAAATAGAAATTTTTCAATTTGAAAGCCTCAGTAGTTAAATGAATGTAAACATTCGATTGAAAATTTGTAAGCTATTCTTAATTTTAAAATAATTTTAATAACTGAACGCTGTTATTCAATTCCCAATCCTATTCAAATATTATTTCAATGTGGAATATTTCATTTTTAACGAATTTGATTTTTAATTCTTTAATTAAGGAAGATATTTTTATAAATATTTTACGTTCCATTAAAAATGAGCAGTTATAAATCAAATATTAACAAATTAATGATTTAAAACTGAATTATTTGAAAAAGAAAGCCTTAAATCGTTAATATTTCAGTGTCAAATTAAAACCTTCAACGTTACAATTTTAATTGTTCTATTTAACACATTTTTAATATGTAACTGAAATTATTGAATTTTGATGCATAAATAACATTTGAACAATTATCAATTTGGAAAAAATTGAATTAGTTCAAAAGATTTCGAAATAAAATTGGTTTGAAGGGTTTTAAGATAATAACCATTGTTTTTAAGATTCCTGGGAACATTTTAAACTATTTTTTATTCTTCAAAAATAATTTTTAAAAAATATTTACGAATATTTCAAAAAAATTTCAAAATTGTAAAAAAAAAGAATCATTTAAGAAATATTTCGAATTTTTGAAAAAATTTCAAAAGTAATTACTAATTTGAAAATATTTCAAAACATTTAAAACAAAATTTAGATTTTTAAAAATTCCGAAGGTTTTGAGGATTTTGAAAGCTTTTAAGATAGAAGAAAAAATTTTCCTAAGATTTATGAGAAAATTTTAAATTATTTTTTATTGTGAAAAATTAATTTTAAGAGAATATTTAAAAGGATTTCCAAAATTGTAAAAAAAATAATTATTTTAAATGATATTTAGAAGTTTTGAAAAAATTTCAAAAATAATTACATATTTGTAAATATTTTTAAAAATTTTAAACAAATTGTAGATTTTTGAAGATTTTGAATGAAAGTTTTTAAGGTTTTTACGGATTTTGAAAGGTTTTGAGATAATAAAAAACTTGTCTTGAGATCTCTGAAAAAGTTTAAATCTTTTTTTTTATTCAGTAAAATTAATTTTTAAAAATATTTCCAAAATTGTTAAAAAGAATCATTTTAAAAGATATTCGGAAGTTTAAAAAAAAAATTTTAATAATTACAAATTTGAAAATATTTCAAAAAAATTCAAACAAAATATAGATTTTTGAAGATTTTTAATTAAAAATTTGAAGGTTTTTAAGGATTTTAAAAGGTTTAAAGATAATAAAAAATTTGTTTTGAGATTCCGGGGAAAATCTTCAACTAGTTTTTAGTTTGTAAAATTATTTTGAAAAGAATATTTAAAAGGTTTTAAAAAGATTTCCAAAATTGTCAAAAAAGAATTAGTTTAAAAGATATTTAGAAGTTTTGAAGCAATTAAAAAAATAATTACATATTTTGTAAATATTTTTAAATTTTTCTAACAAAATGTAGATTCTTGAACATTTTGAATTAAAGTTTTGAAGTTTTTTTTACGAATTTTAAATGGATTTAAGATAATAAAATATCAATTTTAAGGGAATATTAAAAAAGTTTTCAAAGATGAATTTTCAACCAAATAGTTGAATTATCAACCGAAAAAGATAGACTCGTTAAATTTTCAGCTTAAAAAATTTATAAAAAAATTTTTTTTTTCGAGAAATGGAATTCAACTAAAAACGACGTATTTTTTATGAAATATATGAATTTTCTACAAAACAGCTAAATTTTCAACTGAAAAATGATCAATTTTCAACAAAAAAGAAAGGAGTTCAATTTTCAATTGAAAAAATTAATTTTCAACAAAAAAAGAAATATTGTTCAAGCAGTTGAGTTTAACCAAAAACGACGTATTTTCCATGAAATACATGAATTTTCTACAAAATAGTTGAATTTTCAACTTGAAAATGATCAATTTTCAGAACAAAAAAGTTCAATTTTCAATTGAAAAAATTAATTTACAATAAAAAAAGAAAGAATGTGCAAGCAGTTGAGTTCAAACGAAAACGACGTATTTTCAATGAAATACATGAATTTTCTACAAAATAGTCCATTTTTATCTTGAAAACGATCAATTTTCGAAAGAAAAAAAATAGTTCAATTTTCAGATAAAAAAAATCTTTTAACCGAAAAATAAAAATAAAATAAAATAAAAAAACGAAGTCTCAACAAAATACATAAATTTTCAACCTATTTGTTGGATTTAAAATCAAAAATGATTAATTATTTTCGAAACAGTTGAATTTTCAACTCGAAAGTATGTTCAACCAAATAGTTTAATTTTTTACCAAATTGTTAACCAAAAAAGATTAATTTTAAACCAAGAAAATCAATTTCCTACAAAAAAAATAATTTTCTACCCAAAAATAAAACGAATTTTTAACCAAAAAGTTGAATTTTTAACTAGAAAAGATCAATTTTAAATGTAAAAAATGAATTGAAAAAAAATTTCTGTTAAAACAATGAATTATTAACAAACAAACAAAAACAATGAATTTTTAACAAAATAGTCAAATTTTCAACCAAAGAGATGAATTTTCAACTAAAATGATAAATCTTCAAAAACAAAAAATGAATTTTCAAACCAAATGAGATGAATTCCAAGCCAAAATTATAATACAGGACTTTCAAACATAAAAAATACACTTTCACTAAAAAAATGGATATTTTCAACAAAAAATACAAACAAAATAGTACAAAAAAATTTTAAACAAAATAGCTCAGTTTTTAGTCAGAGATGAATTTTCAACTGAAATTATGAATCTTCAATAAAAAAAAATTAATTTAGAACTAAGTAAGTTCAGATGATATTTCAACAAAAAAAAGACGAATTTTCAACCAAATAGTTAAATATTTAAACGAAAAAAAATGAATTTTCAAATAAAAAAAAGAATTTTGTACAAAGCAATTGAATTTTCAACCGAATTGCTAAACTTTCAATCTAAAAAGACGAATTTTCAACAAAAAAGTTAATTTGCAACCAATCAGTTGAATTTTAAACTAAATAGTTGAATCGTCAACCAAAAGAGATTAATTTTTTTTTAATGTATACAAACAATTGAACTTTTAACTAAATTGTTAAATTTTCAAACTAAAGAGACGAATTTTCTACAAAAAAAGTTCAATTTTCAAACCGAGAATATGAATTTTCAACAAAAAAGTTAATTTTCAACCAATGAGTTCAATTTGTAACAAAATAGTTAAATCATCAACCAGAAGAAATTATTTTTTTTTTTAAATTGGTACAAAACAATTGAATTTTTAACTAAATTGTTAAGTTTTCAAGCTAAAAAGACGAATTTTCTACAAAAAAGTTCGTTTTTAACCCGAGAATATAAATCTCCAACAAAAAAGTGCATTTTAAACCAATCAGTTGAGCTTTCAACAAAACAGTTAAATTTTCAGTCAAAAATGAAATTTTCAAACAAAAGCAAAATTTCCAACCAAAAACACAAACAAATTTTTAATAAATTGTTCAGTTTTAAGTCAGAGATGAATTTTCAACTATAATTATGAATCTTCAACCAATCAGTTAAATTATCAACAAAATAGTTAATTTTTCAGTTCAAAAAATAATAATTTTTAAATAAAAAACGAATTTTCGACTAAAATTATTTATTTTCAACCAAGGAGTTAAATTTTCATAGTGAAAGACGAATTTTCACGGAAAAATGTAATAATTGATATTTCAACAAAAAAGATTTTAATTTTTAATATAAAAACACTTGAATTTAACCAAGAAAAACAAATTTTCAACAAAATACTTGACTCATTTGAATGGAAATTTAAATATTTTATTGAAAATTCAATCATTTTATTAAAACGTCATCTTTTTTGGTTTAGAATTAATATTTTTTTTATTAAAATTCTACTATCTGGTTAAAAATTCAATTATTTTATCAAGTATTCAACTATTTTCTTCAAAATTCATATTTTTTGTAGAAAATTCTACCATTTAATGGAAAATACAGCTTTTTTGTTGAGAATATAATTATTTTTTGAAAATGCAACTATTTTGTCAAAAGCTAATCTTTTTTGGTTGAAAACTTAACTGGTTTTCTCAACATTCCTCTTTCTCGATAGAAAATTCGTCTATTTGGATACAAAATTTATCTTTTGGAAGAAAAATAATTTTTTTTCCGTGGAAAATTCATCGGTTTGGTAAAAATTTTAACTCTTTGGTTGAATGTTGAACTCTTTTTTTGAAAATTCGTAATTTTTGGAAGATTCATCACTTTAGTTGAAAAGTCATCTCTTTGGTTGAAAATGGAACTATTTTACTAAAATTCTTTTTTTTTTTGTCGTTGAGAATTAATTTTCTTCAGTGTAAATATAACAATTTTTGTTCAAAATTCTACAGTGTTATCAAAAAGTCATATTTTTTTAGTTCAGAATTCATCTCTTTTGGTTAAAAATTCGACTATTTGGTTGAAAATTAAATTATTTCTTCGAAAATTCAATTATTTTATCAAAAAATCATCTTTTTTGGTTCAGAATTCATCTCTTTTGGTTAAAAATTCGACCATTTGGTTGAAAATTAAAATATTTCATTCAAAATTCCATTATTTTATTAAAAAGTCATCTCTTTTGGTTAAAATTCTACTATTTGGGTAACAATTGAATTATTTTAATAATTATCTAACTATTTTCTTCAAAAGTCACAATTTTTTGTTAAAAATTCTGCTATTTTGTGGAAAATACAACTATTTTGTTGAAAATTTAATTATTTTTTGAAAATTCAACTATTTTTTCAAAAAGTAATCTTTGCTGGTCGAAAACTTAACTGGTTTTTTGATCATTCGTCTTTCTCGATAGAAAATTCATCTTTTCGGATCGAAAATTTAACTTTTGAAAGAAAAGTCATCTTTTTAGGTTGATTCATCCGTTACGTTAAAAAATAATTTTTTAAACTGAAAATGTAATTATTACATTTTTTGTTGAAAATTGATCTTTTTTAGTTTAAAATTCAAGAACTTGGTTGAAATTTTTCATTTTTTAGTTGAAAATGCTTCTATTTTGTTGAAAAATCGTCTTTTGGTAGAAATATTTTGTTTGTTTGTAAATTATTCTTCTTGTTGGAAAATTCATCTTTTTGGTTAAATTCAAATATTCTGTTTAAGGATTAATTAGTTTGGTTGGCAATTAATTTTTTCAACTGAAAATTTAAGTTTTACATTTTTAATTGTAAATTGATCTTTTTTAGTTTAAAATTCAACTATCTGGTTAAAAATCTGTCTTTTTTAGTTGAAAATTCATGTATTTTGTTGAAAAATCGTCTTTTTTTTGTAGAACATTAATTGTGTTGCTTGAAGAATAATCTTCTTGCTTGAAAATTCATCTTTTTGGTTAAAAATTCAAATATTCCAATTAATTTTACTATTCCATTTTTTATTGAAAATTGATCTTCTTTAATTTGAAGTTCAACTTCTGGTTAAAATTTTGATTTTTTTTAGTTGAAAAATCATCTACTTCATTGGAAATTCTTGTATTTTGTTGAAAATTAGTCTCTTTTTGGTTGAAAATTAATTTTTATAACTGAAAATTTAACTATTACATTTTTTGATAAAAATTGATCTTTTTTAGTTTAACATTCAACAACTAGGTTAAAAATTTTCCTTTTTTAGTTGAAAATGCTTATATTTTGTTTAAAAAATCGTCTTTTTTTTTGGTAAAAAATTAATCTTCTTGTTTTAAAATTCATCTTTTTGGTGAAAAATTTTAATATTCCATTTAAAGATCCATCAGTTCGGTTGAAAATTAATTTTTTTATCTGAAAAATATATAGTTCCATTTTTTATTGAAAATCGATCTTTTTTAGTTTAAAATTCAACTATCTGGTTAAAAATCTACTTTTTTTTAGTTGAAAATTCAACTATTTCATTGAAAATTCATGTATTTTGTTGAAAAATCGTCGTTTTTTTTAGAAAATAATGTTTTTCTTTGAAAATTAATCTTCTTGTTTGAAAATTCATCTTTTTGGTTGAATATTTGAAAATGCCCTTAAATCTTTAAAATCCTTTAAAATCGTTTGAAATTATTGAAATCAATGGAAAATTCCTTGAAATCTATCTTGAAAGTTTTGAAAATACTTGAAATCTCTGGAAACTTTTAAAATCTTTTCAACATGCTTTGGCATACTTTAAAATTATTGAAATGAATTGGAATTTTCAGAAATGCCCTTAAATCATCAAAATTCTGCGAAATCCCTGGAAACTTTTTTTAATATCTTTTAAATGCTTTGGAATACTTTTAAATTACTGAAATTAGTTGGAATTTTCAGAAATGCCTTTAATCTTTAAAATCCTGTGAAATCCCTTCAAATAATGGGAAATTCATGAAATTTTTTTAATTCCTTTAAATCTTTAAAATTGCTTTAAATCTTTAAAATTTCTTTAAATCTTTTTCAACACCTTGAAATATTTGAAAATGCCCTTAAATCTTTCAAATCCTTTCAAATCGTTTGAAATTATTGAAATCAATGGAAAATGTCTTGGAATCTTTAAAATTCCTTTAAATCTTTTTTAATTCCTCGAAATCTTTTTAAATATTCTAAAATCTTTAAACAAATTTAAAAGCTTGTTTAATACCTTGAAATATTTGAAATCCTTTGAAATATTTTGAAATCCCTGTGAACTTTTTAAATCTCTTTAAAATGCTTTGGAATACTTTTAAATGATTGAAGTTAATTGAAATTATTATGCCCTTAAATATTTAAAATCCTTTGAAATCGTTTGAAATTATTGAAATCAGAACATTCCTTAAAATCTTGAAAAAAAAATTTAATTTTTTTAATACCTTGATATATTTGAAATCCTTTAGAATCGTTTGAAATTCCTTCAAATGGTTAAAATCTATTAAAAATTCATTTGAATCTTTTTAAATTTCCCTAAATCTTTAAATTCTTTATGACAGTTTAAATGCCTTGAAAATTCCTTGGAATTTTAAGAAATGCCCTTAAATCTTTAAAATCCTTTGAAATCCCTTCCAATTATGGAAATTAGTAGAAAATGTAATGAAATCTTTAAAATTCATTACAATTTTTAAAAATATACTAAAACTTTAAAAATTCGTTTAAATCTTTGTTAATACAAAGTTACAATTGAAAATTCCTAAATTTTGATTTTTTTGGTTGAATTTTTGAATTTTTAAATTCACAAATTTAGATATAAATCGGAATTTAAAGTTCTAAAATTTTGAAAAGTTACAATTTAATATTCTTGAATTTTGAAAATATAGAATTGCATATTTTTAAATTTACAAATTTATAAGTTAGAATTTAAAGTTCTAGAATTTTTAAAAGTTACAGTTAAAAAATTTTGAATTTTGAAAATATAGAATTGGAAATTTTTCATTTTTCAAATTTATAAATCCGAATTTGAAGTTCTAAAATTTTGAAAATGTAGTATTGCATATTTTTAAATTTACGAATTTATAAATTAGAATTTAAATTTCTACAATTTTCAAGTATAGAAAATTAAAATTCTTGAATTTTGATAATATAGAATTGCATATTTTTAAACTTACAAATTTATAAATTAGAATTTAAAGTTCTACAATTTTTTAAAATAGAAAATTCTTGAATTTTGATAATATAAAATTGCATATTTTTAAATTTATAAATTAGAATTTAAAGTTATACAATTTTTAAAAATGGAAAATTAAAATTCTTGAATTTTGAAAATATAGAATTCGAAATTTTTCAATTTATAAATTTATAAATGAGAATTTAACGTTCTAAAATTTTGAAAAGATACAAGGGAAAATTCTTAAATTTTTAATTTTTATTTTAATTTTTGAATTTTTAAATATAAAAATTTATAAATAAGAATTTAAAGTTCCACAATTTTTAAAAGTAGAAAATTGAAATTCTTTAATTTTGAAAATATAGAATTGCATATTTTTAAATTTACACGTTTGTAAATTAGAATCTAAAAATCTTAAATTTTGAAAAGTTACTATTGAATATTCTTGAATTTTGAAATTATAGAATTGGAAATTTTTCAATTTATACATTTATAAATGAGAATTTAAAGTTCTAAATATTTGAAAAGTTACAATTGAAAATTCTGGAATTTTGAAAATATAGAATTGCATATTTTCAAATTTACACATTTGTAAATTAGAATCTAAAAATCTACAATTCTAAAAAGTTACAATTGAAAATTCTTAAATTTGGAAAATATGGAATTGCATATTTTCATAATTATAAAAATTTAGGACCAGAGCCGCGTTTCTTAGTGCTTTTTATTTATTATCCCAAATTTCCAACTCTATGTGGCTATTCGTGTGAAAATAAGTTTAAAAATAAAAAAAGTGTCGGTAAGGCAGGAAGCCAGTCACGTGACCCACTCGTCACATCGCCTTAAGGGATTCTAAATAATTTTAAATATTTCAGGGAATTAAACGAATTTCCAAGGAATTTTCATAAGATTTCAAAGGATTTAAATTATATTAGGTTTTTTTAAAAGATTCCAAAGCATTTTTGAAAGATTTCGATAATTTTAAGGGATTTAAAAAGATTTGGAAGATTTCAGGGTATTTTTAAAATTTCGAATAAATTTTCAAGAGCTTTAAAATGCTTATAGGGTTTTCAAAAGATTTCAAATATTTTAGGGGGTTTTAAAGGATTCCTAGGAATTCTTAATAGATTTCGATAATTTTTAGGGATTTATAAATATTTGGAAGATATTAGGGTATTTTTAATCTTCGCAACGAATTTTCAAGAGCTTTAAAAAGCTTCAAGGTTTTTCAAAGGATTTCAAAGGATTTTAAATATATTAGGGTATTTTAAAAGATCGCAAAGCATTTTTGATAGATTTCGATAATTTTAAGTAATTTGAAAAGATTTGGAAGATTTGAGGGTATTTTTAAAATTTGCAATTAATTTTTAAGAGCTTCAAAAAGCTTCAAGGTTTTTCAAAAGATTTCAAAGGATTTGAAATATATTAGGGCATTTTTAAAGATGTTGAAGAATGTTTAATAGATTTCGATAATTTTAAGGGATTTTAAATCTTCTTGATGATTTTAGGGTATTTTTTAAAATTTCGAAGAAATTCTCAAGAGATTTCAAAGGATTAAAAATGTTTCAGGGTTTTTAAAAATATTTCAAGGAATTTTTAATAGGCTTCAATCATTTTAAGGGATTCCGAATAAGGTTAAAGATTTTAGGGTATTTTTTTACATATTCAAGGAATTTTCAAGAGTTTTAAAAGGTTTGCAGGGGTTTTAATGAATTTGAAATATTTTAGACTTTTTTTTAAAAAGATTCCTAGGAATTTTTAATGGATTTCGATAATTTCAAAGACGAATTTTCAACCAAGTATAATAATATAGTTTTTAATAAATTTAAATTTATTGTAACTCATTTAAAAATTCTTATAAATTAATAACATATTTATCTGAATTATTATTTATTCAAAATATTTAAAAAATTATTTATTTTATTATTATTATAATCAAGTAGTCGAATTTTAAACAAAAAAGACCGATTTTCTACTAAAATGATGAATCTTTAACTGGAGTTTTTGAATTTTCATCAAAATACATACATTTTCAACTAAAATAAAAGAAAAACAAATTTCAAGCAAAAATTGTATAATTAAATTTTGTGTTAAAAAAAATTAATGCTTGACCAAAGAGATTAAGTTTTAACTAAAATGATGGAATATTCAACTGAATTTTCAACCAAAAAAGATGAATTTTCTACGACAAATGTAATAGTTGATAGTTCAACCAAAAAAGTTAAAATTTTAAACCAAAAATATTTATTTTTGATCAAATAGTTAAATATTCTACCAAAATAGTTGAATTTTCAATAAAATAGTTAAAGTTGCACTCAAAAATATAACTTAAGACGTTTAAACACGAAAAGAACAATTTTCAACAAAGAAGTTAATTTTCAACCAAGAACTTTTCTACCAAAAAAGATGAATTTTCAGTACAAAATCACAGTTCTACCACAAAAAAAGAATATTTAAGAAAATAATTAAATTTTCAACAAAATATTGGAATTTGCGACCTAAAAATTAATGTTTAACAACATGATTAATTTTTCAACAAAATAGTTGCACTTTTAACAAAATATTCGAGTTTGTAACAAAATGTTTAAATTTTTTAGAAGACAGTTGCATTTTTAACAAAACAGTTTATTATTAACCAAGAAAGATGAATTTTCAACCAAAAAGATGACATTTCTACTAAAACAGTTGAATTTTCATTAAAAAAAGAACGAATTTTCTATCCAAAGAGATGAATCTTTAACAAAACATTTGAATTTTCAAACAAAAATGATTAATTTTTATCCGAATAATAAAAAGTTTAACTAAATAGACAGGGTGGCCACCATTTTTTCAATTTTTGTCTCCCGGTTCTCCCGGTTAATATTCGTGATTTCTCCCGGTTTAGAAAGGTTAGTTGAAAGGAGAAATTGGTCGTTGAAAGATTCACATTACAAAGAAAGTTTGATAATTTTGTGGTCGAGAGTCTGATTATATTCCACGTAGAAATGTATTATTTCCATCAAATATTGCAAAGACGTTACCATTGGACGTTGATAATACAGTTTGTTCTTCGGTTCATACGGGCTAAAGGTGATTAAATCGTCCTCTGACTTGAATTAATGCTTCGTGAGGAAAAGTTTATCATCGAATTTTGAATCTCCGGTTCGGATTCGATTGCGGAATCAGTGTTCATATGTCTGTCGTTGTTGTCGTCATTGTTGACGTTGTTATCGTTGTTGTCTTAGACTTCTGTATACCACATAACTATTGGAAGAATAATCAGATTAATTCAATCTAATTTATTGAGCATCAATCCCGTGGGCCAAATAGCACTCTGGGAACATAAGATACATAAACTATTACTAAAAATACAGTCGCTGGTCAAAGAATATTCTTGAAGTTATAATTATACTTATAGTACATCCGTAATTTCAACAAATTACTAGATAATAATAATAATAATATCGAGAGCAAATGTAATTGATACAAGCAGTATGTTCCGGAGTCGAGCGCCCCTAACTGTGAAAGACCGTTGTAGTTTACATGTTTTGTGCTGTGGAATTGTGATTACCTTTTTTCTTTCTCTAAGTTTGGAATGAGCAGGCAGATTTTCAAGAAAAAAATTCAAATGAGTTAAAGAGATCTATAATCCGCCCACTGATTTGTAGCGGCGTGGGAGCCATTTTTGCTTCATAAGCGATGCGCCACCCCATCGAAATCCTCCTGTACGAGAGCCTTTGCTATCTTGTACTCCTTCGAACTGACTTTTCAAGCACGATTCAAACCACACTATTGCCGTGTCTGTCATCCTAAAGGACTTCAAATTCAGCAGCAGCAGTTTGTGGCATCCAGAGTCAAATGCCTCAGGAAAGTCGAACAATCCAACAATCATGATCTCGTTATTGTCTAATGTAATTCTATAATCATTGGTGACTTCGAGAGTTGCTGTGTGTGTACTGTGTTTTTCCCGGAAGCAGGATGGCATTGAATTAATTAGGTTTTGAAAATTCAGATACATAAAATACTACTTTATACTGATAATTAGACGTTTACATAAATTGCTTAAAAAATTCGTTTTGTTTTAAGCAATTTTCTCTTACATTAGAATAGAGTTGTCAATAATATTGTTGGAATAATGCTAGAAAATAGCAGTTTTTTCAAAAAATTTCCACTTTTTGTCTAATTTTCAAATCGAGTGAGTTAATTGATTAAAGTGAACAAAATTAATTGTTTAAACAATTTATTATTGTTAATAATATTCAATTTAAATAATGCCAGAAAGTTGCGGTTTTTTCAAAAATGTTCCACGTTTTGTCCAATATTCAATTACAGAGAGGTAATAGTTCATTAATGCTAAAAAACATAATTCTAGCACTTATCTAAGAGAAGACAGTTATAAACAATAATAAATTGTTTAAACCAATATTTTTATTAACTTGCATTAATTGAAACATCTCACTAAGTGAAAATTAGACAAATAGTTAAAAATTTCAGAAAGAACGCAACTTTCTACCATTAGGCAAAGAGAATATTAGTAACAATAATAATAAATTGTTTAAACAATTTTTTTTCAACTTTAATTAATTAATACTTAACTCTAATTGAAAAATGGACAAAAAATTTAGAAAAAATTGCAACTGTCTAGTATTAATATAGAAGAAAATAGCTATAAACAATAATAATTTGTTTAAACAATTATTTTTGCTATAATAAATTAAACATTAAGTCACTTTAAGTGAAAAGTGAACAAAAACTTAACAATTTCAGAAAAAAAACCGCAATTTCTAGCATTATTCAAAGTTAATATTATTATGAACTTTATTATTATTTACTTCTCTAATTGAAAATGGGACAAAAGGTGGATAATTTTTGAAAAAGCTGCGACTTTTTATCTCTATTCTAACAGAAAATGGCTAAAAACAATAATTAATTGTTTAAACAATTTATTTAAACATATAATTATCAGTATAAAGTAGTGTTTTATGTATCAGAAACAATTTGCATTAAAAAAACAGCAAAAAAAATCATAATTAGCGACAAAAACTAGCAAAACACATTTTTTCACTTATGGGGTTTGTTTGGGACCCTATAAAACAGACTTATGGCGGTGATATTTGAATCTATTACTTAGTTGAAATTGGAACTACTTTGTTAAATTTTTTATTTTTTTTTATTCATCATATTAATTGAAAACCCTTTTTTCTTTGGTTTCAAATTTAATTATTTTTGTTGAAAATTCATGTTTAATCTATTGTAAATTAACTTTTTACCTCTAAATTTAACCATTCTATTTTTGGTTGAAAATTCATGTATTTTATTGAAAAATAATTCCTCTGTTTAAAATTTAACTATTTTGTTCAAAAGTCATTTTTTGTTGTTAAATATAATTTTTTAACTGAAAATATAACTATTCTGTTTTCTATTGAAAATTTATCTTCTTTAGTCGAAAATTCAACTATTTTCTTCCAAATTCATTTATTTCATTAAAAATTCGTCTTTTTTGGTAGAAAATTAATATTTATGGTTGAAAATTCATCTTTTTGGTCGATAATTCGACTATTTGGTTCAAAAATATTTTTTTTTCTTTTGAAGATTTATCTTTTTGGTTGAAAATTCATCTTTTTGTTTGAAGATTCATCATTTTAATTGAAACCCCTTTTTTCTTTGGTTTCAAATTGAACTATTTGGTTGAAAATTCATTTTTAATTTGTTGAAAATTAACTTGTTACCTATAAATTTACCTATTCCATTTTTGGTTTTATTGAAAATTAATTTCCTCTGTTAAAAATGTAACTATTTTGGTGAAAAATTCATTTTTGGTTGTTAAATATAATTTTTTGAACTGAAAATATAACTATTCCGTTTTTGATTGAAAATTTATCTTGTTTAGTCGAAAATTCTACTATTTTCTTCCAGATTCATTTATTTTGTTGAAAATTCGTCTTTTTTGGTCGGAAATGAATCTTTGGGGTTGAAAATTCATTTCTTTGTTCGGAAATTAAACTATTTGGTTCAAAATTCATATTTTCGTATTGAAGATTTATCTTTATAATTAAAAACTCATTTCTTTGGATAAAGATGTAACTATTTTGTTGAAAATATATCTTTTGTGGTAGAATATTAATTTTATTTGTTGAAAATTCAACTATTTGGTCGAATATTAACAGCTTTGTAGAAAATTCGTCTTTTTGGGATGAAAATTCCACATTTTGGATGACATGTTCTAATTTTCAACAACATAATTGAATTTTTAACTAAAAACAATCAATTTCCAACCAAAAACGGGATAGTCAAATTTTCAGTTCAAAAAATTCATTTTTAACAACAAAAAACGAATTTTCAACCAAAAAAACGAATTTTTCACAAAATACATGAATTTTCAAACAAATAATTTAATTTTCAACTAGAAAAGATCAATTTTCAATTAAAAATATCAATTTTTAATCAAAATTGGTATAGTTACATTTTTAGTTAAAAAAATAATAATTCTTACCCAAAAAAAAAGGACGAGTTTTTAAGAAAATAATTAAATTTTCAACCAAAAAGATGAGTTTTCAACTAAAATGATGATTTTTCAAGAAAAGAAAAAAAGAATTTTTCAACAAAAAAATTGAAAATCCAACACAAAATAAGTTTTATAAAAATTGAATAGTTTTATTTTCATTACAAAAATTAATTTTCAATACAAAAAAAAAATAAATTTCTACAAAAAAGTTGAATTTTCAACCCGAAAATAGGAATTTTTAATAAAAAAGTTAATTCTCAATAATATACTTGAATTTTCAATTAAAAATTATCCATTTTTAACCAAGAATGGAATATTCAAATTTTCACTTGAAAAAATTATTTTTAGCAACAACAAAAAACGAATTTTCAATCAAAAAGACGAATTTTCAAACAAATAATTCACTTTTCAACTACGAAAGATCAATTTTCAATTAAAAATATCAATTTTAAACAAAAATTGGCATACTTACATTTTTAGTTAAAAAAATAATAAATCTTAGCCAAAAAACAGGACGAATTTTCAAGAAAATAATTAAATTTTCAACCAAAGAGATGAGTTTGCAACAAAAGAAAAAAAGAATTTTTTAACAAAAGAATTCAACATTGAACACAAAATTAATTTTATACAAATTAAATAGTTTTATTTTCATTAAAATTTATTTTTAGTAAAAAAAAATAATTTTCTACAAAAAAGTTGAATTTTCAACCCGAAAATAGGAATTTTTAATAAAAAAGTTAATTTTAAAGTATATGCTTGAATTTTCAACTTAAAATTATTAATTTTCAACCCAGAATGGAATATTGCAATTTTCACTTGAAAAAATTGATATTTAGAGGTGGCGCATGCTCCATAAAGTTTAACACGTATTTCCCATAAGAAAAAAAAGACGTTTTTGTACATTTTATTCAGAATCCTCCATATTAACTGAATTTTTGCTAATTCCTCAAAATTAGCGAAAATAATTGTTTAAACGAATTATGATTGTCGATGGCTATCTTCTTTTATATTAATACTAGATAGTTGCGGTTTTTTTCTGCATTTTTCAACTTTTGTCCATTTTTCAATTAGAGTGAAGTAATAATTAATTCAAGCTAACAAATATAATTGTTTAAACAATTTATTACTAATCTTAATAATATTATCTTTGCTTGATGGTATAAAGTTGCGGCTAGTTCTGAAATTAAAAAATATTTGTCTACTTTTTACATAGGTTAAGTTAATAATCAATTCAATTTAGCAAAAATAATTATCTAAACAATTTATTATTGTTTATACCTATCTTCTTCTTTATTGATGCAATATAGTTGAGGTTTCTTCCGAAACCGCAACTTTAAGATCTATCTACAATCTTTGTGAAATCTTTGTGAAGTCTTTAAAAAATTTTGCGAAATATTTGAAATCGTTGTGAAATCATTGAAATCTATGTGAAATCATTGAAATCTTTGTGAAATCATTGAAATCTTGGCTCAATCTTTGTAATCTATCTGAAATCTTTAAAATCTATCTTAAATCTTTGTGAAAGAATGAAAATCTTTAGGAAATCATCGGAATCATGGGGAAAACATTGAAATCTTTGTTCAATCTTTGAAATCTATCTGAAATCTTTGTGAAATAATAGAAGTATTTGTGAAATCTTTAAAATCTATGTGAAATCTTGTAAATCTTTGCGAAATCATTGAAATCTTTGGGAAATCATTGAAATCTTGGTAAAATATTTGTAAAATCTTTGTGAATTCTTTAAAAATCTTTGCGAAATATTTGAAATCTTTGTGAAATCATTGAAAACTTTGTTCAATCTTTGCGAATTCTCCAAAAATCTTTGCGAAATATTTAAAATCTTTGTGAAATCATTAGGAAATCATTGCCAGCTTTCTTCAATCTTTGACATCTATCTGAAATTTGTAAAATCTTTGTGAATTCTCTAAAAATCTTCCACAAAATAGTTAAGTTTTCAAGCTAAGAAGTCGCATTTTGGAGAAAACAGTTAATTTTTAGACCGGAAAAGAATAATTTTTGACAAGAAATTTAATTTTCAACATGTAGTTCAATTTTAAACAAGAAACTTAATTTTCAATGAAGAAAAACAAATTTCAACTACAAAAGATAAGTTGTCAACCAAAACTGGAATCATTAAATTTTCAGTTTAAAAAATTCATTTTCTGCACAACAAAAACGATTTTCGAACAATTTGAATCGTACAAATAAGAAGAATTTTTAAGAAAATAGTTAAATTCTCAACCAAAATTATGCATTTTCAACAAACAAGATTAATTTTCTACCAAAATTAAAGATTTATCAACAAAATACATAACTTTTCTACAAAATAGTTGTAAATTTTCAACTTAAAAAGGAAAAAATTACAACCAAAAATGGAATAGCACCATTTTCAGATCATAAAATTACTTTTCGATAGAAAAATGATTTTCTCATAGAAAAGATAAATTTTGAAATGAATATTTTAATTTTCAACAAAATAGTTTCATTTTCTAACAAAGTAGTTTAATTTCCAAACAAAAATATAAATTTTCAACAAAAAATTTTTTTTCAACGAAATAGTTCAATTAAAAACTAAAAACGATGACTTTTCAAGAAAAAACTAAATTTTGACAAAGTAGTATAACCTTACACACAGTCATTAATTTAAAAAAATGAATTGTTAAGGAAAAATTTATTGAAGAAAAAAATATTTTATTTTTAAATAAAAAACAGTTAAATTTAACTAAAACAGCTTAATTTTCAACTGAAAACATTCATTTT
Organism: Andricus grossulariae; assembly: GCA_011634705.1. Classification (NCBI taxonomy): domain Eukaryota; kingdom Metazoa; phylum Arthropoda; class Insecta; order Hymenoptera; family Cynipidae; genus Andricus; species Andricus grossulariae. Next base: position 212,662,601 of record JAABKJ010075445.1, on the reverse strand, counting down.
TCTATTAAAATAGACGAATCATCAACCAGAAAAGATTAATTTTAAACCCGAAATGAAATACTTACATTTTTAGTGAAGAAAATTAATTCTTAACCAAAAAAAAAAAAAAAGAAAACGAATTTTCCACAAAATAGTTGAATGTTAAAAACAATAAATAATTATTCAATAAATAAGATTAATTTTCAATCCGAATTGACGCATTTTCCACAAAATAGTTAAGTTTTCAAGCTAAGAAGTCGCATTTTGGAGAAAACAGTTAATTTTTAGACCGGAAAAGAATTGAAAATTAATTTTTTGTTTTTTAAATTCAATTATATCGTTGAAACTCCTTTTTTGGTTCGAAAGGTTGAAAACTGGTTGAAAATTCACCCATTTTATTGAAAATTATTTTGTTAACTGAAAATTTAAATTCCGTTTTTGTTTTAAGGTATCTTTTTTAGTTGAAAATTCATCTATTTTGGTTGGCAATTAATTTCTTTGGTTGAAAATTTACCTATTTTTATGAAAATTTTTTTATTTTTTTATTTTTGTATTAAATTAATTTTTTGAACTGAAATCTTGAGTTTATACTGAAATTTGCAGTTAAAAAAACTTTCTTTTTTTTAAATTGAAAATTCCTGTTTTTGGTAGAAAATTATTCTTGTTTGAAAATTCATCTTTTCGGTTGAAAATTAATTTTTTGTTTTTTAAATTCAATTATATCGTTGAAACTCCTTTTTTGGTTCGAAAGATTTAAAAATGGTTGAAAATTCACCGATTTTATTGAAAATTATTTTGTTAACTGAAAATTTAAATTCCATTTTTGTTTTTAGGTATCTTTTTTAGTTGAAAAGTCATCTATTTTGGTTTGCAATTAATTTCTTTAGTTGAAAATTTACCTATTTTTATGAAAATTTTGTTTATAAAATTAATTTTTTAAACTGAAAAGTAGAGTATAGACTAAAATTTGCAGTTAAAAAATGTTTTGTTTTTTAAACTTGAAAATTCGTCTTTTTGGTGGAAAATTATTCTTTTTGTTTGAAAATTCATCTTTTGGTTTGAAAATTAATTTTGTTTTTGTTGATAATTCAACTATATTGTTGAAACTCTTTTTTTGGTACAAAAGGTTTAAAAATTCACTGATTTTGTTAAAAATTATTTTGTTAACTGAATATTTAAATTCCGTTTTTTTTTGTTTATCTTTTTCTGTGGAAAATTCATCTATTTTCTTTAATTAATTCCTTGTGTTGAAAATTTACCTATTTTATGAAAACAAAATTTTTTTTGTTAAAAATTAATTTTTTAAACTGAAAACTAGAGTATATACTGAAATTTGGAGTTAAAAAATGTTTTTTTTTACTATTGAAAATTCGTATTTTTGGTTGAAAATGATTATTCTTGTTTGAGAAATCACGAATATTAACCGGGAGAACCGGGAGAAAGCCGGGAGACAAAAATTGAAAAAATAGTGGCCACCCTGATATAGGTTGGGTCGAGAAAATAAAAGTTCGTCCATTAACTACGTTACCAATATGAAACACTTTAAATTTATCAGATTTCAACATTTTCTACCAAAGAGATGAATTTTGAAACCAAAGAGTTAATATTTTACCGAAAAGGCGAATTTTCGAAAAAATTGTTTAATTTTTAACCAAATAGTTTGATTTTTAAGCAAAAAAGACGACTTTTTTCAAAGACAGTTGAATTCTCGACACGAAAATATGAATTTTTAACAAGAAAGTTAATTTTCAACCAAATACTTCAATTTTAAAGTTAAAATAACTTTTTTTCTAGAAAACAGTTATATTTTTAATCCAAAAAGATTAATTAAAAAAAAAGTTGAATCTTTAATAAAAAAGGTGACTTTTCTATCATAAAAAATGAATTTTCTACGAAAACACAAATTTCCAACCAGTTGAATTAAATGAATAAAACAAATTTTTAACAATTTTTTGAATAAATTTTTAAAAATTAAGATTGAAAAAAATGCATTTTATCATGAATAATTTTTGCAGAATAAGGAACAAATTGATTCACAATTTAAAAATAAACTTCCTGAAAACCTCACTTTTCGGCTCATTAGAGACAAGAATAACACAATGAAAAAAGAGGGAGAAAAAGGGAAAAAGTCGATCAAAAACCAATTCTCGACACGGAAATATGAATTTTTAGAAAGAAAGTTAATTTTAAAGCTGAAAAGATTAATTTTTAACAAAATAGTTGAATTTTTAGTCAAGAAGATGAATTATAAACCAGTAATGATTAATTTTCTACTAAAAACAAATTTTCAACCAGTAAAATTAAATGAAGAAAAAAAACGAATTTTTAACAAAACAGTTAAATTCTCGACCCGAAAATATGAATTTTCAACAAAAAAGTTAACTTTTAACCAATTTTAAAGTCAAAAATACATCTTTTTCTATAAAACAGATGAATTTTTAATCCACAAAGATTAATTTTTGACAAAATAGTTTAATCTTTAATCAAAAAGATGAATTATCAACCATAAAAGTTCGTAGGTAGATCGTCCTTTCAGCTTTAAGATTCAACAATTTTGTTTAAAATCGATGTACTTCGTTGAAAAGTCCTATTTTTTGGTAGACCATTAATCTTGTTGGTGGAAACTTCATCATTTTGGTGAAAAATGTAACTGTTTTCAAAAATTCCTCTTCTTTGGGTAAAAATATAGTTATTTGGTTGGAATTGAACTACTTTATTGAAAAATGGAAACTTTTTGTAAAAAATTCGATTTCTTTGGGTAAAATGTACCATTTTTTCATCTGCTAAAATTTAACCATTTTATTTTTGTTTGGAAATGTATCCTTCATAAGTTGAAAATTCAATAATATTGTTAAAAAATTAATGTATATTGTTGAAAACTCGTCTTTTTGCCTAGAAAATTAAGATTGTTTCTTGAAAATTCATCTTTTTTGTTGAGGACTTAAATATTTGGTTGCAATTTTTTTTATTGGATTCAACAAGTTTAAAATTAGTTTTTTTTTCTTGTGGAGAATTAATTTATAAACTAATATGTCCATCAAATTTTTGGTCTAAAATAACCTTCTTTATGTGAAAATCAAACTGTTTGATTTGGGACTCAATTTTTATATTGAAAATCCATCTATTTGGTTGTGAGTTCAAATATTTCGTTTGAAATTGTTTTTATTTCTTTTAATTTTACTGGTTGAAAATGCGTCTTTTGGCAGAAAAGTCATCTTTCTTGGTTGAAAATGAACTTTTTTGTTAATTATTCAATTTTTCGGGAAGAACATTCAAGTATTTACTGAAAAATTAATCTTTGTGGCTTAAAAATTCAACCGTTTTTGGTGTAATCTAATTCTTCTTGTTCGAAAATTTGACAATTTGGTTGAAAATGCATCATGTAAGGTTGAAAATCCCTCCTATTTGATTAATAACTCATCTTTTATGGTAGAAAATAATTGTTTCTTATTTAACAATGACCTTTTTTGTTAAGAATTTAACTGTGTTAGAAAAAATTAGTTTTTTTTTGCTTGATAATTTAACTATTTCGTTGAAAATGCATATCTTGCTTGAAAGTTCAACTATGACTCAATTTTTATCGAATGACATCCAAATCAGCACACGTTATTTTTCAAACTGTGCAGCCCCTCTGGTTCACCTATTCCAGATCTACCGTCTAATGAGACCCGCAAGCCCTTCCAACAGCTACAAGGTCCCGCGATCCCTAGGGAGAGTTGTGAATACTAAAACAAGAAAAATAAATTCTCGGTTTTCAAAGAAAAAGAGTTTTCCAATTATATGAATATAAACGAATGCATCTCATATGCATCTCATAGCATCGAAAACCCAAAAATAAAGTTTCAATCGAGTCCAGGGGAATTATTCGAGTAGTAGATTCCAGTGAAAGATTTCAGTGCGATTTTTCAGATTCAAAAATTTAACATTGAGGATTAAAAAAAAAAAAAGAATATGGAAAGAGATTGCTTCAATATTATTCCAATGTTTGAAAATGCACAATTTTAAGCTTTTTTATTTTAAATTTCTTTGTATCTACATCTGAAATTATAAAGTTTTGAAGTGGCTAACAAGGCTTGGATAAAAAATTTTCAAGATTCAATAGCGGAATTCTCGTGAAAGTCTTAATATTTGAATTTGAAGCAATGAAAGATTATTTGCGATGAGTCGAAGATTAAAATGTTTTAGAATTGCACATCTGAAACTATAATTTCAAATTAAAATTATATTGATCCCTCAGCGCGACAGTTTATTTATTACTCCATTCACTTAATTTCAGGTTTTCCTTTTTTACTTAACAGGGGTAAAATAACCTGTCTTTTTTATTTTCGAAGACCTTAGAAAATTCTAATTATTTTTCCTAAAAAATTTCGATTTTGAAAACAGCCTAACTAATTAATGAATATTCTGATTTTTCCTGCATGAATACTATTTTGAAATATATGTTCTTTCAAAGCACAGATTGAAGAAATTGTATTTGTGAGGCTTATAGGCTTAACAAATTTTCGTCAGCATTACATCATTTATTCAGTGTTTTTAAATTTCTTGCAGGTGTATTATCATTTTATCTTGAAAAACTCAGATAATTTATATATAAATTTGTATCAAGTCATATAATTATTCATATCAACGATTCATATTCATAAATTCATTATTATTTATACTAATTTAGACAATTTATGTCTATAGTATTGAGAAGGAACCGATTTGAGGTGAATCTCAATTATCTTCGACACTCTGATTTCCTGCTGGAGTCTCCATCTATACCTTCTTGACAGCTTTAGATCTATTCTTTCCCATTCCTTACTCTCTACCTCTATCTCCTCATCTCACACTCACATTTTCTCGTTCACTTTAACTTTCGAACACCCTGTCTTTGCCGCTCTCCCTTCACTTCTGTCCCACCTAGCCCTGTCGTTCAGCATTCCTTTCACCTTCCTTTTGTCCCGCGTGAAATCAAGGTCGATTATAGCCCCCTGATCCTTCAATTTATGATTATTTAGCATTACTCACAACTCCTCTTCCCAGCTCTCCAACTGCACAACCGCCACTCCCACCTCCTTTTTCCACTCCAGTCTAACTCTCCCTACCTTGCCTCTAACCCACTCAATGCAGTGCTTGCACGCCCTCTCTTTCTTCCCCGCTCTTGAGCTTCAATCCTCTCATCACAATATTATTTCTCCTGCCTGCCTTCTCTTCTCCCTCCATTCTCTACTCCATTGCCCTTATCGTTTGTCTATCCTCTCTCTCCTCCTTTTCATTCCCACACTCTTCCATTTTCTCTTATATCATATTCTCTACCCTCTCCCAAATACCTTTCGTCTCTCCCTCCTCTGTGTCAACTACCTTCATTCTCGACCTGCCCTCTGTCTTTTCTATCCTTTTTTCCGTCCTTCCCTTCCACACTCAAAACTCCTCTTTCATCTGCTTCATTTTTGCTTCTTTTTCCTTTCTTAACGACATCACCCTTCCATCTAATTCTTTTACTTTCACCCTTAGATCCTTCACCTCCTTTTCCTGTCTCTCATCTCTGATTCTCAAGTCCTCCATCATGCCTTCGTTCTAGTCCTCAGTCCCCCTTACGTCCTCCCTTAGTACTCTGATCTCTCCTAGCAACATCCCGAGAGCCTCCTTGTCCATAAGCCCCTCCAATTGGGGGGATGGGGGGTGGGGGGTGCGCGTGTGAGCATGTCAATTTTTTAAGGCCAGCAAGCGTAAAAAGAAACGCTTAAATATATAAATTTAGTACTTTTTTCACATTTTATTTTCATTTTGAATCATCCTGAACCGATATTTTTTCTTTCAGATATGGTTCATCACCATTTTTGTTTAATATTTTGTTATTTTAACTTCTTATCTTCCAATGACATAGTTGAGAATATAGGATTTTTGCTTATGCCTCTCCAAAATGAACCTGTCCATTAAAGTGGTCAAATGAGAATCTAAAAAAAGTTCCAAATTATTTCTAATTATATTTTTGTCACTCCTAATTTATTTAAAAACTTTTTTCCCAGGAGGACTTTCTTCCAATTGTCTATTACCCGGCATCCTTTCCATAGCTAAAAGAGCATTTCAAAGTTTTGTCTCTCAGAACGTGTATTTCAATAAAAATTTGCAGGATTCCGCGCTTTCTCATAATTAGAATTCGATAGTTAGAAATGATTTAGAGCAGATGATAATAATTAGCGAAATAGTGCAAAAATGGATCAAATCTCATGCATTTGGTCCATTTTTTTCCCCTAAGAAATCAACGAACTGAAGTTAGTTGGTGGTGAAAGTGGAAACGCCTAATTGAAAGCAAATTTTTTCCCAGAAATTTTGTATCAAAATTTATAGTGCGTGAAAAGTAAACTGAAAAAGTCCCATTAAGAAATTTCATTGAATGTACATTTTGCGCTCTATTATTTCATTTAGCTTCATGAATCCGTTTCTTTTTTCTTCTGAACTTTTTGCAAACGCGTTTAACCCTGGGAAAACTACATTTGTAGGATTCCTGTAGGCTTATCGCAGGTATATAGACAAAAAGAATGATTAAGAAACAGTTTTCTCTACTATTTCAAATTATTAATCTTATATTTCATTTTTTTTTCAAAAATACTTTGAGTATGAAATAATATTCGAAAAGAAAAAACTTGACGTATACTTTTATGTATGATTTGTAAATTTCTTTCGAAAATATCCGTTATTTAAGATTATTTAAATTATATTCTTCCGACCACTTTCTTCAATTAATGTGTATCGAATGTAAAAAAATCAGAAAAATCTATCGTAGTAGTCAGCAGGACATTATCGAAGTTATCAAAAAACACTAGTAAATTTCCATAAAAATGTCAAGGTTACCCCAACAATTTGAAAAATTTTCATAAATTTCCACAAGTGTCATAAATTTTTATAAATGTCATCAATTTTTATGAATTTCTATAAATTTCAGAAATTGTATATAAATCTATGCGAAATCTGTGTTAAATTTTTGAAATCTTTGCGAAATATTTTTGATATTTTTTAAATATTTGAAATCTTTGTTAAATATTTTAAAAATATTTGGTAATATTTGTGAAATCTTTGGAAAATCATTGGAATCTTTTAAATATATCCAAAATCGTTGCGAAATATTTATGAAATTTTTTTAATCTCTGGGAAATCATTGAAATCTTTGTATATCTTGAGGAAATTATTGAAATCTTTGTGAAATCATTCGGAAATCTTTGGAACTTATTGCGAAATATTTTAAAATATTTTATGTTTGTGAAATTATTCAAATCTTGGTAAAATCTTCTAAATCTATCCAAAATCGTTGCGAAATATTTATGAAAATTTTTTATTCTCTGGGAAATCATTGAAATCTTTGTGCACTCTTGGAAATCTATCTGAAATCTTGGAGAAATTATTGAAATCTTCGTGAAATCATTCGTAAATCTTTGGAACTCTTTGCGAAATATTTTTAAAATATTTTATAATGTTTGTGAAATTATTGAAATCTTTGTGAAATCTTTAGTGAAATTATTGAAGTCTTTGCGAAATCTTTTAAATCTATCCGAAATCTTTCCTAAATATTTAAAATCTTTAGGAAATCCTTAAAATCTTTGGGAAATCATTGAAATCTGTGCAATCTTTGAAATCTATCGGAAATCTTTGTGACATTTTTTAAATCTTTCGGAAAACGTTCAAATCTTTGGTAAATTATTGAAGTCTGTGAAATCTTTTAAGTCTATCAGAAATCTTTGCTAAATAATTAAAAACTTTGAAAAATTTTAGTGAAATCTTAGTGAAATCTTTGGGAAATCGTTCAAATCGTTGTGAAATCTTTGGAAATATTTACAATATTTTTGAAATATTGGAGATAATGGTGAAATCTTTGAAATATTATTGAAGTCTTTGTGAAATCTTATAAATCTTTCCGAAAACTGTGCTAAATATTTGAAATATTTGTGAAATCTTTGAAAAAACATTGAAGTCTTTGTGAAATCTTATAAATCTATGCGAAATCTGTGTTAAATTTTTGAAATCTTTGCGAAATATTTTTGATATTTTTTAAATATTTGAAAAGCTGTTCGGGAATTTTATTATTTTCAGATTGTATAATTCTTGAATTTCATTATTATTCAAATTTTACGAACATTTTCAAATATATTAAGGAGTTATAAGGAATTTTTCGAAATTGACCAAATGGGGAACTCTATAAGGTTTCTCAAAGCTTCCGATAATTTGTAGAACAAACTTTAATCAGGTCGCTTGTACAATTTCAAAGAATTTTCTCGCTTTTCCTGACAAATTCTGTCTATTTGAAAATATAGAGGAATTTCCTTAATTGGAGGACATTTTGAAAAATGTTATCCCATGTAGATATTTCTGAAAATTTTCAAAAATTATGCTGGATTCCAAAAGATAATGCAAAATATTTTCGTCATTATGAGGAAAATGCCTTGGAATGAAATAAATGGATGACAATCAAAGCGCTGAAAAATAATGTAGAAATTTTGACATTTTTTCCGATATTTCAAGATTTTCTAGTAATCTTTTATACTTCAAAATATTTTTCAAAATTTACAAACATTGTGTTATCTTGCGATGAGTGTTTGAAAATTCTATGTATTTTTGAAAAAATTTCTGCAGTTCTCATGTTAAAAATCTGTCCAAAACTAGTTTCGAACAATTTTATAGGTCCCAAAGAAACTATAACTACTTCCTGAGACTTCTTCGCATATTTTGCTGCATTTGGCTCAAAATTTTAATTCTTGGCTTCTACATTCTCATCATTTATGATGAAATGTCTTAGATTCTTGTTATTTTGGACCTACTCAGTTTTCGCGAATTCTTGACTTTCTGAGACCCCCTGAGTCCGAATAAATAGTTTTGACACAAGATACCAAATTTTTTTTTCAAAGTTCTTCAAAATTGCTTTAAACTAGTTTTCAAAAGAAATAATAGTTAATAGTTGTCTTGAACGTCGGAAATGCCGTGGGAAAGTCGAAAATTCAAGTTTAAAACAAAGCACTGCAAAGGACTATGAACTGGGCAACAGCAAAATTTCTCAACTGAAATGAACCTACAAAATGGCTTGTTACCATGTTCCAACAACACCCATAGTTTAGTGTGAACATTTGAATTTTTACATTCTCATCATTTATGATGAATGTGTCGAATGAACTTGGCCTTATACTCTATTCGGGAAAAATTGTCTGAAGCTACCGCTTCAATTGGCGTCAGCAATAAAGATCTTTTTCAGGATCGAGCCGAAAATCCCATCGGTACGCAGAGTACATTCAACATTCTTTCTGTAATTATTTTTGCCTATTTTGGAATTTTCCATTATGCATGTTTCTGTATGATACACTATACCAAATTTAGTTTTCATAATTTATCATCATTTCTCATTTTCCTCAAATTTTTCCCCTGAGGACGGCGTTTAAATCATTGTCCTCAAATAGTTCAATATGCAAATTATTTTAGCTGGAAATCTTCAGAAATATTTGACCTCAATCGTTCGATTACGTCATCCCACTTGCAGGACTCGGCGTTCTTAGAGAATCAACTGAAGCTATGTGGAAAGTGCTTTGAAGACATTGCATGTGTGCTTCAAATGCTTGCATGTTCTCAAAGCAAATTATCCTGACTCCAGCCAACAGTTGTTGAATTTTTTTCAGCGCTTCATATATTCCATTCAAACAGCATATAATATCAACAGTACTCCTAAGAAAACATTGGCAGCAAATCCGTGCGAAGCGGATCTTATCTTGAAGTAATTTTTGAAGAATTGCGATGAAAATATTATTTGAACAATTTTGACAAGACAATGTTGCGTCTTTCATCACTTTTGTTATACGGAGAAGCTTTATGAAATTGCAGGGCTTTCTGCAATGATAAAAAGTTTTAAATCGCGACCACTTATATTCATACTTGAAGTTTCCAGTGCATGATTATTGTTTCCAACGATACTTTATTTGTTGACGAAAGAGGCAGCGAGGTAAAAAATGTAAATTCTTCTCCGTCTTTAATATTAAAAGATACTGACGGGTTCCTTGGTTCACCTAAATCAAAGTCTTTCCATACTCATGATAAAGAAAATATTATAATATTGTCCAGTTCCAAATGCAGCAAATAGTGACAAGTTTATACAGTGAGCCTTCTTTACCAGGAAATTCTTTCAACTTTTTATTGAAGAATGGGAAAACATGCTAAGCCCTATTTAACTGCTACAGAACCAAGCTAAAGATAATAAATATTAGACATATTTATATAAAACTAAACTTTTGAAAATTTTGCCAAAAATGGAACAATTAAATTTTCAACCAATAATGGAATAGTTGAATTTCCAGGTGAAAAAATGTATCTTCAACCAATTATAAAACAATTTTTCAATGAAATAGTTAAATTATCACCCGAAGAGATGAATCTTGGCAAAAAAAAATATTTCAACAAAGTAATTCAAATTTTAAGCAAGTAGTTAGATTTTTGACCAAAAATTACTTTATCACAAATAAGTTGAAGTTTTAACAAAACAATTGAATTTTGAGCGGAATAGAATTTTTAACCAAAAAAGACGAATTTTTCAAAGAATATTAAAATCATTAACTAATAAAATGCATTGTAAACAAGCTAGTTCAACTTTTAACCAAGTAGTTAGATTTTCAAAGATAAATGTAATAGTTTAATTTTCAACTAAGGAGAAGAAGAATTGTCAATAAAATATATAAATTTTGAACGAATGAAATGAATTCCTAACAAAGTAGTGCAGTGTTAAAAATATAATACAATTTTCAAAGAAATAGTAAAATTTCCAATTAAACGAGAGCAAATCCAAATAATTGTAGTTAGTATTTCATTGAAAATTAAATTGTGTAAAATTTGGACTTGTAATATGGCTATTAGTGTATGTTAAAATAAATTACAAAATTAGAAATTCAAAAAGCCTGATACTGAAAATTTTTATTTTAGATCCCTGATTACACAGGTAACCTGTATTGAATTTGAAATAGATTGATCAACATCCGGAAGTTCTGCTGGACAAAGATAAGTTCAAAAATTCGTAGTAAAACTCAAATTTTTTCAAAAATCACTAATAGAAATTTTTTTTTGTAATCTATATAGAAGTCAAATTTTCGAAAATTTTAGAAGATTTAAATATTTTCAATTCTTCTGGAACAAAATCTCACTTTCATAAGCTTCAAAAGAAAATAATAATTTTGATAAGCTTTGTAAACTATTGCAAAAAGTTTTTGTGCATGTTAAAACTTTATTTCACGCAAAATTTTCAACGAAAGACTGAAAAAAGAATTTCAAGCAGGACACTTGAATTCTAACGAGAAAAGATGAATTCTGAACAAAATAATTGAATTTTCAACCAAATGGTCGAATTAAAAAAAGGTATTAGTGGTGCTAGACCATGTGCAGTGTTGCTGGAATCAAATGAGAGACCAAGCTCCTGTGTAGTCCTATCTTCGGCAAAATATAGGAACGCCGCAGCATTGACGACTTCATGCTGATGTATAAGTCGAATAAGAGAATCTGTGCTAATAATAACTCAGCAGGTTGTAGCCAGACCCGTTCTCCGATGGAGACACTTTTAGCTCAGCAAACCTCCACACTCTTCATTTCTAGGGAGGTATACTCGAGGTACGGAAGATCTAGGATGATGACTTCAATGGATTGTCATTATCTTGCGTGTGCGCTGTTCAAGCTGCTTAAACTCATCGACGTTCTATTTTACTGCACCAAACATTCAAAGCAGTATAGGATTGGCAAGCATATTGGTCAACTCGATCTCGTTTACATCTTGGATTTCCGCTCACGGTGTTCCAATATATGTATATGCTTTTTCATTACCAAGATGTTGAATGGTATTTCCATCTATTAGTCGAACATCCTGGTTGTCACCCTATGATGTAGTTTCTAATCTTCCTTTGTGTATATGGACGCAGGCACACATTTCCATTCCAAAGCTCATGCCATTCGCTTGAGAGTACCTATTTACAGCCGCCACTAGGATGTCAAGCTCCTCTTTTGAAGATGTGCAGATTCCAAGGTTGCGGTTTATAAATATGACTATGGTCTCGTTCTTCTTTGCATAGGACAAATTTCCGATCTTAGGGACCTGTTGTCATTAAGCAGGGAGACGGCCTTCTCGTAAACTACAAAATTCAGATTTCAGAGATCAAAATCTTCGGGAAGCAAATTGGGGAGCTCGGTATCAGCTTCAGCTAATTTGTCTATCCTGAGAAAGACTTTTTGGTGGGTAGATCTCCTACTTCTCATGTTCGCATTATCGGTTATCTGCAAATGTGGTCTTGCTGGAACGGGTGGTATATTTGCTGGAGGATGTTGCTCTTCCAGATGAAGAGCTTTATATCCACTTTGAGCAGCTAGGTTGCCTGATCTTTCAAATACTAAGGCCATTTATAAGCATATTCTGGGTGCATATTAACCCAACGTTCATGTAACCTCTGCATGAATTCTCTTCGCGGAGGTGAGCTCAAATGAATTGCAACAAATATTTAAAAATCTCTTCAAATGTTTGAAACCCTACAAAACCACTCACTTTTTCTGAATGAATTCTTTGAAACCCATTAAAATATTGTGAAATCTCGCAAAATTTTATGAAATCTGACGATATTTCCTCAAATCTTGGAACATTTATTTAAAACCTTTGAGAGCTTTTCAAATCCTTTAAAATCATTTAAATCCTCCGGAATCTTATAAAATCCCTTAGAATCTTTTAAAATATTTTCAAATCTTGTAGGTCCTACAAACCCGTTCCATATTTTCGGAAATTATTTACAAAAGCATGCAAAAGTGGTTACATCCCTTGAAATCACTCAAATCCTTAGAAATCCCTCTAAATTTTTTATTCACTTAAGAATGTCCTGGAATATTTTTAAATATCCTAGGATATTTTAAATCCTTTGAAATCCCATTAAATTACTAAAATCGATTGATAATGCCGTGGAATATTTTAACATACCATAAATTCCTACAAAACCCCCAAAAAAAATTTTAAAGAACTAAAATATTTCAATATTTCAAATCCTTCGAAATCCCTTGAAACATTTCAAAGCTCTTGAAAATTCCTTTGGTGTTTTGCAAATACCAATAAATCTATAAGAATCCTTTGGAATACTTTTAAATTATTGAAATAAATTAAAAATTCCTTGGAATCTTCTAATATTCGTTAAAATATTTCAAATCCTTTAAAATCTCTTTAAATTACTAAGATCCTTTGAAAATTCCGTGGAATCTTTCATCACAAAATATTCAAAATCCTTTGAAATTCCTTGCAACTTTTTAAAGATCGTGAAAATTCCTTGGAATATTTAAAAATACCCACAATTTTTAAAAAATCTGCTCGCCGCGTGGGCACATTCTCATCGCGCGCTTCTGAACTTTTCCACACTATGTTCAACACTATTATATCAAACATATATCATATTTATTTCTATATCTCAAGCTCGTACTGCTTATTTAGATTTTGCAAAATAATGTACCAATGTTATTTTTCATGATTACTTCAATATTGGCTCCTTATTTTGCACTAATTTTTATCCTCAGCTACCCTAAAAAATCTATCATTTCAATAATTTTTCTAGGTCACCTCCTGCCAGACCTCATTTTACGGTCAGGTCTCCACCTGCTGCCGAGCCTCCTTTTCGTGTCAACCCCAGATCTCCTCCTGCCAGGCATTCTTCTTCACGCGTGCTTGGATATTACCTTGAAAGACTTAGATTTATTTGTCTTATTCTCAACGTGAATCGGGACCGGCGATTCGAAATTCGAGGATACAGTGGAGGAAAATAAAAAACTTCAGGGAATATATACCACGAGATATCATCTCTATAATATTTATCATTCAGAAGCTCCTTTAGGCAAACGGCGTCGAATATAAAGCTAAACGCTTGTATTCTATGAGATAACGACTTAAGTTTATATGTTACTTTTCTAAAATCCCCCCCCCCTCATTTATAAATTGTTCTGTACTGAAACATATTTGTCAATAAATTGAAGACTACGGTCAGTCGTACCTAGGAACTGTTCAAGTTGAAAAACAATGCAATTCATTTTCCGATTCTTTGATCCTGTTTTGTAGAATTTATAACTATTTTTCTAAGCTTTGAATGGGCTTTTATAGTAGATTCTTATTCTTATTGTAGTAGATTCTGCATTAGTAGATTGATCAGTTTTTCCTCTGATTAAAAGAGATGAAAATCATTTCTACTCTAGTCTTATCTTTGACTGTTATCCTCAATCCTGTTGGTGACTATTATAATATAATACATCCACACTTTTAAGTACAATTTTATATTTTCCAATTTTTTCAAAAACTGAGCTTTTCCATTAAAATCCCAAGTTAATTTCGAAAGACCGAAATAATGTCTTCATAATGATAGCTTCAATAAACAAGACATGAAATTGACATTTTTGAAGGCCCACGGCAGCAAAAAACTTCGAAAAAATGCAAATCCTGTAGATTTTTCAGTATGAGCGAAATTATGGATTCAGAATAACAAATATACATTCTACTATTTGTAAGAGATGTATTAGTAAGGCAATATTTAAGTCCAAGATAAATGTGTTCATCATAATTGACACTTTCAGGTAAATAGTAGCGTAGTTAGCTGGCACTAAATATTTTTTAAGAGTTCCATACAGAATTGAAAAAGAAGGTGGATTTATAAATTGCTCTACAGTAACTTAAAAATTAATATTTCTGGTTAGAAATTCAAGTATGTCAGTTAAATATTTATCATTTTAGTTGAATATTTATTTTGTAAATTCTACTATTCCAGTTGAAGATTCATCATGATAGTTGAAAATTCATCACTTTCTTTGAATTATTATTTTTTTGTAACATTATTTTTTCAACTTAAAATTTAACTATTCAATTTTTGGTTGACAATTTATCCTTTTTAATTGAAAATTCATGTATTTTGTTGTAAATTCGCCTTTTTTGGTAGAAATTATTCTTCTCGGTTGAAAATTCACCTTTTTAATTGAAAATTCAACTATTCCAGTTGAAAATTCATCATTTTAGTTGAAAATTCAACTATTTCATTAAAATTTTTTTTTTTTATTTTTTATTTTTATTTTGAAAGTCAAATATTTTGTTTAAAATTGTTTTATTTTGTTGAAAAATCGTCTTTTTATAGAAAATTAATCTTCTTACTCAAAAAGTCATTTTTGTGGTTGAAAATTAAAGTATTTTAGTAAGATATTTATCATTATAGTTGAAAATTCATTTTTTACATTTAAAATTCAACTGTTCCAGTTGAAGATTCATCACAATAATTCAAAAATCATAACTTTCTTTGAATTCTTTTTTTCTTAACATTATTTTTTTTTAACTGAAAATTGAACTATTCAATTTTTTGTTGACAATTTATCCTTTTTAATTGAAAATAAATGTATTTTGTTATAAATTCACCTTTTTTGGTAGAAATTATTCTTTTCGGTTGAAAATTCACCTTTTTGGTTGAAAATTCAACTATTCCAGTTGAAGGTTCATCATTTCAGTTGAAAATTCATTAGTTTGGTTGAAAATTAATTTTTCCAACTGAAAATTGATCTATTTCATTTTTGGTTGACAATTTATATTTTTTAGTGCAAAATTCTACTATTTGATTGAAAATTTGTCCATTTTACTTTAAAATTCAACTATTTTGTTGAAAAATCGTATTTTTTGGTAGAAAACTAATATTTTGTTTTTAAAATTAATCTTCTTACTTAAAAATTAATATTTCTGGTTAGAAATTCAAGTATGTCAGTTAAATATTTATCATTTTAGTTGAATATTTATTTTATACACATAAATATAAAACAATGACAGATGGAGGGTGGAGGAGTTATAAAAGCACTAAGGAAGTAGGTTCTAACAAGCAATATTCACAGATAGACATTTATATTTACTGAAATGCAAATATCCCTTGAATCACATACAAATTTTTTGTATTCGTTTCTTCTAATCCTTTGAAACCATCTGATAGACCTTCAAATAATTTTAAATTAGGTGTTGAGTTCAACAAATCTTTCTGTAATAAATGTCCTGAAATATCACATCCCTTGACATTTATTAAGGTTTCCAAAAATCTTACGAAATCCAGTAAAATCTCTTGAAATATTCTTGAATCTCTTTATATATAATACCTTCAAAATGCTTAGAAATTTGTTGAAATCACTGTAATCCTTTCTATTAATTTGAAATCTGTTCAAATCTGTTAGCTTTGTCATAGAGGAAGCTTTGTAATGGTAGCAATTTCGATAACTTTTTAATTAACTCTCGAGACAAATCTATGGATCTATAATATGATTACATTTTATTCACGAGTAAGGAAGTCATGGTCATTCAAAATATTTGAAAAATCGCTTTTTTAAATTTAAACTTTTTTAATTAACGTAAATAAAAATTCATGCAAGAACGGGAAAGATTTCTTGATTCGAGACAAATCTATTGACCTTCAATATTAATACATTGTCTTAAAGAGTATGGAAGTTATGGACATTTATATAATTTGAAAAATCTGTTTTAGGCAGAAAAACTTTTTTCATTACCATAATTCAAAGTTCATGTAAGAATAGAAGAGACTCCTTGATACGAAACATTTAGAGTGACTTATTTATATATTTCTATCTTGACTTCCTCTATGAGGAAGCAAATATATTTGCTAATCAATCATAACGAGGAAGCAAATTGCTCATAAAATGAGCACCATAAAATTGTAAATACTACAAACAAAGTGAAAACACCCGATATCAAATTCGCAGCTAGTTTAGAGCTATATACATAACTATAAAAGAAATATTTAGAAGCCCATAAAATGTCTCCTTGTTAGATTAGATACGCGGTTTTGCATGATATATAAGTTGTGACCGAAGCATGAAGAAGTATAGTATATATATAGTATATATGAATAATGAAGTTCCATGCCACAAGTGGGTTAACCCACCTACCTGCTAATCCACCTAAACCCAGAAATCACCCCTACTAAATCATAAGCAGGCTAACCCACCTAACCCTGGGAGCAGCGAATTTAGTCGTTTAAATTTCGTGAAATAATTGAATTCCACACTACAAGTGGGCTAACCTTTAAATGAAATTTTTCAATTTAGCGTATTAACCCATTAACGCCGAAATGGTATGCCATTGTCACTTAAAAATGTTATCTGAGGGGCTTTCGGAGGTTCCTTTTTGATTGGCTCAGTTTTTTTGTTATAACTCCTAGAAGAACGAATATGGAAAACAGTTAGGGCTTTGAAAAAAAATTTAATTTTATGATTCATTTAATATTGTGAATTTACTTAGGATTTTCCAGCTCACTAAGGCAAGACTCAATATTCTCCAGCCACTTAAGGCTAGGCTTGGGATTGTCCAGCTAAGCAAGAAAGTACTAATTACTTTTCAGCCAATTAAGGCAAAAGCTACGATTGCCCAGCCAGTTAAGGCAAGACTTTGAATCGCCCAGTCAGTCAAGGCAAGACTTTGAATCCTCCAGCCAGTCAAGGCAAGACTTTAGATTGACCAGCCAGTTAAGGCCAGACTTGGGATTGTCCAGCTAAGCAAGGAAGTACCTAATACTTTCCAGACAATTGAGGCAAGACTTGGGATTGCCCAGCCAATCAAGGAAAGACTTTCAATAGCCCAGCCAATAAAGGCAAGACTTTGTATCGGCCAGCCAGTCAAGGCAAGACTTTGAATCGTCCATCCAGTCAAGGCAAGACTTACGATAGCCCAGCCAGTTAATGCAAGACTTTGAATCGCCCAGTCAGTCAAGGCAAGACTTTAAATCGTCCAGCCAGTCAAAGCAAGACTTACAATTGCCCAGTCAGTTAAGGCAAGACTTACGATTGTATGTCCAATGAAGGTGAAACTAATCGCTTGTTTTCTTATGGACCTTGATAATGTTGCTCTTTTTGGTAAAAGTCTTAATGAAAGCGTTTGCCCATTTCTTCACTGAATGCTCCAACATTTTCTGGGAAATAATCCAAATGAGATTTGAGAAAATGTAATTTCATACAAGCAATTGAAGTATTTCAATTCCAAGCAGATATTTGAAAGTATTTTAGAACGAAGTTTTTAGCTTGAGATATACAAGTTTGACCGTAGAATCAGAATTTAATTTTGAAGGTAACATGCATTTTTTTAAGTTAAATTTCTTAAATATCTTCTACTTCAGCGAATATTTTGAGATGATTTGGAATTTGCTTTTTACATAAATGAAGATATTTTATAATCAGAAATTGAAAAAAAAGGCTTCAAAAGTTATCATTTTGTGATTAAAACCTCGATTTTTGAAATAAATTGGAAAAATAATTAAAAATGCTCAGGCGGCAATTGTATACATAGTATCAATGTATAGTGTCAATGCTTAGTGATTACATGGTTTGATCTATTCGTGTTGTATAATTTTGCAATTCGAATGGTTTAGGACCTTAAAGCTCAAGTTACAAGCACCAGAAGATTTACGAAAGTCCTAACTGCATCCTGAAAAATCTTTCCTGAGATAGCTGGGTTTTCAACTGGAACTTACAGCACCTTGAGATTTTACTCAAAATCTCATGGACCAAACAAGCAATTCTGGTAGCCTGGGTCCGCATCCTCACATACAATCGTGGTTATCCAAATGTCAAAAGCACATTTTGTTTGAAGAAATTGGGTTTTCAACTTAAATTCACAACCACACCCGTGGCTTTGCTAAAGTCTTTACTATCCTAAGATATAATCCAGGTAGTTCGGATGCTAGAAATAGGTCTTTCTCAAGGATCTGGGGTTTTCAGCTGGAATTGACGATACCTAGTCATTTTTCTCAAGATCCTACCATCCTGACATATAATCCTGGTGATCCAGGTGCCAAGAACATATTTCATTTGAGCTTTTCAGATTCTCAACTAAAATTTTGATTATTTCTTGAGTAAGATGTTTTTTTACCTGGACTACTAGAATTATTTCTTAGGACAGTGGAGATTTGGGCAAACCCCTTGGTTGTTGTGAATTGCAGTCAGAAACCCATTTTCCTCGAAGAAAATGAGTTTTTTCTTTAAAAATTATGTATTTCTAAGATCTAGATTACCAGGATGGTTTTCTTGGATCGCGAGATTTTGCATGGAGCCTAGAGGTGCTGTATTTTCTACCTTCGATCCCCTCCTTCCTCTCACTTCGCTGCTTCTCATTTCCCTTACTTCCCCTCCTTGGACAAACTACGATTCACAGAAGGATGGACGAAAGGACACCCGACCTTCGAAATTGTCCAGATTTTTTAATCAAGTATAGTTAAAGGATATTCTTTCGCCAGGGATTTCAAATACTTCAGTTTTTACTTGTTGAAGGGAAGAAGAAATGAAGAAATGCGGATGTAGAGAAATTGAACTTCTTTCAATATTGTCCAGACTTGTTCATCAAGTCTAGTTAAAGGATATTTCCTTTCGAAAAGGATTTCAAATACTTCAATTTTTACTTCCAGTAGGAAAGAAGAAATGTCCAGACAAGTTTTAAAAAATTCTTTAGAAAGTGATTTCAAATACTTGAGTTTTTTTCGGATTAATGTAAGAAGATATGAAGAAATGTAGATGTAGATAATTCTTTCGAAAAGGATTTCAAATACTTCAGTTTTTACTTGTTAAAGTAAAGAAGAAATGCAGAAAAGTGGATGTAGAGATTTTGAACTTCTCTCGTTATTGGCTAAATTTTTTAATCAAGTATGGGTTAAGGAAGCCCTTTCGAAAAGGATCCCAAATACTTCAGTTTTTACATGTTGAAGGAAAGAAGAAATTAAGAAATGTGGACATAGAGAATTTAAACTTCTCTCGATATTGTTCCGATTTGTTAATCAAGCCTAGTTAAAGGATATTCTTTCGAAAAGGATTTCAAATACTTCAGTTTTACTTATTGAAGGAAAGAAGAAATTAAGGAATTTGGATGTAGAGAATTTCAACTTCTCTCGATATTGCCAAGATTTTTTAGTCAAGTATGGTTTGAGAAAACACTTTCGACCGGGATTTAAATTCTTCAGTTTTTATTTGTTGAAGGAAAGAAGAAATGAAGAAATGCGGATGCAAAAAATTTAAACTTCTCTCGACATTGTTCAGATTTGTAATTTGTTGATCAATTCTAGTTAAAGGATATTATTTTAAAAAATATTTCAAATACTATAGTTTTTACTTGTTGAAGAAAAGAAGAAATGTGGCTATAGAGAACTGAAGATACTCTTAAGGATGTTTGAAATCGATAGCATCAATCGAGAATTCCCGCGAATTCAAATAGAATAATCTTTTCAAATTCAAATCACTATAAATTAATTAAAAAAATATTCGAACAACATTATAAAATTCAGTGAAAACCATTAAATTAATCTCTTGGACCTGTCAAAAAGTCCTAAAAATAACATGATTTTTATAAGAGGAAAAAAAAAGCTTTGAAACATCTTTCAAACCATTTAAATCAATCTAGAATTCCCTCGAATTGAAAAAGAATGACAATTTCTAATTCAAATCACTATATATTAATTAGAAAAATATTCGAACATTATTATAAAATTCAGGGAAAACCATAAAATGATTCCCTGGGACCTGTCAAAAATTCCTAAAATACAATGATTTTTATAAGAGGAAAAAAAAGCTCTCATACTTCTTTCCAACCACTGAAATCGATCGAGAATTCCCTTGAATTCAAAAAGAATAACAATTCCAAATTCAAATCACTATACATTAATTAAAAAAATATTCGAACATAATTATCAAATTTAGTAAAAACCATTAAATAAATCTCTCGAACCTGTCAAAGAGTCCTAAAAATACCATGGTTTTTACAAGAGGAAAAAGAAGCTCTTAAACTTCTTTCAAACCATTGAAATCGATCGAGAATTCCCTCGAATTCAAAAAGCATAACAATTTCTAATTCCAATTACTATACATTTATCAGAAAAATATTCGAACATTATTATAAAATTCAGTAAATACCAATAGATTAATCCCTGTGACCTGTCTAAAAATCCCAAAAATACTATGCTTTTCATAAGAGGGGAAAAAAGCTTTGAAATTTCTTTCAAACCACTAAAATCAATCGAGAATTCCCACGAATTCAAAAAGAGTAATAATTTCAAATTCAAATCACTATAAATTAATTAGAAAAATATTCGAACGCTATTATAAAATTCAGTGAAAGCCATTAAATTAATCTCTCAAACCATTCAAAAAGTCCGTAAAATACCATGATTTTTATAAGAGAAAAAAAAGCATGGAAACTTCCTTCAAACTACTGAAATCAATCGAGAATTCCCGCGAATTCAAATAGAATAATCTTTTCAAATTCAAATCACTATAAATTAATTAAAAAAATAATTTTTCTCATATCAGCAACAGATAAGGTGATCGACATTGCTGAAAGCTTGTTGTAAGACCAATGGCGTGCAAATTGTGACGTGATTGCCAATCGTCCGAAGTACATGTCGTCGGGTACGAACAGAAGTACGATGTCGAGATTCTTTAAACTTATTAATCATGATACGCGCTTAACATCAAACGTACAGTCGCGATCTGAAGAATTAACAGGATTCGTAGGATTTAAAGAATTAACCGGATTCATAAGAGTAGTTATCTGCTGATGTGTTCCGGAAGTACTATAGGATCAGCAGGATTTAAAAATCTTGCAGACATTGAATTAATTTCATTCGCAGTACTTGATTGTTGCAGCTGTATTCTGGAAATGGGATTTAAAACGTCTTCAGACATTGAATTGGTAGAATTCGAAGGATATACCAGTAAACTCATACATTACAGCATTTTTTCTTTAGTTAGCTGATTACGGAGAGGAATTACAATAGGATAATTCATGCAAAAGCCGGAATTTCTGGAATTGGGTATCCATTCACCGAGGTCCAGGCACCAACTATAGTCGTAAAAGCCGTTATATTGGGTGATACCTTGCATAGGTGCTCGCGCAACAGAATGAACGCAGTAACAGATTGCATAGGGTTTAACAAATCGCATTTCTCCTCGTATGTTGCATGAAACTCAGTTTTGGGAAAAAAATGTTGAAAATTGTTTTTTAATTTTTGAAAAAAATGTGATGAAGAACAATTTTTGAAAAAAATTTAGTGAAAGAAAAAACGGACGAAAATGGCTACGAAACCGTAAAAACAAAACTTAAATCATTGAAAGATTTATTCAAGTTAAATATAAATTTATTTTTAGAAGATGCCAACACCACTGTTTAAAGTTACTAATGATAGTGTCTAAAGTACCTCATCTTGAAAGTGCGCATGCGCAACTTTTTCACTAGTGCCTAAAGTAAGCCACCTTCAAGTTGCGCTTGCGCGAAAATTGTTTCGCACACAGTCTGCTCAAATAAGGTCCTTTAGGCACCATTCGTGTACTTTGAAAATTTCCTGCGAGCAATTTTACCACGTATTTCAATCAACTTTGTTCTTTAATTGATAACTATTCACCACTCAAAAGTATTTTGTTCAATTTAACGTTTCCTTCTTGAGGTTATGGTCCACATGATGGTTTTCGTATCATAAAACTGTCACTTTTTATCCAATTTTGAGTAAATTTCTTGAATATTCTTCAAATTTAGTATTGATACTTCATTTTGAGAATTTTTAAAATAATAATTTACTTATTATTTAAAAAGTTTCTATCGAGAGGCACTTGTTCCCCTCGAAATAGCTATACGATACAGCTCTGTCGCACTTACACGTATCACGTTACGTAAATGAGCACTACTATTGGTTCTTCCATTTCTACATGCCTCATTTGACGATTTTTGACGATAACGGTCAAACAACTAGGTACAGAGTTAATTTATATTTACAGTTAAAACTTTTTTTTTACTGTCCATTTTCGACCGCTTTCAATTTTTAATTGTTCAAGACTTTGAAACTGCATGCTTTAATTCTTCAAATGGAAAATGTGCGCTCAAAAATGAAGACCTAAATTAAAAAATTTTTGAAGTAAATATTCTTAGAATTGCTCATTATAAACTGAATGATTTTCTAATGGAAAAAGTTAAGAATTGAATTTATCTTTAAAAAAAGTTGAAATAGAACTTATTTAAAGTTTGATTATATCATGTGATATATAATTTGTGATATTTCAAGTAGATAAATAGATTTCTTTTCTAGAAACTTGTACAATTACTAGTAAAAAAATAAATTCTCTGTCATTTTGCGGGGTTTTCTGGTCCAGCGGCCACACTGTGTACAGAAAAATTGTGTAGCTCATATAAAAATTGCAGGACGGTTTCTTCATAAAAGGTTCAATTAAAGAAAAAAGAAAAAGATACAAGTATGTGGTTTTTTGTAGTCAAAATCGAATTTCTGTAGTTTATTTGTTTATTTATTCATTTTAACATTCAACGGGCAACGCCCTTTATTACATATGAAAAATTAACTAAATATAAAGTAAACTAAATATAAAAGTTATAGTAGTAAACCAAAGAGCGCACGAGCCGGTCAACGTATGGAAATATGTACTATTTTAGTCTCTGAGTAACGCTGTGAGTCTGTTCTTAAACCTAGATGAACATGAGTCGAAGAAATCCAAGTCCAGATTGAAGTGAATTGATAACAATAAAACTGCAGTGAATTTAGAATTATTCAAGGGAATTCAGAATAAATTCTATTTATTTCTGTAAAATTCGAGTGAATTTAGACAAATTTAAGAGACTGTCATAAAATTCACAAGATTTGAGTGAATTGAAAAAACTGTAAAAAAATTCCATTGAATTGAATAAAATGGGAGTGAACAGAATTTACGTCGAATTCAATAAAATTTAAATAAATTGAAAAAAAACTAATGAATGATATTAAATGTGAGTGCATTTAGAGGAATTTAACGGAAATGAGAAAAATTCAATGATATTCATAAAAATTCAAGTGAATTGAAAACTATTCAAAAATATTTAAAAACTCCATTGAACTCATTAAATTTGAAATGAATTAACAAGTTTAAAAGCCTTTAGGGTAAATTGAAAAAATCATTTAATTGAGATGAATCCAAAAGAATTAATCACAAATTAATAAGAATTTAAATAATAAAATTGTATGCCAAAATATTCCATTTATTTCATTAAAATTTGAATGAATTTAGAATAATTCAAGGTAATTCAGGATGAATTGATAAGAATTCGGTGTGAATTCTAAATGAATTCAAAGGAATCGGAAAAAAAAATTATCCAAAATATGCCATTTATTTCAGTAAACTTTGAGTGAATTATGTTAGAAGAATTGGATGAAATTCATACGAATTCAAGATGAATTAAAAAAATTCAAACAATTCTATTCATTTCAGTAAAATTGAAGTGAATTTAGAAAAATTAAAGGGGATTCAAAAGAATGTTATGAAATTCATAAGAATTCGAGTTAATTGAACAATATTCAAAAAATAAAAAAATATCCATCGAATCGGTTAAAATTGGATTGAACAGAATAAGAAAAATTAAAAACTAATTATTTAAATAAAATTCGACTGAATTTAGAAGAATGTAAGGGAAATGAAAAGAATTAGGTGAAATTCGTCAAAATTCAATTGAATTGAAAACAGCTCTTAAATATTTTTTTAAATTTCTTGAATTCATTGAATTCAATTTTTTTTAATTCACATTACTGTATTGATTTCAGTAAAATTGGAGGGAATTTAGGAGAAATCCAGAGATCAGCTATTGTAAGAATAAAAATTAATCTTCCTCTGTATCAAGTTAAATATAAAAAATATGAATTAAAATAAATTCCTCTGCCAATATGAAATATCGGGGACCCGACTGAAACTTTCGTTCCATTTCGTTATTGATAGAAAAAAATTATTTTTTACTAAACTTAGACTGCTTAATTTTCATTAAATTCATTTTATTTCAAAATTTAAATTGATAATTAATTAATTGACGTATAGATTTAGGATTTGAGTAAAAAACAATTTTTTAAATTATAATTATTGTATACAATAAATAAATTATTAAAAATAAAGTTGAGTATTAAAATTTTAAATAAATTATATCAATGGTTATTTCATTATTATTAAAATTTAATTTTAAAATCGATAATATTTCTAAAAATTTTCTATTTAAAGTAAAATTATAGTAAATAAATTGTTTTTATAAATAATTAATAATATCAATATATAGTTTAATAAAATTTTAATAAGAAATGTTATTAATGAATTATTATTAAAAATTATTTCATTATTAATAGCAAATCAATTAAAATATAAAAATAAAATTGAAAACCCCCCTACAATCATTAAAAATATTATTATTGAATAATTTCTTGATTTGTTAAATATATTTAAATTTAATAAAATTAAAATTGAATATAATAACATAATTACACCTAAAATTAATGGATGTATGTTTTTTAATCTTGAAGATATTATTAAAATTCTTATAGAAATAATAAAAATAAATAAATTTAAAAAAAATTGTATTAACATAAATATTTTCATTATTATTACAATAAAAATGATTTAGTAAATCAAGAAGTAGTTTATTATAAGAACATTATAATTTTGGAGATTAAACGAATAAATTTTATTTATTTTTTCGAAGCTATACAATTTTTTGATTTTAATTTACAAAATTAACGTTTTAATATAAACTATATAGCTTTTGTTTAATTTATTGATTGTTATTATATTTATATATATAATTTGTTGTTTGTTATTTTAATTTTTATATTCACATTTAATAATAACTTTAATATGTTTAGAAATTATAATACTAAGTGTAATAATATATATATGCAGATGCAGAAGGCGGTCATCCTTGGGTAACTCTTCTGTCGTGGAATAATTTGAAAAAATTTCATTTTTCTGAATTTGATTAATATGTGTGTATTTTGAGGTACAACAGAGACTGACATTAGCGGAATGGCAGATACCTCAAAAACGAATCCTAACCCCCAAATAGTGTACATAGAGAAAATTTCTATTTAGCAGAATAACATTTGTTTGCTATTATCCCTCAAAAAAGAGTTCGGGGACTTCTGTTGTTCTATTTTATAGCATCTCCAAATACAGTCTTTCAATTTTTTAATTTTTGTGGACAAAAACCCGGGGGATCTGAACCCGATTTACCACACGACGAGGTATCGCATGCCCTTAAAATGAGTTTTTATTTCGTAAAAGTACACAACTTTAAGAGAATGTTTAAAAATATTCCAAATTATTTCAAAAGATTTACAAAATTGGAAAGAAGATCTGGACGCTTTTGAGGCCATTTTTTTGCAGGATTAAAAAAAAAAGGAAATATGGAAATCATTTTAAAAGATATTTAAAAGTTCCAACAAAATTTTCAAAAATAATTTGAAAGAAAATTGATACTTTTGATGATTTCGACATTAAATGTTGACTTTTTATTTTTAAAAATTACATAATTTTAATAGAAGGTATAAAAGTATGGGAAGACTAAAAAAAATCCGAAAGGGATGAGTGGATGACTGAAAAATCCCGAAAAATGAAATCTCTGACACTATTAAATTGCCGAATTCGAAAATTTCCGAATAAAAAAATTCTCGAAATTATAAAATTGTCGATGTATAAAAATCCCGAATTGGGAAATTGAAAATACCCAAAATAATAAAATTCCCGAACAGTTTATAATATTACCGAATTGTGAAATTCCAGACAGAAAATATTCAACGTAAAAAATTCCCGAATTTAAACATAAAAAAAATTGTTTTTTAATAAATATTATTTAGTTATTAAGAATACAATAATCAAATATTTTTATCTACGAATTTTTCTAATATTAAAATTTTCTAAAATTATTGTTTGAATTCAAAAGAACAATGATTGTATACAAATTGTATTAAAAAATAAATTAAAAAACACGTGCGCTTCGAAAGAAAAAAAATTTCTCCCTAATTTTCTTCGAACGGATAAAGATCTTCCGCGAGCACAAACACTCTTTCATCTTTCAAACACTTAAGTTTTCTCAGATCCCTCACTTCATATTTACATGTTCTTTGAAACACTTAGGTCTTCTCGGATTCCTCACTCCATACTAACATGTTTTGGAACCCTTGGGTCTTTTCGGATCCCTCATTCCATACTCACATATCCTTTGGGTCTAGAGGTACACTTTGAGACCTCCGATCGGCACCTTTTTACATAAAATAGATCCCGAACGCCTTCCTACATTTTTCCTTCCTTATATATATTCCCAGAGTCATCTCTTCTTCACCTTTTCTACTGGACTTCGGTCTTCCCTATCTAGGTACGTAGCCCACAATTACCACGTAGTGAAGAAAACCGCTATTATCGCTCAAGTTTAGCAGAAATTTTCTTGAATAATCTGTGATCGAATCATTTTTTTATGTATCTGTCGACTAAGATGCCTCACATATCGCTTAACGCCGTTCTTCTCTCCACCTAATTCTTAGGCAACTGCCTTTATCATCTCGCCAAAGAAAGCGGTGACGCCAGTTCTTATCAATCGCTATGACCAACTTGTCAACCATCACGATCGCTAAAGCTACTTAAACATGTTTGAGATAGTCCAAAGCACAAATTAAATAATCAGCAAATTATCCCTCAGAAACAATTTACGTAGACATATCACGATTGTTTTCTTGCAGAAAACGTTATGAAGTAATACCCGAATCAATGTACACGTTGTATACTACCTTTTTGTAGTTCTCTACTCTTAAATGTCTACCTCATTAACAAACCAGCGACCCATAAAAAATAAGAAAAACAATCAAATCGTTAAAACATAGAATAGCAACTAAACGATTTTTTACTATATTGAGAAATACTTCTGTGTCAATCCTATCTGGAGAATATTCGTATAGACAAGCGAAGTTTTCTATTGTTCCCTTTTTGGAAGTAGATTTTTCCAGATATTTTCTAGATACTTCATCTCCCTCACTCTCTAAATCTTCCCTACTACGCATCTTCTGATTTAAATCTCGGTCATAATAAATCTCCCTGCTCGCAACCACCTTCAACTTCATGAGTCCTTCTGCATGGTTGGGAACTTTTTTTTCCGAAAAATGTCAAAAGCGCTATAGGCCTCAATAACAATAATAACATTAAAAATTTCGATATTAAATTTTCTGAGGAAAAACTTTCTGGAGAAAAATTTTTTGTGAAAAATGTCAAAAGCGCTATAGGCCACAATAACAATAATAATAACATTAAAAATTTCCATTGTAAATTTTCTAAGGAAAAATTTTCAGAAGAAAAAATTGTTTCCGAAAAATGTCAAAAGCGCTATAGGCCCCAAGAACAACAATGGCATTACAAATTTCGATAGTGAATTTTCAGAGGAAAAATTTTCGGGAAACAATTTTTTTTCCGAAAAATGTCAAAGGCGCTATAGGCCCCAATAACAACAATAACATTAAAAATTCGATAGTAAATTTTCATAGGAAAAATTTTCAGGAGAAAAAATTTTTTCCGTATAACGTCTGAAGCGCTATAAGCCTCAATAACAACAATAAGATTATAAACTTCGATGGTAAATTTTCTGAGGAAAAATTTTCTGGAGAAAAAATTTTTGCCGAAAAATGTCAAAAGCGCTATAGGCCTGAATAACAACAATAAGATTATAAATTTCGATCGTAAATTTCCTGAGGAAAAATTTTCTGGAGAAAAAATTTTTTCCGTATAATGTCTGAAGCGCTAGAGGACTCCATAACAACAATAACATTAAAAATTTCGATCATAAATTTTCTGAGGAAAAATTTTCTGAAAATAAAAGTTTTTCTCAAAAATGTTAAAAACGCTATAGGCCACAATAACAACAATGACATTAAAAATTTGGTAGTAAATTTTCTGAGGAAAAATTTCCAGGAGAAAAATTTTTTTCCGAAAAATGTCAAAAGCGCTATGGGCCACAATAACAACAATAACATTAAAAATTTCGATCGTAAATTTCCTGAGGAAAAATTTTCTGGAGAAAATTTTTTTTTCGAAAAATGTGAAAAGCGCTATAGGCCACAATAAAAACAATATCATTACAAATTTCGATAGTGAATTTTCTGAGAAAAAATTTTCTGGCGAAAATTTTTTTCCGAAAAATGTCAAAAGCGCTATAGGCCTCAATAACAATAATAACATTAAAAATTTCGATATTAAATTTTCTGCTACTCAAGAATGTTGACTTAATACTTGACCTAGTTGTTCCTTGTGCATCCCAGTTACACTGAGAAATAAATGCAAAATTTCAAGAAGATATACTATCGAATCAATAAATTGCATCCAAAAGTAAATATTTCGTTGATTTAAAGAAAAAATATTTGGTTAACAGAACTAAATTTTTTCGTAGTTTCAAAATATTACTCTGATTAATAAATATCAAAATAAAATAGTTTTATTTGTACACGTTGTAAAAATTTAATTCGCCTTAATATAAGTAATAAAAACTTCTCATAAGTAGTCTTATTTTTGTAGCTTTTTAAACGTGTAATTTTAATTTATTCATGTGTAAAGAGTCAAAGACATCTATTCTAAGCCAAAAAATGTAGTGCGTACACATTTTTCCGGATTAAAACTGGAGCTTTTTTACAAATATAATGAAAGACAGTGTTCTATCCAAGATATGAGATCATAGGGGAAGTTTGCAAAGGATTTAATAATATTGATTGTATCAGAGATTGGTACTTTCGTGAAAAAAGATGCTACGTGGAAACTCACCAGGATGTCTTGGAGTTGAAAGTGAATTTGTTGTATCTTTTTGATGAAGTCAAAAAAGTTTTGGATATTTGTGATAGAACTTCCTGTAAAACAATTCAGTTATTTGGCGAGGAAGCGTGCTAGGTTGTAAATTGATGAGTTTATTGCGCTGACGATCAGTCTGAGTGAAATGTTGTTTTTGTGGATTTTTGGGAGTCCGTGAAGTTTTGGAGAGTTAGGGTTAGTAGGTGGGAATTTAGATATTGTTTTAGTGTCAATTCAAGAGTCTTTAAGAAGGGTGCCTCAAAGCATTCCCATAACAATAGCGACTTGGTCGTTGTTCCATTTAAGGCCAATATAACAGCCCTGCTGTCTGAAAAGATGCGGATATATATTTTGTTGTCATACTCTTTTGCCTTGTAGGCGCACTGAAGTATGGCCTTATTCTCAGATTGTAGAACTGTGGCGTAGGACCCAATCTCAATTGTGAAGCTCATTTCATTCCTTCTACGATATAAACCTGCTCCTGCATTCTCCTCGTTCCTGGAGCCATCTGTAAACCAGTTATCTCCATCAAAAGAATAACAATTTCAAATTCAATCCACTATAAATTGATTAGAAAAATATTCCAACATTATTATAAAATTTAGTGAAAACCATTAAATTAATTCTTGGAACCTCTCAAAATGTCCAAAAAATGACATGATTTTTATAAGAGGAAAAAAAAGCTTTCAAAAATACTACAAATCATTGAAATCAATCGAGAATTCCCTCGAATTCAAAAAGAATAACAATTTAAATTCACATCACTATAAATTGATTAGAAAAATATTCGAACATTATTATAAAATTTATCGAAAACCATTAAATTAATCCCTGGAAATTGTCAAAATGTCCTAGAAATGCCATGATTTTTATAAGAGGAAAGAAAAAACTTTGAAAATTCCTTCAAACCATTAAAATCAATCGAGAAATCCCTCGAATCCAGAAAGAATAAAAATTTTATATTCAAATCACTATGAATTGATTAGAAAAATATTCGAACATTATTATAAAATTCAGTGAAGGCCATTCAATTAATCCCTGGAACCTGCAAAAAGTCCTAAAAATGCCATAATTTTTATAAGAGGAAAAACAAGCTTTGAAACTTCCTTCAAACCATTAAACTCAATCCACAATTTTCTCGAATTCGAAAAGAATAACAATTTCAAATTCACATCACAATAAAATGATAAGAAAAATATTCGAACATTATTATAAAATGCAGTGAAAACCATTATGTTAATCCCTGCAACCTGTCAAGAAGTCCTAAAAATGCCAGGATATTTACAAGGGGGGAAAAAAGCTTTGAAACTTCCTTCAAACCATTAAAATCAATAGTGAATTCCATCGAATCCTAATAGAATAACAATTTCAAATTCGATCCACTATAAATTGATTGGAAAAATATTCGAACATTATTATAAAATTTAGTGAAAACCATTACATTAATCCTTGGAACCTGTCAAAAAGTCCTAAAAATGCCATGATTTTTATAAAAGTAAAAAAAAGCTTTCAAACTTCCTACAAACCATTGAAATCAATCGATAATTCCCTCGAATTCAAAAAGAATAACAATTTCAAATTCAATCCACTATAAATTGATTAGAAAAATATTCCAACATTATTATAAAATTTAGTGATTATAGTAACCAAAGATTTTACCTTATGTTGCAGGTGGGCCAGTATACGTCAAGAAGATTAGTATCAGCAAGTGGTCATTTTATTTTGATGAAACTTAGTGAAATCATATTGCTGCATAAGGAACACAAGTGCAACGAGTGGCTGTGTGTCGATGCGTTGAAATAATGTTCGAAGTTTTGAACATTATTTCAATTTGCATTCGTGATATTATTGTTAGAAAAAGCAAAGACTGTGCTTCATATTGCAGGTGAAAATTAGAAATAATTTTCAGAACTTCGAACATTATTTCTTGTAGCAATTGAAACTTTTGATATCGTTTTCGTAGAATTCTATATGTTTTTCTTAAGATACTCTGTACCTGCTTCTTCCAGGACAAGGTACGGTTATGGAAATGTCCCAGATCTTCAACCACTTCTGAAAAGGGGATAGTAAGTTTCTCGATACAGAGAGGTGAAAATGATGTCAGTGTTTCAAGAGACGGAGATGAAGTAGGTCCAACAACAATTGCCTCAGTTTTTCCGGGTTAAGAGTAAGTCCATTCTTCCAAGCCCAGAGGATAACGCGATCGATATCCTCTTGGACTAGAAGAAGTAATCTACTTAATAAAGAAATTGGTCCCTATAAGTAAATTTCAAAATCGACAGCATATTTGTGGTATTTGCAATATTGAAGTTCACTTCCAAGATCAGAAGTGAACCAATTGAAGAGAAGGGGTGCCAGAATGGAGTCCTGAGGAACCCCACTCTTATCCTCGCACCAGTCAGAAAGCTCACCACTACTATTAATAATTCGGTGCGACCGATTACTAAAATAGGGTTCAAACCACTTGATGACAGAGTTTAACACGTTAAAAGATTTTAACTTTTGTAGAAGTAACTTATGATTGACCATATCAAGAGATTTCGAAAAATCAAACATCAAAAATCGTGATCTCCTATTATCCATTGCCATCTATCCACGTCTAAAGAGATGCCGAATGTCCTCTTTTTTGTCTCTATGTGCAATCACGTTATAATTGTATTGATTTAACGCATCTCTAATCTTAGTTTGAACTAGGTTCCTTAGTTTACGAAATGAAGCTTGTATTATACTGCTTTTTGTCATTGTTAAATTTTTAATTTAAAAAATTAATTTTCAACCAAAGAAGAAACAAATTTTTCAATAAAACAGTTCCATTTTGAACTCAAGAGATGAATTTTCAAACAAAAAAAAAAAAAATTTCTAACAAAGGGGTTCAACTTTTACCAGACTACATAGTCGAATTTTCAATTTAAAAAAAAAATGAATTTTCAGCCAAAAATGGAATAGTTACATTTTCGACTTGAAAAATTAATTTTTAACAAACAAAAAAAAGTTTTCAATTAAGTAGTTAAAGTTCTAACCAACTAAATGTATCTTTAACAAAAATAATTAATCTTCCACTGGAATACTTCAATTTTCAATTCAAAAAATTAATTTTCAGCCAAAAAGATGACTTTTTGACTAAAATTATGAATTTCCACGAAAACAAAATTATTTTTCAATAAATTAGTTTGACCATCACCCAAATAATAGAATTTTTCACCAAAAAATATGAATTCAAGAACATTATATGAAGGTAGCCTCAAACATAATTTTCAAAATTTTCTATCTTTATTCTGACCAATTTTTTATTTTCCCTGACCATTAATATCCAAATACCAAAATCTTAATCTTGTTACATTTTCAATATAGGATCTTTTATAAATGGAATAAGACAATTTCATTTTTTTTCAATTTTTTTTCAAAATCCGTGACTTTCGCAGTCAAATAAAATTCCCTGACTTTTCCCTGATTTTTTTCTCTGACTCATGGCCACACTGTACAAATATTATGAAATAAGTCAGTCAAACCTATTTTTTCTTTAAGTAAATGAAAATTCCAGGACCATGAGCAAAATTCAAGTAATTTGTTGAGAAAATAGTGTCCTCAGTGTAATTTTTTTCGAAATAGTAGTAAAATAGTATCATCATTCAAAAAAACGTGTGAAATAGTGTGGTGAGTCAGAGGCCTGGAATATGTTTGAGCCCACTGTTAGAAATTTCCTGAAATTTCAGTCAGTTCTTAATGACTTATGTCACTCAGATTTCATAAACTTGGCTTTGAAAATTAATTGGAGACCATATTCATTAATTTTCAGTGACACAAAACTTAATTTTGAAGCAAAAGTTATTGAAATTTCATAAAATTGACTAAAAATGAAAAATATTAATACTTTTTATAAATATTCCTAAATGTTATTTGAATATGATACACATTGATTTTTATTTCAAAAATTCTTGCCAGTAGTTGGGCATTTTATAAATTTTACGACATTTTTGTACCATGTTTGACCTTAGGTTCAAATTTGAGGATCTGAGTTTGCCCTGAACAAAAAGCAGACTAAAATAAGGTCAAAAATAGTACAAAAATGTCGTAAAATTTATAAAATGACCAACAATTTACAAGATTCTTGTTAATAAAAATCAATGTGTACCATATTCAAATAACATTTAGGAATATTTATAAAAGGTATTAATATTTTTCATTTTTTAAATCAATATATAGAGAGTACTGCTTTTATTTGAAATTTCACGACAGATTTTTCTATCATGTTTGACCGTAAGATAGAATCAAGGAAAAGTATTCTAAAAATTAAATTTATTTTACAATTATTTAGAACTAATTTCCAATCAACATTATTTTACACTTGAAATAAAATTGTAAAAATAAATATAATTATAAGTTTTCTGAGATTCTTGAGAAAATTTCGAAATATTTTCTAAGATTTCAAATATTTCAAATAAAAATTTGAACAAACAAAAAAAACATTTTCAACCTAATAGTTTAATTTTCAGGCAAAAAAAGGTTAATTGTCAACAAAAAGGTTAATTCTCAACGAAAAATGTGATAATTGCTATTTCAATAAAAAAATTTATTTTTAATAAAAAAACAAATAAATGTTCAAATCAAAAAATTTGTCAGTGAAGAAAACGGGAAAATTGCAACAAAATTATAATTTAGGGCGAAAAACACTTTTGTATAAAACATAAAAATTTTCTAATAACTATTTATTTTTGAATTTATATAAATATAATTTTCCTAAGATTCTTGAGAATATTTTCAAAGATTTCAAAATATTTCTGTATGTCAATCAAAATTTCAACAGCAAGAAAAGTTTTAACCAAACAGTCGAATTTTCAACCAAAAAAAGATGATATGTCAAGGAAGAAAGCTGAATTTTCAACGAAAAATGTAATAATTGCTATTTCAATGAAAATATTCTAATTTTTAATTAAAAACAGTTAAAATCAATTTGAAAGTTGAGTTGAATTTTCGGGTGGATATCCAAGCGAATTTCGCATGAAACCCGCGCGAATGTCGCGCGAAAAAAGGTTCTAAAACGCCACGCGAAATCCGCCAGGAATCCACGCGAATCCGCTCGGATTTCGGGCAGATTTCCGCTCGAATTTCGCCCGAATTATTTTCACCCGAGATACTATGAGTTTTTTGACAGTTTTACTTCAAAAACCGTGTCATTTTTGCAATTTATAAGATATAAAGATTTTACTTATTTAAGTTTATCCAGTTTCTTGCACTCTTTCTAAATCAACAAAAAAGAGCAGAAAATGTTAAAGTTAGTTTGGATTTAAAAAAAAAAGAAAAAACCTTTTTCTCAAAAAAACCCAACTTTTTTTGCCTACAATTTTCAGGAATAATAGATCTAATATAGCCTGCCTGCTGTACATTTTCCGTTTGATATTTTTTTGTTTTTCGGTAGAGGAATGTTCTTATGAAAAAAATCAAAATAAATTTCGATTAATTAGTAGCTATTATTTCAAAAAATTTGAGGTAAAAAGAAGATGGGCTTTTTGAGATGAACAGTTTCTTTCTTTATTTTCAAAAATTCAAAATGAATTCACCATTTTTTATAATTTTTTTAATTTTTTGTGGATTTCTAAAAAGTGCAAAAACTGGATATAAACTGAAACCAGAAAAACCCTTATATCTTATAAATTGCAAAAATGGCACGGGTTTTAAAGTAAAATATTATAATATTCGTAAAAAATGTCGCCACGTCAATTAAAAAAACTGCGTGTCTTCTATTTTCAGCGAACAAAACACATTTCATAGAAAAGTTAATCCTGAACATGTCACCCGCCGGCCTGCATGATTTGAAATGGATTCGGTCATTATGTATTATTACAGGCTGAAAATCTTCCTCTTCTCATTTAATAACAATATTTAAAACAATATATTTTCAAATCCTGCAAGGAGAACCCGAAAATTTTAAAATTATACTACATGAAGTTGAATGGATGGTTGCCTATGTTCCACCTGAAAATCGTCAGAAGATACAGTTGCTAAAGTATATTGAAAAGGATCCACTTATATCAATGAGTTTTCGATCCTGGGAAATGTTTGATTTTTGAACAACCCACAAGATTATCAGAACAACTTTTTGAATTTGTTTGGAAAATCGAAAATCCTAATTTTGATCGCCAACAAAAAGGTCAAACTATGGTTATACGACAAAATATGAAAAAAAATTGTGCACACGAGAAAGGTCTATGCATCTGTTATGAATTACTTCTTGATAGGATGCGTAGGTTTTCTTTTTTTTTTGTAAAAAACAACACTAAAAATGAAAAAATAAAAATTGTTGAACGAACGACACAAGGTACGAACAAACAATTCATCAACAAAAGTTATGCACCCAAATAAGATCTGTGAATTCGTTCAACCATAAAATAATGTACAAATTTGTTATCAGTAATTTTCAGATTGGGCGAGTAGTTTTTCTTTCAATCGTAAAAAATAAGACTAAAAATAAAGAAATCCAGTTTTTGGAATAAGAACGCAAATTGCAATAACTTTTTATTTAACAAAATTTTTCGCCTGAATTGTATCTAAACATTTTCTCAGAATCACTTTACGCTAGGATGCGTATTTTTGGTTCAAATCGTAAAAAAAATATTAAAAATAAACCAATGAAATATATGGAAAAATGACACAAGTTGCAATAAAATGTTCAATGACAAAAAATTTTTTTTCATAGGATGCGCACGTTTAATAATCTTTAAGACAAGACAATGCAAATACGTTTGTTTCACTACCAATGAATATTATGAATTGTAATAATATAAATTTATTGAAACGGTACATTTTTCAGGGTAGCTGAGAATAAAATTCAATGCAGAATAAGAAACAAATGTTAAATTAATCATGATAAATAAAACTTGTACTTTATTTTTCAATATCTGAATAAGCAATTCCAGGCCGAGGTACATAAGTAAGTGTAATATACATTTGATGTAAAAGTGTTGAACATAATGTAAAAAAATTCACATTTTCGACAAAATCCAGTGTAAAGCACGAGATACGTGATGAGAATGTGTTCGTTTAAGCCAAAGGAGATTTAGCAAAGGAGAATTCACAATCACTAAATTACAGTTGTCGATGCTTTGACCTTGAGATTTGAAAAGTTTGTGCACGAATGTGAGGGAAGTACAAAGGCTGAGCGCGTAGCGCTGAAAAGATTCAACAATAATTTAAACATTGAATTTATTACGAAGTTTAAATAATTTATATTTGGGAAAATTAATTCTCAGAGAATATTTCTAAAGATTTGAAAAATTGTAGAAGAAAAATCCGAAATAATTTAAGGAAACGTTTTCAAAGTTTTCAAAATTTGAAAAAAATATTGGAAAACTTTGACACATTTTAAAAGATAAATACGTGGCTAATCCGGTTTGAAAACTTTTATATATCATTTAAAAATTTTATGAATGAAACATGTAGAATGTTTTTTATTTGAGAAAATATATTAAAAGATTTCGAAAATTATAAAATAAAAATCTGAAATATTTTGCGAAAACTTCTTCAAAGTTTTCAAAATTTGAAACAATAATGTTGGAAAAATGTGACACATTTTCAAAGATAATCAGTTGGTCTAAAAGTTGTGAAAAGGTTCAACAATAATTTAAACATTGAATTTATTACGAACTTAAAATAATTTATATTTGGGAAAATTAATTCTTAGAGAATATTTCTAAAGATTTGAAAAATTGTAGAAGAAAAATCCGAAATATTTTGAGGAAACTTCTTCAAAGTTTTCAAAATTTAAAAAAAATGTTGCAAAAATGTAACACATTTGAAAACATAAATACGTGACTAATCCGGTTTAAATACATTTATAAATAATTTAAAAATTGTATGAAAGAAACATGTAGATTTTTTTTTATTTGCAAATATATATCGAACTATTTCGAAAATTATGAAAGAAAAATCAAAAATATTTTGAGGAAACTTCTTCATAGTTTTCAAAATTTGAAAAAAAATGTTGGAAAAATTTGACAAATTTTAAATGACAATCAGGTGGTTTAAAAGGTTTAAAAAGATTTAACAATAATTTAAAAGTTGAATGGATTCCAAATTTAAAATAATTTATATTTGGAAAAATTAATTCTTAGAGAATATTACTAAAGATTTGAAAAATTGTAAAAGAAAAATCCGAAATATTTTATGAAAACTTCTTCAAAGTTTTCAAAATTTGAGAAAAAAAATGTTGGAAAAATTTGACACATTTTAAAACATAAATACATGGCTAATCCGGTTTGAAAACTTTTATATATCATCCTGGTGGGTGGAATCATGCACCTGGTCGAAGGAAGCGGCTGTGAAGAAGAAGACCTGCTGGAAGAAGAATTTCCGGTATGAGGAGACCTGGACCTAGCCCTCTCACGAGTAGGAGGCTTGTCAGGAAAATCAGAAGTTTCGGTATGAGGAACACCACGAACAGGTTGACTATTAGATGAAGACTCGGACTGTGTACTTAACTCTGCAACAAGAAATAGAGGACATGATAAAACTGGAATCTCAGAAAATTTGTCTAAATTTCGAAATAAGAACAAAAATCGTTTTTTTTTTTCAGTTAGGGCAAACCAGGGCAGCATCGTTTGGTTAACTTTTATTGCTCTGTGTCATTGTACTGAGATGTGTTATGGTTGTGTTTTCTTTTTCATGTCAAGTCCTACATTATTGTGTATCACATTTGAATTTGTATTACTTATTTTAATAAAACAATAATTTCTCAATTCAAATACTACCATATCATTCAACTAAAATTTTGGTAGGCTTTTTTAATTTTAATTCAAAATTTAAGGATTGGCTAGGTTTACTGAACCAAGTAAATACTTTATTTTCTATAAGATTTGATGAAAATATATTTTACTCTCATAAACAATGGATATATATCATGTTTCAATGATTGTGTAACAATTAAATTTTTGACATGTCTTCACCCCTGCAGCCTAACTTATCAAACGAATTTTAAAAAAATGTTAATAAAAAGTGAATACAAAATTTAAGTTTAATAAAATACTTTCGATCAGTATTGCAAGAATTTTTCATATTTATACTGATACTGCAAGATTACAGGAACATATAAAATAGTTTCATAAGCTCAGAGCTACGAAACTACAAAAATGCAAAATCGCATCAAGATCTTCGATCCAAAAATTCCACTGAGTAAAAATTTATCAGCACAATCAGCATAATTAGTGAACTTGAAGATTGCAAAGTAATTTCAAATGATATATAAATTTTAGTTAACTCAAATAAAAAAATCAAAGAAATTTTGAGAGAGGAAAGAATGAAATCTTCCTGAGATTTGATGTTTTTTTCTATTACGGTTAATCTCGTCAGGTTTTCCTTCCATCTCACTTTTAAGAAGTTCTAAGCACTCTTAATTAAAAGAATCCATTGAATTTCTCTTAATTCAAAGAATTAATTGAAATCCTATTAATTGAAAGAATTCATGGAATTCCTCTAAATTGAAAGAATTCATTGAATTATCGGAATTCGTCTAAATTGAAAGAATTTCTCTAAATTGTATCTGAATTTCTCTGAATTGAAAGAATTCATTGAATTCCTCTGAATTGAAAGAATTCATTGAATTATCTAAATTCCTTGAATTCCTTTGAATAGAAAGAATTCTTTGCATTTGCTAAATTCTTTGTATTCTCCTGAATTGAAAGAATTCATTGAATTCGTCTAAATTGACAGAATTCATTGAATTACCGGAATTCGTCTAGATTGAAAGAAATCATTGAATTCCCTGAATTATATCTGAATTTCTCTGAATTGAAAGAATTTATTGAATTCCTCTGAATTGAAAGAATTAACTGAATTTTCTAAATTCCTTGAATTCCCTGAATTCCTGTGAATTGAAAGAATTCCTCTTAATTGTGTCTGAATTCTTCTGAATTGTAGGAATTCATTGAATTATCGGAATTCGTCTAAATTGAAATAATTTCTCTGAATTGAAAGAATTCATTGAATTCCTCTGCATAGAAAGAATTGATTGAATTATCTAAATTTCTTAAATTCCTCTAAATTGAAAAAATTAATTGCATTTCCTAAATTCCTTGAATTCCCCTGAATTGAAAGAATTTATTGAATTCCTCTTAATTAAAAGAATTAATTGAATTATATAAATTCCTTGAAATCCTCTGAATTGAAAGAGTTCATTTAATTCGTCTAAACTGAAAGAATACATTGAATTATCTGAATTCGTCTAGATTGAAAGAATTAATTGAATTCCCTGAATTATATCTGAATTTCTCTGAATTGAGAGAATTAATTGAATTCCTCTTAATGGAAAGAATTAATTGAATT
Source organism: Andricus grossulariae (assembly GCA_011634705.1). Lineage (NCBI taxonomy): Eukaryota > Metazoa > Arthropoda > Insecta > Hymenoptera > Cynipidae > Andricus > Andricus grossulariae. Next base: position 212,622,677 of record JAABKJ010075445.1, on the reverse strand, counting down.
CCTCTTAATTGAAAGAACTCATTGAATTATCTGAATTCCTTGAATTCCTCTGAATTGAAAGAATTAACTGAATTTTCTAAATTCCTTGAATTCCCTGAATTCCTCTGAATTGAAGGAATTCATTCAATTGTCGGAATTTCTCTGAATTGAAAGAATTAATTGAATTCCTCTTGTGTTTTGAATACAATTATAAGCATTTTCAATTTCCAATTTGGCTTAAGGTGACGATTACTAGTGCATTTACCTTATACCTCAAGGGATATTTTTACAATTAGCAATTGCAAAATAAATGGAATGTTTTAAATTTAATGCTTCTAAAATTCTAGAATTTTAATTGCTATTAGTTTGAATGAATGATAATTTAACATTAAAATTGATTAAGCAAATTTATCTGAGATCAAACAATAAATTTATCACTATTTTCACGTTTAAAATAGAAAATTTTTCAAATATGATCCTGGAAAACTTGATTATTAAAAAAAAAAGTTCAAAATGCAGTTATTTTGAATATGGAGTGCAAAAACAAAAAATGTCTACTACAAAATGTTGAAAATTAAACAAATCTGAACTTCTTTTGAAACTGAAAAAAAGGTTTAAAGACCAACAATTGTGATATTAACACTTTTTTAAATCAAACCCCTCAAAAATTTTAAATTATATCAAGTAAATTTTAATCGTCTAAAAAAAAGTTCACATGATTATTTATACGTTTCAAAATTCAATCATTTACATTTTCATTACAAAATTAGAACGTATGAAACTGCAAAATTGACATTTCTGCGTTTAATATGAAAATCAAGAGCTCTAGAATTATAGCTATTCAAAATTAAAAAACTTATTGAATTACTAAAAAATCAATTGCATATCGTCGAATTTGTATTTATTTATATTTTAAAGAACACAATTTTTAACTTTTTAATTTCAATTTCTTCATTTAAAATTATTATTCATTATTGAAATCTTCCAATCCAATATTTTTCAATTTTAAATTATTTATTTTTATAAATCTCTAAGTCAAACTCGGGCATTTTTAAGGTATTACATTGAGAACTTAAAAAAAATTCAATACCAGATCGGTAGGATTTCAGTTTTTAAAATTGCGGAATTTTAAGCCTTTGAAATCTCTAATTTTTTTTTGTCCGACCCCCCTTGAAAACGCGCCATTGCATGCACATGAAGCAGGCGTAATGTGGCCGCTTACAGCCCAGTGACGTTCGCACATGCGCACTCCGCCGCCGGGCCAACATGAAACTTTACGCCCGCTATACATACACTGCAAACGTTCAAAACAAAATAAGTGCCTCTTCCTATTTAGAAAAATTTGAAAACACAAATTTCCTCCCTTCCAGTTCCATAAGAATCATAAAAATAAAAAATGTCCCTCTTTCATCAATGCAGAAAAAATTGGAAATCAAAATTTCCTCCCCTCCTATTCAATAAAATTTAAAAAAAAATTATCCTCTTCTAATTAAAGAAAAATCTACAATAAAAAATTGTTTCCTTAAACACAATAAAGACCTTGAAAAGAAAAAAATGGCCTCTTTCAATTGAAAAAACAAATTCTATCTCTTCGAAGTCAATAAAAACCTTAAAAATATAAAATGTACTGCCAATTTAACAAAAATTAAAAACTAAAATGTTCTCATTTTGAGCTTGATAAAAATTTTAAAAATACAATACTTCCCATTTTCCCACTCAATACAAATTTAGAACCAAAAAAGTTCCTCTTGCAATTGGGGAAAAAATTAAATGCCAAAATTTATTTTATTTCTTTTAATTTTGGTCGTTTCAAATTCATAATTTTCAATTATTATTTAACGTTACAATAAAAATTGTAACGTTGAAAGTTTAAATGTTTAACTCTGAAATTTTTACCATTCAAGGCTTTCTATTTGAAACAATTTAGTTTCAAATTTTTTAGTTTTGAATATTTGGTTTATAATTGCGCATTTTGAAATTTTTTAAATAAATAATTTCAAACTGAATGGGTTAACAATTGAATATTTTAGGCTGAAACAATATTTTAATATAGGATTTAAAATTGAATAAAAGCTCTTAATTATGAATATTAATTTTAAGTTATTTTCACATTACAAATAGTTTATAAAGTTTCAATAAGACATTTCAAATTGCTTGATTATCAACGCTTTCGTATTGAAAAAGTTGAATTTTCAACGTTAAAATCTGGAAATTGTATAATTTTGAACAGATTTAGAATCGTATTGTAAAATAATTATTGTGCAATTTTCAACACTCGAGCTACAGTTCAGTTTTAAAAATTATTAATTAATTTATATTTAAAGTTGATCAACTTGAAACGTTTTTTATAAACAATTTTAAATTTCAAACGCTTTTAATTTTTCATTCTTAAAGTCTTCAAAACTTCAACTGTTTTCTCTGCTTCAGACGTTACTTCAGTTAATTCGAAAATGTTTTAGGCGACAGTTACGACAGTATGGATCGGAACAAACTCGAAAAATCATAATTCACCAAACTTTCAATAACGTCGCATTTTTTCTATTCATTTATCATAAACTGAGTAATAGTACCATTAAATTGACAAAATTTCAGTTCAATGGACTATATGAATATCAATATTTCCTTAAAAATCGAGTTATGACACTTTTAAAAGACTATCAAGAGGTACGACACTATGTAATTGGTGCTGCGAGTTACGATACTTTTCCAACATGACAACGAAATACGACAATTTTAACGCATTCGCTGGAGATACGTCAAAATGGCTCGGGACCGTAGATTTGTTCCTTATTTTGAACTAATTTTTATTCTCCGCTACCCTGGAAAATGTATAATTTAAATAAATGTATATTATTACAATTTATAATATGCATTGATATTGAAACAGATGTATTTTCAATATTCATTGTCTTGTGTCGTTTTTCCAACAAATTAATTTGTTTATTTTAAATGTTATTTTTACGATTTGAACAAAACATACGCATCCTACAAAAAAATTATTAATAACAATTTGTTCTTTTAGTTACACACTGCTAATAAGAAGTAAGGTATCTCTATTGTTAGAAATTTTCGTTTTCAACAGTATTTTTCACGATTAACCGGAAAATTATTTATCCAATCAAAAATTGTCAATCGAAATTTCGTAGGTCTTTTTAAGACCAATAATTCTGTTTCTTAACATTTTCACCATATCTCGCGTTATTTGGTTAAAAATTTGAATTTTCGATTTTTCAAACAAATTCAAAAAGTTCTTGAAGTTCTTCTTCTCTTGAATTTTTTCCATACCGTGCGTAGCTTGGCTGAAAATTTTCATTTTCGTTTTTTTTTTTAATTTTATAAATACTATAACTGGCTAATTTTTGATTTAAAAAAGTCACAAGGATAAATTGTTCGTCTTTTTGAGTACTACGAATAGTCTTACATAGAATTTTCAAATCTTAAAAAAGTGGTCTCAAAAATTTTGAAAATACTCTAACTAACATTTGACAACACCGGGGGGGGGGGGGTTTTCAACATGGATTCAAATAATGTCACAACAAGACCTACTATCAAAAATGAGCTCTTAACCACAATCAAAAATACAGCGACCACCCTAAAAATGATAATCAGATCGACAGGCCGCGCTAGGGGTTTCGCAAGAAAAAACATAGAAACCCCAAGGAATAGCAATAGGTTGGACAGAGATAGACTGACTCAATCACCAATTACCGAACCAACTCAAATTAGAAATGATCAACCCCCCTCTCAGTACACCACCCAAATTCCAAATGAAACTCTCGAACTGATAGATTAGACGTTGTGTTGGGATCATGAATAACTATATCATAGGATCATAATAATAATCAAAATAACCCATACTAGGCGCGTCTGCCCAGAGTAATAACCTAAGAAAAGGGACAAACAAAACGGTTTATTAAGAAAATAAAAATAGATCGAAAAGTCGCCCAAAAATAAACAACGAAAGTTTCGAATGCGATTTCTTTCCAGAGAATAATACACAGTTCGTTTTAGGAACTGATAAACTTTCATTAAGCGCAGAATATAATGAATGTTTGAACCGACAAAGGGAAAGATTTTTTAGAGGAGGGGAAGAAAGGGCAAAAAATTTAAAACTTATGTTATACCCGTCAGATCATAGCTCGAAAGAACCTCGTCAACTTTCATATAGTAATATTAAAAACCGTAGTAAAACGAAAAATAATAATTTAAAGTTACAATATAACAATGACAGTGAACCATTAGAAAACAGAATTAACTCAAGACAGAACAGATCACATAGTCTCTCAACCAAAAATAACACGTCAAACAGACGTTTACGAATACACATTAATTATTCAGACACAGATTACGGATCCGACAATCACTCAAATAATCAAACAATTCCAGCTACTAATTTTCCTTCCGGTATGATACTACAGAACACAAATAGTTTAAACTGTTCTCACTGCGGTGTAGTGGGCCATTTCAAAAGAGAATGTCCATACTACGCATACAACCCATATTGACATGCACAGATTTCAAACAAACCCTTTCAACTCGAAAACGATGCGAGTAACACGGGGCTAGGAGTCGTACTTACGCAAACAATCGATGGCGTGAATTACGTAATCGCCCACTTAATAAATTTCTATTTGTTTAAACAATTTTGATTTGCTTAAGCAGTTTTTTTCGATAACTTTAAAAAAATAAAATAAAATACATATAATTATTTTTCTGACTATTTAGTGTATAGAATGAATATATTAACAATGTTCAAATTGTTTAAACAAATATAATTTGTTTAAACAATCACTTTTTCAAAAATAATTTAAAAATTGTATTTTCTGTATTAAACATAATATTGATTGATTTCGAGGAGTAATAAATTCTGCTAAGAACTTTATGTTATTGTTTATACAATTAATTATTGTTTTTCTTCTTCAAATTTCCTTCAAATTAAGTATGGATGGGTTACCTCTTTTTTGGCGCATTATTAAATAAATCATAAAAGTCATAATAAAATTTAAATGATAAAAGTGTATTATTGTTTTCTTCATATTTTTACAATCTTTATCATAATTATATTATGAAAAAAGCAAATTCACTAATGCAAATTATGATTCAAGTTTCAACAAATTGCTTTTTTACATTTTCATACTCGTTATAAATATATATAATCTGACATACTGGAAGACACAAAAATACGTTTTGAACAGAATTGACTTCTCCTCGAAATCATTCAATATTATGTTTAATTCAGAAAATACGATTTAACAAATATTTTCAGAAAAATAATTGCTCAAACAAATAATATTTGTTTAAACAATTAAAAAATTGTCAACATATTCTTTCTATACACTATACAGTCAGAAAAATAATTATATGTATTTTATTTTCTTTCATTTTTTTAAAGTTATCGAAGAAAAAATGGTTAGCAAATTAAAGTTGTTTAAACAAATAGAAATTTATTAAACATTAAACGATATGTTTCAAAATTCTATAATTATTCAACAAGAAGTAGCATAAGATACCAATTTGAGAAATAACTGGACATCTCTGGGTCAATTTTTAGAAATTTTGAGAATATTATTATTATTATTATATCATTAAGCCGTTTCCCTTTCGGGGTAGGCGTGAATTGCTCTGTTGGTAAGTAGTGATGTGTTGATGGGTATATAGGTATAGGGTAGATAGGTATATAGGTTTAAGATATAGATATTTTAGATTGATCTAGAATTCTCGTTCTTTCCTTTCTTCAGATGAATTTTGGCACATTTATCCAATCCGAAGTCCATCCCAATCTCTCCTGTGTACTTCTTGTACCACCCCAGTGGTATATATATATATATATATATATATATAATTGCTATATGTCTTTCGATTTCGAACTAGTTATACTCTTTTAGGATTCTAAAACAATTTACAAAACACTCATTGTAAAATTTTTTAATTTTCGAGGCCTCAATTTAACAACTTGATTTTTAACATTCAAATTTTTTTGATTTTTGATATTTGCCTAATTTTCAGAATATAGACTTATTGTTTGAATTTTCACAATTTTCGTTATAAGTTATAGGTTAGGTCAGAAAAAAAATTCGGGTATTGGAAATTGCTACAACGCGAAAAAATCAAAAGTTTAAATTTAAACGTCAAAAATGTGAAAATACACAAATACTCTTTTCGAAATATATCTTGAATTCAACGCATTTTAAATTCAATGTTTTCAACCACATTTAGATTGAAGTATACAAATGTTTTTGGTTTAAAATATAAATTAATTAAAATATTTGATTTTTTCAAAATTTAAATTTATAATCTTTAAAATTGAATAATTGTAGGTCAAACATGAAAAAGTAGACCAATTTAAAATTTATAGCGTTTCTATTATACATTGAACTATTTAAACGTCTCACTTTTTTTTTTTACTTTTTTGAAAACTTTAAAAAATACTTTTTTGTGTATAGGAAACAACATTCTTCCATCAAATAATTGTTTTAAAGTAGAAAGACTTAAAAAGAAGCAAAATTATAAAATCCAATTTTTTTATTTCCGTGTGATTTCTTAACAAAAGAAAGTGCTATTTAGTCTACAAAACAGCTAGAAAACTCAGACGTTTACGGAAGAAATGGTTAAATATTTTTTTCGTACAAGTTCAAAAAATAAAAAATGTGTGCACCCGGAATTTTACAACGAAAGCAAGAAAAGCAAGAATTTTCTAATTGAAAGTGTTCGATAATTTTAGATTGAAACGGTTCAAATGTAGTCACAAATGAAAATCGTTTAAAGTTGCAGGATTAGAAATGAACGTCTTTTAATACTTGAATCATTATTTGAGAACGACTAAAATCGTTTTTTGAAATAAAAAATAATACAAAATCTTCTGAAAGATATAAATAAAAAATGTTTATTATCCTAAAATCTTTCGAAAACTAAGATAGTTTTCAAATTTTATTAAAAATTTTTCGAAAAACTACACTTCGTTTTGAATGTTTTGAAATATTTTCAAAACTTCTAAATATTTTTTTCAATGATTCAAATGTTCAGTCAAATTTTTTTCAAAACCTGCAACATTATTTTCAAGAAGTCAAAATAGACGCCGGGCGCCTATAAGGGAACATTTTTAGAAAAAACATGTTTGACAAAAATGTTATGAAATGAAAATGATGTAAAAAAATTAATGAAAAAATTTTTGAAATCGATTCTTTTTTTAAATTGAAAAAAATGTCAATCATTTTTTGGAACTATTTTCTTAAAAAGAACTTTAGCAAGTCGTTCGAACATTCTCATCGCAAATTTTCCCTTACCTACTCCACCTATTTCCTCCTCCCACAGATTCTTTTTTGAAAATTTTGGAAATCTTTGAAAATATTTTTAAATATACCCCTAAAATTAATTTTTCAAAATAAAAAGTCCTTTTCAATTTTTCTAGTAATCGTAAGACATTTTCTGGATTCTTATAAAACCTTTCACAATTCTTAAAAAACTTTTTTATTTTTTGTTCCAAACCTTAAAAAGTGTACATTTTTAAAAATTATTTGAAATAATTTCAAGATTTACATTAATTTTGAATCTTTTCAAAACTTCTCTTAAAAACAACATCCCTTGCAATTACTCGTTTTTTTTCTCTAAATTACTAATTGTTAAGTTGCTATTTATGCTTCAGAATTTAACTATGTAACTCACAAATTAAAAATTTTCAAAATTAATCAATTGAAATTGTAACATTCAAAGTTTTAAGTTCTTTAAAATTTTGATGATTCAAGACTTTCTATTTCAAAACGTCCAGTTTTAAATATTTGATTTATAATTACTCGTTTTACATGAACAGTAAAATATTTCTACTAATTAAATAATTGTTCTTTTTTCTAGTTAAAATTTTTTAAATTTTAATGGGTTAAAAATGGAATATTTTAGACTGAAACAGTATTTGAATAGAATTTAAAATTGAATCATTTCACAGAGTATGCATACGTGCCATAAAGCCTCGGTGAACAGGGATAATGCTGGCATCGTAGCAGTCTAGCAAGTCATCTTTGAGTTGATTCGTCCACTCAATGTGGACGTTTCGTCGGTTCGTCGTCGTGTTTCCATTGAAATTATTATTTGCAGTACCCCGAACTCTAATGTGATCGGCACTGTTTGCCGACCAATTGTCGGTTGCTCTGCGCGTTCGATAGGTTCGAATTGCACCTACAACTGTTGGGTGGTTTAATAGTGTTATTGTTGTTCCCACGAGCAGCTAGGAAAAGGGTTTGTCTGTCCTTGTAGAGCCCCGCATGCAAGGATTATATATATACTCTCCTAATTATATCCACTCAATAAATACAGAGTGGACAAAAAGTTGAAAATTTCAGAAAAAACCGCAGCTATCTATTATTACTATAGAAGAAAATAGTTAAAAACAATAATGATTTGTTCAAATAATTAGGTTTGTTAAATTGTATCAATTATATCACTTCGCTCTGAGTGAAAAGTAGACATGTTCAATATTTCAGAAAAAACGCAATTTTCTAGCGTCATTGTCAGTAAAAAGTAGTATTTTATATATTATAGCAAATTTGTATTAAAAAATCCGCAAAAGAATCATAATTAGCTTCAGAAACTCGAAAAATTCATTTTTTCACTTATGGGTTCCTTTGGGACCCTATAAAACAGACTTATCGGTATGATATTTAAAAAATAAGTTCTGATTCGTATCCTATTGCTAATTATGAGAAGAAATGTTGAGTTTCAACTTGATTCACTAAATATTGACGGTTTTGAATAAAATTTACGAAAACCTTTTTTTGATGTGTAAACATCTTAGACCTCGATATGGAGAGTCGCGCTTGAGTCTAGTAAAACCGCTCGAAAGTTTAATGCAAGCCTCTGACACACGCCTTGTGTCGTGTGCCAGAGACCGGAGGTTGCTTCTCCTCATACACTCAAAGCAGCCCTTCAGTTATTCTTTCAAATTCGTACAGTATTCTTCTCTCAACTGCCCCCTCTCTCTCTCATCCAAAGAAAATTTGTGTACAGTTTGTTATTATTAAAACTAGGATGCTTGTTTAACCTATTGGAAATAAAATAAACTCGGCCGAATAGAGCCTAATGCATTGCAGAATTGAATTGAAAGGTCCAATTCGATAATGGCAGCAACTCGAATACACCAAACCTAACTTGAATTCGTTTTCGCGTTACATCTATTCAGCTTTTTTTACTGTGTTTGCAAGTCTTTGGTTGACTCTGCCATAACAACCTTATCATCTGCGAACGCTAACCCACGTACCCTCACTGTCCCGAGATCCACACTTTCTTTGTCGAAGAGGGCCATTCTTAGACACATGTCCATGAATATAATAAAGAGCCATGAGGACATAACGCATCCTTGCCTATCACCTTGCATAATATCGAACCAGTCACACAGTTTTCCATTAACCCTTACACTCGCTTTGTTTCAGCGTATATTGTTTTTGCTGCTTGTCGGTGCGATCCATTGACTCCGTACTCTTTTAGGACTTCCCAAAGTTTACTTTTATCCAGCTTGTCAAACGCACGTTAAGCTAAATTTTTAATCCGTACATGATCTTCCTAGCATAAATCCACTTTGAACTTTCCACATCTTTTCTTCTGTTATTTTCATTACTATACGAATCAATATTTTTGAATATATTTTACTTACGGTACCTAATAAGCTGATACCTCTGTCATTATTGCAGTTGCTTTTAACTCCCTTTCCTTTGTATATTGGTACGATAATCACTTTTTTCCAGTCATCTGGAACTTCTTCCATCTCGATACATAAATTTAACAATTCGCTCAACCTGTGAGGTATGTAGTCGCCACCATGTTTAAGAACTTCAGCCTTAATATTGTATACACCAACAGCCTTGCATTTTTTTAAGTTGTTAATTATATTCCTAGCCTCAGAGGCACAGACACTCTCAATTGGGTTTTCTAACGTATCGTGTTCTATATCGCCGTGCCTTTGTGGTGCCCTACAGCTTCACCTCCCAATAGTTCCTCAAAAGAGTCTCTTAATGCGTCCGGTGCACCGTCTGTATCGTATAGCATTTTACCCTTGCTATTTCTTATGCTGAATAACTCTGTACTTTTACCTCCCTTCATATTGATCAACGCCCATTTATAAAACAGTTTCTTGCTTCCTTCAAAATCGTTTTGCATTTTTTCGTTTCTGAATTTAATAGAGTTCTGAAAAACAAGACGATCAATCACATTGTCATTTGTTTCTGAATTTCATGCAGGCCTAAAATATAAGAAGATCACTAACATTACATTCATTTATGAATTGCATACAGTTGTAAAACAGAAGACGATCAACTACACTGGTACTTGTTTATGCATTTCATACAGTTCTGAAACATAAAGAGATCAATCACACTGTCATTTGTTTTTGATTTTCATGCAGGTCTAAAAAATAAGAAGATCACTAACATTACATTCATTTATGAATTCCATACAGTTTTAAAACAGAAGACGATCAACTACACTGGTACTTGTTTATGTATTTCATACAGTTATCAAAACTAACGAGATCAATCACATTGTCGTTTGTTTCTGAATTTTATGCAATTCTAAATTATAAAACGATGAATCACATTCCTACTTGTTTATGAATTTCATACAGTTCTAAAACATAAGGAGATCAATCACATTCTCATTTGTTTATAAATGTCATACAGTTGTAAAACATAAGAAGCTAAATCACATTGTCGTTTGTTTTTAAATTTCATGCAGTTCTAAAATATAAAACGATCAATTACATTATTACTTGTTTATGTATTTCATACAGTTCTAAAACATTAGAAGATCAATCACATTGTCACTTGTTTATGAATTTCATGCAGGTCTAACAGATAAGAAAATCACTAACATTACATTTATTTATGAATTACATACAGTTGTGATCACTCACACTGTCATTTGTTTATGAATATGATGCAGTTGTGAAACATGAAACGATCAATCACATTGTATCTTGTTTATGAATTTCATACGGTTCTAAAATATTATGCGATAACTCGCGTTTTTAAATGTTCATGAATTTCATGCAGTTGGGAAACATAAAACGCTCAATCAAATTGTCATTTTTTTCTCAATTTCATGCAGTTCTAAAACATAAGAAGATCGCTCACATCGTCATTTGTCTATGAATCTCATAGAATTATAAAGCATTAGATAATCCTTCAAATGTCATTCGTTTCTGAATTTAATAGAGTTCTGAAAAACAAGACGATCAATCACATTGTCATTTGTTTCTGAATTTCATGCAGATTATAAAATTCAGTGAAAACCATTAAATTAATATCTGGAACCTGTCAAAAAGTCCTAAAAATGCCATGATTTTTATAAGAGGAAAATAAAGCTTTGAAACTTCCTTCTAACCATTAAAATCAATCTATAATTCTCTCGAATTCAACAATAATAAAAATTTCGACTTCAAATCACTATAAATTGATTCGAAAAATATTCGGGCATTATTTTGAAATTCAGTAATAACCATTAAATTCATCTCTGGAACCTGTCAAAAAGTCTTTAAAATGCCATGATTTTTATGAGACGAAAAAAAAGCTTTGAATGTTGATGTCCCGTACAGAAATTGCCCCGTGTGGCCCTACTACAACAAGGTTTCTGGTCGGATCGTGGCCGAGCTACCCCTGGTTGGTTTTCACGGTCGGGAGACACCCGGTTACCGGACCGGCCAACCCTGGTTAGCTTTCATGGTCGGGAGCCGATCGGGCACTGGTCAGGATACATTTTCTGTAGAAATTACACATTTTTTAATAGTCGTGACATTATCAAAGACGTACTTACGGATTTATTAGATCAGTGAAACCAAATTTAGCTTTTTCAAATTCCTAAAAAAAAAAAAAAACATTTAATTCAGCCCCAATGTTTTGAATTATTAATTAAAACTGTTATCGATTCTGCAATGTGTATTAGCAGAATTGTTACAATTGTTACAATTTCCTCTATATTCAGAAAATTTTTACTCTGTACACTTTCAAATTTGCCGCCATGTCGCGTCGTCTCCTCGAAGTTAAAAAATTAAACCCAGTATTAAAATCAACTTTATTTCAGTCATTAATTTGAAAATCCCACTTACTGCGCAAATAATTATTATTTTAAATTAAATTATAGTGTTTGTGCATTCATTTCTTCCTTTCTTCCTGTCTCACCACAAATCACCACGTGGTTTCCAGAATATAACAATGGCTAAGAGATTGTAGAATCAGTGGTTGAAACTCTTCTCTAATTTCGTCGCGAGAATTTGATAATTTGATTAGTACGGAGTACATGGATGGCTCCTACAAGCAATACAAACAATATATGCAGGGAGTAAAGCGAGTGTAAGGGTAAATGGGAAACTGAGTGACTGTTTATCAAAAGCCTGTTTTTACATGTCAAATTTATATGGTGGCTACTATCACGATCCAATTAAAGCTTTGAAAAACTAATAGAAATTCTTAAAAATAGGTTAAAACCTCAATTTCTAATTATTATCATTAGTAATACTATCACTCGAATTTTGAACATATATACCTCTTAGAAAACCTCTGAAAATTTCACTGATATGATTCAATTAGATTTTTTTTAAACATACACACCAGATTGCAAGGTTTCAAATGTTTCAAGGGCTTCAAATAGATTTCGAGAAATTTCAATGGATTTTATTAGTTTTTTTTCAAATATAATTTCAACAGATATTACACGCTATTAAAAAATTTAGTAGGATTCCAAAAATTACCCTTGATTTCCCCTGGAAATCAAGTGTGAATCGCAAAAATGTGATTCATGCCAATGGTGAAGTCATTTTGTCTGACTTTTTGTATACAGGCTCTAAAGAGTATAGGGATTCTCGGTACAGCTTGATTAAAAAAAAAAAATTTTCCATGCAAAAATTAAAAGAAATTAAGTGTCGTCGATAGCATCGTTGTAGTAATGTGTTCTTCTATTCAGCGAAGCAGGAAGTTGATGAGGAAGTTATTCTTCTCGGGTTTTTCTTTGCGCGCTCCAAGTGAGAAAAGGAGAAATTACCTACCGTCATGACTCAAGTCTGCAGGTGATGAAACACTGAATGCGACCATTCATGGGCGAACACACCGTATACGAAACCTAGTGGCCCCTACCCAAATAAGTGGGTGAATTCCCAAAAGGTTGGGTGGGTCTAGGTGGTTGGCGTGGATGATATCATTGAACGCAGGCTGTGAAATTAAACTGTAAACAATATAATGTCTTATAATCAATTCGCCCCCGAATTCATGCATACAATATTTACGCCGACTCAGTGTAACTGTACAATTTTCGGCAATTTACTCCAAAAGAAGTACTTTGTTACATTAAATGACAATATACAAGCTCTCTGTATAAAAAGGCAGATTATACAAACATGCAAGATATCAATATATCGCATTGTACACAAACTTTGCATGTTTGAGTTTGCACAACTCAGGGGCTGTCTGCAATAACCGGTTATAGAATTTTTTGCTGTCTTTATCTTTATTTTTGAAAAAAGAAAATTTATTAAGTGTGTGGTTGTTAGTGAAATAAACATTAATATTTTATTTTTTTAAAGAACTCTTAAGACTTTCCGAAAGACCTTCAACATATGGTAGCGATACCTTAAGTTCAAATTTATTGTGATTTTACTTCCATTTTGTGTTTCCAGATGAATTATTATAAATTTCATGGATTCTTTCTTTTATGATTTTATTTATTAATTGAAGTGGGTAATCATTTTGCATAAGAGTAATTTTTAGTTGATCTGAATTTTCTTTCCGGAGAATTGAAATGAAATTTATAATAATTCATCTGAAAACACAAAATGGAATGGAAATCACAATAAATTTGAACTTAAGGTATCGCTACCATATGTTGAAGGTCTTTCAGAACGTCTTGAGAGTTCTTTAAAAGAATACAATACTAATCTTTATTTCACTAACAACCACACACTTAATAATTTTTTTTTAAAATAAAGATAAAGACAGCAAAGATAACTCATCCTGTATAGTTTATATGATAAATTGTAAATGTTGCAATAAAATTTATATTGGTGAGACTGGCAGGAGACAAAAACACGCATTTATGAACATAAAAGAGATTGTGAATTAGGCAATCAAAATACTGGTTTGTCACAACATGCATGGCAATTTGATCATTATTTTGATTTTGAAATTAATAATATCAGCATTTTAGCTCGTGAAAACAATACTCACAAACGAAGAATCCTAGACTCCATTTTTATGAATAAATTCATTGAGAATTCAATTCATTTAAAAACCGAAATGTTAAATATAAATAAAATTTATCAAACCATTTTATAACAGATTTATATGTAAACTTTAAAAGTAAAAAAAAATAAAGTTTAAAAAAAAATTGTATGTCAATTTTAAACTTAATTTACTTTGGCGCACTTTTCCTTTAGGTCTCTATCTAAATATCCGCCTCTTTTAATTACTCGTGAAAATATGACTTTATCCATAATGCATTTCGTTAGTCCATGTTTGTCTGTTCATATCAAAACACCTTGTGTTCGGTTTACTCATTAAAAATGTAGTAAAATTACTATATTGGAGCCTCGGAATTTTGAGATATATACATGTAATGAAACTACCTCCACAAGCAGAAAATTCGTTAATATTCGAAAACTCGAACGCGCCACATTAGCCGCCGCGCCACATTCGCCGCCGCTCCCCTATGCATAGATTTTTTATTTTGGCCTCCTCAACCCCTTTCAGCAAGCACCAAAAACTACTCTTTAAACGAGGATTTTTATCATAGATAATGTTTGATGGTCAAATTAAAAAGTTGAATGAATTTTGTGTTAATTATTAATTGTTTGAACAATTTTTTTAAAATTTTATCGCCAATTATCGATATCCTCACAAAGATATAATTCAATTAGGCAATATGAAAAATCAGAACGACTGATTCAATTTGCTGTTAACTGTTATGCCAATTTTTTATTGCCTAAATATAACTTTTGATTGGAATAATACAGAAACATATACTTTTTTGCAAATTTTGTTACAAAATTCATAGAATTCTGGTATATCTTGTATTTTTACCACATCCCCTTAATTTTGTTAATAATTTCTGTTCCTTTAAACAATTTCTTTCAACAAAATATCCAAAATTTACAGCTTCTCTAAGTAACACGATATAAATAGTTTAAGTCGAAAATCGCACTATCAATTTTCTTTACTTTTAATTGTTCAAATAATTTTTAATTATTGATATGTAACTCCTTACTGGAATAAGGCAGAACAGTGCAGTTTTTTACAAACTTTTTAACCAATTTCATTAGCTCCTCTCATGTGGACACTTTTCATTACTTATACTGGGTGTTTTTTTTTACTTGTGACATCGAAATATCTCAAAAAATACGCATCCTATGAAAAAATATACGTAATAAAAACTTTTTATTTTCGAGGGAAAAAGCGACTTCGAACAAATTTACCCCACCCCACTTCCCAGGAGGCAGGGGGGGGGGTAAATTTGTAATTTCAAATGGGAACCCCAATTTTTTATCACAGATTCAGATTCTCCTTTCTGAAATACGTAAGTTTTATTCGAAATTTTTTTTTCAATTCGCGAAAAAACCCAACCCATCTGACTTGGGGGGGGGGGGGGAAATTTTTTTCAAGGCCCTTTTTCCCCCCGAAAAAAAAAAGTTTGTTTTTCGGGTTTTTTTTTTATATCAGTTACAGATTGTATTAATTAATACAATCTGTAGCTGATATACATATATATTTTTAGTGATTTATAGTGTTTCAAAACAAAATTTAAGGTATCATACATATAAAAAAATACTGCATCAAATTTAACAATTCTTCGAATAAAATAGAAGGAAACGGTTATATAGGTACTAAATATTTGAATGTAACATACATGACTGCAAATTCTTAAATATTAAACTGCAAACGGTTCTGCAAAATAGTCTTTAAGTTTAAGAGATATCTATATTTATTTAAGGCCTTTAAAGGTTAAAAACCCCTCATTTAAATAAGGGGGAAACCTGTAAGGCATTGTTCTAGCTAGAATCTACTATGAACCTCCTGTATCTTTGCCGATAGTCCGTATACATGCTTAAACCTAATTAATTTGAGGAATTTCCTCTTTTTATAGTCTACATCTATTGTAAGAAAACTCGATGAGTGTAGAATGAATGGCTGGGTAGGTGCGAGACGAAAATTACGAAAATAGAATTTGCATATTATTACAGTTAAAACTTCTAATTCTGTTGAAGAAACATCTAGAAAAGTTTTAAGACATTTTTTTATAATTATTTCACAGTATTTTACTGAATATTTAGAAAATTTTGAGTTAATTTAAAAGACATTTAGAAACTGTACAAGTTTGGAAGAAAGTAAAAAATATTTTATAAAGTTTGAGAAATCTTTGAAAGTTTCAAAATATTTTTAATCTCTTCAAAGTTCTGAAATTCATAAATATCTTTTAAAATTATATTAATTTTTTTAAAATATGTTTTAAAATGATTCGAATTCTTCTTATGTATATTGTATTGTATTTTATTACTCTCCCTTTTAAAACTATTATCTTCATTAAGTGCGCGAGACCTTCCAGGGCTTCCCTTTCCTCTTCCTAGTACTCTTCAAGCTTTTCCAAGTCACCCAACACTAATTTTCCTTATAAATAATTCAATTTTGGTTTTCTCCTCCCCCATGCATTCTTTCTTCCCTTTTCTCTTCTAAGCTCTTCATCAACTTTTCCCCTTGTCCACAACCACTCAGAATCCACCTAACTTTATCTACCACGCTCTTTTCGCCTTCCTCTTCCCCTATATCATTGCGTTTGGACATGGTGAACACCAAAAAAACATTTCATAATCGAGGACTGGTTTGGTCACGTGGTCACCGCAGAGCATGCCCTTAACGCAGTAAATTAAAGGTAGAAAATTGCACCAATTATGCTTTTCATTTTTCTTACTCTCCTCACAAGAGTTTTGTTTGTGAATTTAGCAAAGCTGCATGTCAGTAGCTTGAACGACCCTCCGTAATTCACGAAACGATCTTTCCCTCCGTAAAATTCATCGAATCAAGTGCCACAACATCATTTGTTTCAATTTGATGGTCATAAAAAATTTCAATCAGAACTAAGTTTATTGTGGAAGAATATTTATTTCTTTTTTATTCTCAAAATATAGCGTACATTAATATATAATCAGCGGGGAATTTTATTGACTCTCGAGATCTAAATTGTAAATTAAATTTTTTCGGACCCTAAAACCCGAAAGCTGGAATAAAAAAGTATAAAAGTGAAATTAATAATAATAATCTTCAGAAAATACAATTTTAGGAGAAAAGAATTTATAAACAAAAGCCCGACAACTTTAAAAGTTACATATGAAATTGTACAATCACAAATGACTAACTTGAACATAAAAGTTCGATCAGTTGAATTGAGGGCCCCGATGCAATAAGGGTGAAGAATTAAGTAAATAATTATCCAAGCATTTCGTAAAATCCGTCAAAAATAATTTCAGATAAAGTATAGAAAAATCAGATATAGCCTTGTAAATAGATGATTAGACTTACTAAAATCCAGATTTTCCTGGATTCTGTCAAGTCTCATAAGCTATTCTGATACATAGAAGATGGAAAAGAATTTTATTCTTAGAAACAATAAATGTTGAGTGTAAAGTATTATCAATTTTCTGTAGGTAAGTAAGTTTAAGGCAGGATTCTACTTTCGAACGCGCGAAAAAAATGCGATTTTTGTAAATTTTTTTTTAACATTAAATTGATGTAGGGTTTGTTATGCTTAATAAATATACACCTAAAATACATTAAAAATTTTTTTTAGTTTATGTTATGCGCTCTATATACATTTAAATGGCACTTTCTCGAAACCACGTTTTTTACCGCTTGTTAAAAAAATCTCCGAAATTGATTCTTCTCGAAGAGCAGCCAGATTCCACTGCATCTTATTTATTAAAAGAAAAACGAGAAATCAACACTCGCGAGGATGCCATAAAAATAAATTATTTTTTTCACCACCAATTAGGCGCTCCGATATTTGATCAAATGTTGAAATATGCGTGGTATGCTTCCAAGTTATTGCCAAACAGAGTTGCCTTTGCCAACGTAAATTATACTTGTTTCCCTTCAACTCTTACCCGAAAAAACTGCGATTGCAATGAGGTTCCATTTATAAAATGCGCTCGTTACAATGAAACGTTGTGCTTCTAGTGCTTTTATGACAAATATCATCCCGGAACATGTAAATAATTATTTAATACGTTTTTAATTAGAAGAGCAAAAAAAAATTTCGCCAAAAAGATTCGAACGCGCGACAGCGTGCTCCTCAGCTAACCACCTTACCGCGGTACCACTGACTTCGGTAGGGAAAATCTCGTGCACCACGGTAGATACTCGTATAGCACGAAAATCGTGATTTGCAAAAATTCATCAGAAAAAACTTTTTTAATTAGAATTACAATTACAAGAAAGCCGCTATACATGTCCAATATTTTTCGACGTTCTATCGATTTATACTAGTCTCATCTCAAAAGTCAATGTCGCAGAGCAGGTCTTCCCCTGCAGTCAGTGAGACTGTTCCGATTCTTCCGTAAAAATCACCATTCCTATATACACGCCTAAAATGTCAAAAATGACAATTTTGATTCTAGAAATTCCGAAAAATATAGAAAACGCCAACAATTTTTTCTATGTCCCGAATTTTCGAAAAATCGTCAAAAACCGCCCTCACTGTGTATGAACAAGTGAGGTGTTGAAAATGATAAGTTTGATTTTTGATATTTGTAAATTAAAAAATGTCAGAAAACTTCTTGCGTATTATTAATGACTGAATATCAAAAATCAAAAATGTCATTTTAAAAATTTTTAGTGTGAATATAGTGCCGGCGGTTTTTGAGGGTGAGCCCGAATGTTCTCCTGTGGCCTGTAATTCCGATAAAAAAATGACTTTTTCAGCTTTTTCAATTTTCAAATATCGAAAATCAAACGTTTCATTTTTCATATTTTAGGTGTAGTTTTAAGAGAATTCAGAAAATTCAAAAGATCTGAAGGAGTTCAAAGTAACTTGAAATGTATTCTAATAATTTAAAGACAATTAAAAATCATTGAAAGTATTCAGTGGCCTCATGCGAATTAAACAATTCAGAACAGTTCGAATAATTCAGAAAATTTCAAAAGAATATAGATAATTTAAAAAATGCAATACAAAAGAATTCATAGAATTCAAAATATTTCAGAGAATTAGAAAAAATTCAGACACTTTAAAATTTATAAGAGAATTTAGAATAATTCGGGAGAGTTCAGAGAATACAAAAGACTTGGAGCAAGTTAGAACAATTCATGGTGTATGGTGAAGATTTCAAGAGAATTAAAAAAATTGTAATTGTGAAGAATTCGTTTGAATTCTATAGGATTAAAAATATTCAAAGAAAATTAAAATAATTAAACGTGTATTCTAACGATTTCAAGACAATTGAAGATCATTAAAAAAAATTTACTAATACCGTGAATTCAACAAATTCAAAACAGTATAGAGACTTCAGAAAGGTTTAAAATAATTCAGAGAATTCAGAATAAATTAGAGAATTCAAAGGATTTGGAAGAATTCAGAAAATTCGGAACAAATCGAAGAATAGTGTAAGAATTCATAGAATTAAGAAGAATTCAAAGAATAAGGAAGAATTTAGAAAATTCGGAAGAATTCACAGAGTGAATTTCAAAAAATTTAGAGAATAAAATTCGCAAACTCCTGCAAATTACAAATTTTTCTTTTGCGCACACACCCTCATCAGTGACACATGGACGGTCGTCCATCTAACGCATGCTTCCGATTGGTTAATCTTTAATTGTTAATTACTGATTAATTATTAACTTGACAACAAATTTTTATTATTATTTTCAACTCCATTTTTCATGAGAAATTCAAAAATATAAAAATGTACCTTGAGTACTGGAACACCCTGTGTAACATTATTTGCTGAATGAATAGTGTTATATTTATATAAATTGTTTGCAAGCTTTAGTCTAAGGATAACTCTGATTTGGGGTGTACTTCCGAAAAGGACATATGTCCGATTTTCTTCGGGCTCCGTGTACTTATGTATTTTGACGCGCTAATTACCGCCTCTTTAGTAAACACCCTGTTTCTGTCAAAAATCCACCCAAGCCCAACGAGGTAGAGACTTTTTGGAGAGAGGTGCCGAGGAGACACGCGCATAGGGTGGCTTCAAGATTGGCACTTGAAATTTAAAATATTCACAATTTCTTAACTATGAATCCGTTTGAGCTAAATCTTTTCAGAAAACTTCTTTAGATCCTAATCAACAACTTTCTTGCTGGAAGTTTTCCGTGGCTTAAAATTCGCTCAATAAACGAAGCGCTTGAAGGTTGAAATTCATGATTTTCGCAAAATCTAAAAAAAATGATTAACTTTTTTGTTTATTAAAATATTCACGTCTTTCTTCCGTAAATAGTTTCAGAAGACTCAAAAATGTAATTTAGTATAAATAACACTGATTAATTCTGAAAACTGACTAAATTAGCGCTAGTTGAAGTGAAAAAAGATTGAAATTTTTTGTTTTCGAAAAATCTATTTTTTATGAATTACTTCAAAAACTGCAAAACCTAAAAACATTTTCTAAAAGATAAAAAATATGCGCCTTAAAATTCTCTACGAGCATCAGTTCCTAAAATTAAAATTCGAAAGATTAAAAAAATTTACTTTCAGAACTATCACAGTGCAAGAACTTAAAGTTGCTTGCAACAAAAAATCTGCCCGCTATTAACTATTAATGTTATTTTATACGAATAAAGCAAAAACTACACATCCTATCAAAAAGTGAGCAATAACAAATTTGTAGATATTTTTTGACTGCACAAGTTTTGTTTAATCATTATTTGTCGTATCTTGCATAGTTTGACCGTAAAATTAAATTTGTGATATTTCATTATTTCTTGTGCAATAAAAATGTGAATTTTCGATTTTTCAAGAAAATTCAAAAAGTTTTTATAATAATCTTATAGGGCATGCAAAAAGAAACATTTTTCTGGTCTTAAATTTTTTTCGTATCATGCGTTGTTTGGCTGAAAATGTTAATTTTCGATTCTTCATTTGGATTTTGAAAATGCTGTAACTCAAAATTTTCATTTTATCGAAAAATGTCATGAAAATAAATTGTTTGAATTTTTGAGAACTATGGATAGCCGCACAGATAATTTTCAAAATGACCATCCACACATCACTACTTTCCAACCGAGCAATTCACGCCTACGCCGAAAGGGAAACGGCTTAATGATATAATAATTTGTGGCCATTTTAGATAAAACCAATCGAGACGGGGTTCGATAAATGTGGTAGGGGTAATTCTTGAGGGTTGCTTGATATTTCTGTTGTTATAAGGACATTCACTACAGTCTTGGAAATGCGTTTCTTTTGATTCTTATTTGTGTAAAATTTTTTTGACAATTTTAGAGGAAGGCAATCGAGACGGGGTTTTTGAGGGTTGTTGAATATTACTGCGGCAAAAAGAATATCAGTTATAGTCTTGGAAATGAGTTGGTTGTGATTATTATTTTTTAATATTTTTGAGGCTTCAGTTGAAGGCACCGGAGATGGTGTTCTTTAAATGCGCTATGAAAGGGGTAGTCTTGGAAATCGGAATAATACGTATTGCCTAGTTTCCTCTAAAAAACGGGACATTTCATCTCCTTGAAATTCTGCAACTTCACGTATACAATCTGTTTGGTTTGAAATGGATCCTATAGCAATCATTTTGTTCAATATTCGTCTTTTTTCGTTGAATCGAACTGCTTGATCATTAATTTTTTTATTGTTGAAACCACTTTTTTATGTGAAAATTTAACTATTTTATTGTTGGTTCTAAACCACTTTTTTGTTTTGAAAATTCAACTATTTCGTTAAAAATGTATAAATTTACTGAAAATTTGTCTTACGGTAAAAAATTCAAATATTTTGTTGAAGCTTCAACTATTTTGTTAAATTCATTTTAGCTGTTTGAAAAATCTTAAAATCAAGCTTTGGAGAAAATTCGTTCTTCTGCATTGAAAGTTCACCTTTTGTGGTGGAAAAGTCATATTTCTTTAATTTAAAATTCATCTCTTTTGGCTGATGGTGAACTTTTTTGTCAAAAATTCAACTTGTCGGGTTGAAAATTTACATGTCGTCTAAAAAAATAATCTTTTGCGACTTGAAAATTCCAGTATTTGGTTGACAATGCAAATTCTAATTTTTTTTGCCCATTCCCATATTATTCTCCAGGGCAAAATATGAAACTCGCATTCGGGAGAGTTATAATTTAACATCATTCATTAAACTAACCTCTATATACCGTAACTAACTCTACAAACAGTGAATAGAAAAACGATTTATATCTACATGTCTTTAATAATTGTTTTACGGAAATAAATATAACAAGTTTTCGACTTACCCGTGTACATTGTCTCAGTAAAACTTAAATTCTATAGTAAAAAAAATCCCAAATACTAGACTGGTCCACTGCATGACGCTGAATTTCATTTATACTGGGGTTTTAAGCCTTTTTTTATATGTTTGCCGTATTTTTCAACCATAGTAATGTTTTTCTCATTTTTATAGCATTTCACGAGTTTTCAAACAAAGTGACTTCAGAAATATAACAGAAAAACAGTGCTCTCTTCTGGTTGCTAGCAACTCAGATTATATTCTAATACATACCCATAACAGTGCAGCTGTCAAACTTTTTCTGAGCATTTTTTTGGGCATAATTAGTTTTTTATACATTTGCACCATAATTAACACACATACAATAAAACATTGCATCTCAACCCACTGACTGCTACACTAAGAGGTTAGGTTAATGCACAGGAAGAGGTGGCTCATACCGCCCCAGAACAGTTGTTCATTCCGTCCCATATGACACTTGCCAGTAAAATCAAAATTTCACCTATTTGTGTCTCACAATTATATAGAAATCTGTTGAAAACTTAAGGTTTAATATATTAGCTATCTAAATTACCACTGGAAAAACATCTAATATGTGATTTTTTGTGATTCTTGGACTTTCTACAAAAACAGAAAATAGTAGAATACAGGTCTTAACATTTTTATTTTTGCTTTTTTCTCAAATTTATTCAACATTGAGAAAAAAATGTTTAAAGAGAGGTTTAACTACGTTCTTCCCAATATTAGTGCAAAGAACAGTTACAAAATAAATGATAGATTGCGAGAAAATTGAGTTGCTCATCTTACCCCTTATGCCCATCTCGCCCCACCCTACCCTAATGAAGTCTTGAGATATTTAATGATTATGTTTTTAATGAATTATTGTGAAATATTTTAGACTATGCGATTCTGCAGTTTCTTCTTTCATTATTTATGTTTTATTTTTCAATTGATTTTAAATATTGTAAAGTCAAAATAATAATAAATGATAATTATTTTATCAAATCTGTAAATTCTTTCGAAAGTTATCGTGCTGACAGACTAAAAATCTACATACATACATACACACATACACACAGATAGACAGACAAATTCGCGAAAACCTGTTTTTTGGGTTCAGAAGATCTCAAAACGTGGCCATATGACAAAAACCAGGGGGGTCAAATTTTACACAAATCTATAATACCTTCTCTGGATGAGAATGTAAAAACATTAAATTGTGTGTGAAATGATTTGCATGATTCACTTAAAAAATAGTCACTATCCGCCGGACTATGTGTTTAACAACTTTTCCAAGAAGGGGCAAAAATTATTTTTTGTAATTGTTTTCACTTTTTGACTTCGTTTTTTTTCTTCGAAAATTTGACGTGATGGATTATTTTCGTTTTAAGATTCGCAATCTAGGTAGTAGAATTTTCCGTTCATCACAAAAGTAGTCCGGGGTCCCCGCTCTGCAGTGGCGCGATCGAGCGCTCGAGCGCAAATACTCAAACCCCGATATCTCGGAAACTAAGGCCTATTAGATCGAAATAAAAAATACGCCCCTCATGGATTTTGATGTACTTTCATCGTGTGAAGCCCCAGTCGAATCGGCGATGTCCATCTCGCGTCCTCTCCTTGTTAGATATTTGTTCACATTTCATATCAAATAAAAGGAATATACAAACACATAAGTTATGATATAAAAATTATATTATGAAGGTCGCATATTACCACGTCGTTTTACCTACATTGTTTTCGTTAACTACGTCGAAACAGTGTTAATTTTTTACACCAATGGTGCAAATAAGACTATGCCCATCGACCATGGTTATAGTCTCATTGCATTTAAACTTCCCAGTCCTAATACCATTTTTTTGTTTTTAGTATTTAACTTTTGAATCAAATTGAAACGTCATCAGATTTAAGATAATTACTTTAGTTCTCTTTATACCTTGTCTTCGATTCGCTGACAAAAACAGTTGAAGACAAAGAGCAGCTGGCACATTAATTAACAGGTACATTTTCTTTAGTTTCGTACATATACTGTTACTATGCTAGTACTTTTTAAATTTCCCATCGTATTTAAATAGTGGAAAACTGAGTATATATACTGTCTCTTATACCATGACGTCGATAGGTGGAAATGCCAGCCGTCAGGAAGGTTAGTACATGGTACTGCAACTGCATACGACTTTTTGGATACAAGCAACTGTCCAAAATTTGAGGTTAGAGTACCACTCACCTGACATATAGGATATTTTATTTTATTTCGTGAAACTGAAAGGACGTGAATCGACAAAAGAATGGAACATGCCTGAGAAAATAGATTCTACACTTGAGAAATATTTCTATTTGTACATTTATGACTTGCGTTTATAATATTTTCTCGAAAACGTCGTGCGACATATTCCCATGACGTCGTGAAACAATACTCAGTTCAAGGTTTCCGGCTCTTCGGGACTCTTTTTTTATTGGTCAGTCACAGACGCGGAGGAGAGTCCACAGGGACCGTGGTGGAAGTTGACGGAACTGCGCAATTTGAAATAACCGTATACGGGGGGCTTGAAATGTTGGGGTCTTCAAATAATGGCGTCTTGATATGATGGAGACTTTACTGTATTTCGATGGGATGAAAACTTCTCTCCACGAATTGTTGTAAAAAATGGCTATTTTTAAGAGGAAATCGTCTAGAGTATCAAGACTCTTCATTTGTTAATAAAAAATAATCCAGGCAATCAGTGTCACAATCTTCCCTATAACTGGTGCGAAACCTATACCTACTCCCATTTGTAATATTATTTAGTCTTCATAAACTATCTTTCAAAAATATAATTTTTTTCGAAAAAATCGAGCTGTACCGAGAGTCTCTATACTCTTTAGAGTCTGTATACAAAAAATCAAACAAAATCGCTTCACCGTTTGGCCTGAATCCAATTTTTGCGATTACAGGCGATTTCCAGATGAAATTGTCTAGGAGCTAGGGATGTTCGATCTCGATTCGATTCTGCCAAGATCGATCCAAAGGGTCCGATTAGTCGATCTTTTGAATCGATTCTTTGTCTTTGATCTTTTGCATGAATCGATCCTTTATGTTGAGAATCGACGCCTCGATTCTTTGATATTTTTTCCATGCGCGCTTGACGTCTCCCCTGCCCAGAATCCCTGGACTGCACCCGACTCCACCGAGATGCATCGGTGGTGTTTCCCGCGCATTGTCGAGGTGCCTTCCTCCACACATCACTACTTTACCACCGAGCAATTCACGCCTACCCCGAAAGGGAAACGGCTTAACGATATAATAATAATAATAATAATAATAATATAATCATAAACTTGGTCAGAATTTTTGATTTAAAAAAATATAAAGCACGTGTTTGTTTATTTTCTTAGAGAACACATTTGAAGGGGTAGCCCGCTTTAAAATAAAAATTATATGTTTTTGAGTGTCACCGTAATATATGGGTTCAAGGAAAGACTATGTTTACGCGCTTACCGAAATTCTGTACAGGTATCATAAGTATTTGGGGTGAGCTCAGACACAGACTTTCAATTCAAAATTATGAACAATTATAAATTACAACTATCAAGTATGTATATTTGAACTTCCAATTTTCCGTAGCAGATTTACATTTTCCGGCCTTAATAAATACTGATAAAAAACCTTGACATGAAAATTTTTTTAAATTATATTTTAACATCAAGAGAGGACGACCAGTGTCACAGAGAGTCTGATATACGCGAGTCGGTCCATTGACTTGCCATCAATTAAAATATAGGTTCACAATTGGTATTTTGCCCGAAAACGGAAAAAATTATTGGACTAATAATTTTTTAATTTCCGAATAACCCTCAATGTTTGTGTTCGCCGCGAAAAATTCCAAACTTTTATCATTGCGATTTTTTGCAAATTATTTCGAATTATTGCGCTTGCTCTCTCAAATCCTTTTTAGATTCAACGCTTGGTCGAATAATTTGGTTTCATCACAATTTCATCAACATTCCAATATATGTACTATAAATTTGGTAAAGTAGTGAAAAAAGTCAAATTGGCCTTTTTATGAAAAATCAGGACAATTTTAAACGAAATCTTAAAAAATCAAGACATCTCCTGCTAAACCAAGACGTCTGGTAACCCTAGTCCAGAAAGTTCGTCAAGAAAAATTAATTTTTCGAATTATCAGAAGAATTCTATTCAGTGTTCGAAATTTCATAAAATATTGAAATTTTATCTCTATTTTTACATTCTCATCATAATTATAAGGTATTGGTTTTATGTGAAAAATGACTTTTGTGGATTCCATGAAATGTCGACGTTTTGAGGCCCCCTGAGTCAGAGCGACGGAAAAATAGATGGGGAATTAGATAGGCGCATTAATGAAGGTAAGAAGGTTATCGGTAGAGCAGGGTCCATTTTCAGAGATAAAAACAAAATTAAAAAAATCTAAAATGACCGTGTATAAATCTTCATTTGTACCGGCTGCACTATACGGTAGCGAGACATGGACATGTCAAGAAAGGGATAAGAGTAAAATCAAAGCGATTGGCATGAAACCTCTGCGCACAATATGCGGGAAAAGACTGATGAACGAAGTCCGAAACGAGATAATCCTCAAAGAATGTGGTACAGGAGAGACACTAGTTCATATATGGGAAATAAATCAGTGAAGGTGGTTCGGACATGTTGAAAGAATGAAAGAAGAACGACTAACCAAACAGGTGTGCAAAGGTGAAATAAATGGCAGAATGCCCAGAGGTAGACTGCAGAAAGAATTGTTAGAATCTGTGAATGAAACATTAATCCGAAGAGATATAAGAAGTCATAGAAACACGAGAGCTTGCATGAAAAAATGCATGGACGTGAAGGAAGCTAGAATAGTATTCCCGGACAGAAAAGTGTGGCGACAAATATTTTATAAAAAGAATATGAGTAGAGTAAATGACACCTGAAACAAAGACCTTGGATACTATAATGGGCCCAAGTGGGGAACCACACTGTTAGAAATATCTGCTTGAATTATCAATTACATCCGTGTGAAGTTTTATGCAATTACCGTAATTGGAATTACAATTACATGTATTTGAAAATTCAAACACATGTGTTTGAAATTTCAATTACTTTTATTTAAAAATTCAAAAACACGTGTTATTGAAATTTCAAATGATTGTAATTGAAATTTCAATAACGGTAATTGAAACATCTGTGCAGCGAAAAAATACAATACGCAGTCAATGAATTTCAAAACAAATACTTTTTTAGAAACCCCGATGGATTTTAATAAAGATTTTTGAAAAGCCCAAACTTCATGAATAATATATGTAGAATTTTCCAAAATATCTTGAATAAAACTAATATCTAGGTTCCCCAAAAATATTTATTGGAAATTCATTAACTGCATATAAAATTATACAAAAATATGGAAACATCATTTTAAATATAAAGGAAAAATGGGAAGATTCAATTCAAAATCGAGTTGGGGAATAATTTTTTGGATATTAGTTTTTTTTTAATGAAGAATTTAAACCTCAATGTATATTCAACTGACAGATCAAAGATTATTTGTGAAAAAAATTATTTACTTGGTCTACAGAACCACTCCAAATAATAGCCGTTTTTCGCCGCAAACTATTTTTTATAATAAGAATTTTTGGTTTAGAATTCGAATTAGTAAGCTGAAAAATTAAATTCAAACCCATTTCAACATTTATAGAATATATAAAAAAAATGTCGAGTTAAATTTAGTAGAATCTACAAAATTCACATATTAGAAATATTTTCCTTTAATGGATATTATTTATTGTTAGAATTTTTCGTTATGCTTGTCAGTCATAAAGTGTGTTAATGACACTGTTGAGCGAAATTAAATGGTTTCAATAAACAATAATTTGACCGAACTCTGTACACTTTTTTGTTTTATTTTGTGCTCACACAATGATTTTAATGATCAAAATATAAAATTAAATACTTTTATATTATTGATACATTTTGTTCTAACAAAACTTAGCAATTAATTGTAATTTGATGATTAATTAAAAATTACATCATAATTTTATTTTTTTATTAATTTTTCGAAAATTTGTATAAGTTTCTCCAGCACGAAACTCGGAGGTTCTCGAAGGCTGATTCCTGTATTCGGCAGCACGTCTGCGCAGATGTGTTTATTAGTGAGGATTCTCGGCAACTTTGGGTATTATTATTATTATTATTATTATACCATTGAGCTGTTTCCCTTTCGGGGTACGGGTCAATTGCTCGGTTGGAAAGTAGTAACGTGTGGATGGGTATATAGGTATAGGGTGGATAGGTATACAGGTGTAAGGTATAGATATTTTAGAATGATCTAAAATTCTCGTGTTATTGATTGTCGCCAAACTTTTCTGTCCTGGCATACTACTCTGGCTTCATTCACGTCCATGCATTTTTCATGCAAGCCCTCGTGTTTCTATGGCTTCTTATGTCTCTTCGGATTAAAGTCTCATTTACAGATTCTAACCATTCTTTCGGCGGTCTACCTCTGGGCATTCTGCCATTTACTTTACCTTTATACACGAAATCAATCTGCGGTTGGTCGTAGAAAAAAACTATTTTCCTTCAATCATTTTTGTGATAATTCTATTCGTGGTATCAAATCAAAGAATCTGCAGATTGTCACATATTGTTATGAAAATTTTATTTGATTCACGAAAATTGTTATTCAGTATCCCGTGTATAATTTCAAAATCACTGTTAGTTAATTGTCTATAAAAATTGTTCATAATGAATAAGTTAAAAACTATGAGAATCAATTATAGTCCATGAATGCAGGTGCAATCATTCTAGCTGCTAGTGAGTTTCTATCTGTTGGTTATATATTGTTGCTCTGTGAAAAAAATTGAAAAATAGCCAATCACAATTCTCTTGAAAATGTAATGCTAAACATTTCTGAAAAAAAAACATTTAAACCGATTATACGACCGATTACGATCTATAGGCGATTATGAACAGTTACATCCTTTTCTAGACAACTGTGCAACAGTTCACTCTGAAATTTTTATGAAATATTTCTAAAACTATATTAAATATTTAAGTCCTCAAGAAAACGATTTTCAAGAGGTCCATTTTCCGCAAACAGCATTTATTTGAAACAATTGCACATTTGTTACATAAAAAAACGAATAATTTTTGCATTCATCGCTATATTCAATGTGTAGTTAATCGTTGAAGTTGCCTGCAGATTTCCTTGTTCGATGAGAAATCGTTTTCGAATCAGAAAAATGCAAAAAATCTTTAATTTTTTCCACCCCAGTTCTCTACAATATTGAAGCCTGAAAATTTTGCATATCATATCGAAATAGAAAATACGTGTCTTTTTACAGTCTCATGCAGACAAGGTATTAGATTTGTGTAAAATTTGACCCCCCCGGTTTTTGTCAAATGTCCACGTTTTGAGACCCCCTGAATCCAAAAAACAGGTTTTTACGAATGTGTCTGTCTGTCTGTGTGTATGTATGTATGTCTGTCTTTGAGCACGATAACTTTCGACAGAATTGTCCTATTAGATTGGCCTTTGGTATACTCTTTTAGTCTCGCAAACGAAAGGTCAAGTTCATTAGCCAGCCATTTTGGATGAAAATTCAAAAAGTGAGCGCATTTTGAAAATTTTTTAGGCCATTTTTTATTTTTATAAATGATTCGACTGATTTTTCTTTAATTAAATTGGGACCAGCTCCTGTATCGATCATTAATCTTACAGAATTTTTTAAACCATTTGATGATAATGTTATATGAGGGATGGTATTAGTTACGCTTAAGTTGATTTTTGCTGTTTTTTGTTCCTTAATATTTTCGAAATTAGAATTGGATGCATTTAATTCTTGCTTTAGGCCTTCCTCTGAGCAACCGGTCTGGTAAGGACATTGAAGTTTTCCGGATTTAATTGTTGTGGAGGATTTAATTGACGAGGTTGTTCTTGTTCTTGAGGTTGATTATTATATTGTCTCTTAAGGCAATCGTTAATCATATGACCCGGTTCTTTGCAATAGTAGCATATTATTTTATTTATTTTATTTTGAGATTCAGTTTCTAAATTGATTTTTGACGTAACACTAGTACCAGCTGCGTTAATTATTGAATCGTTTTTAAATTCTGATCCTAAATCAGGTTTTGAAGTTTTTCGAATATTTATTGGAAGCTGTTGATTATTAGCGATTATTTTTGCTATTTGAGGATTTTGTGAATCTTGAAAACGTGTTATGGCCTTGGCTGATTCAGAATTTTTGTCCGACATTTATGATTCTCATTATGATAATAAGTTGCAATTAATTTTTTTTTTTAAGAATTCAAGAATTTTTTTTCAGAATATATTACATTTTTTTAGAAATTATATGTTGGGGGTACAGGGCATAAACATAAATGGTACAAAGCATAAATATAAATGCCACAGGGCACAAACACAGATAATATAAATTCACATATATAAATGGTATAAGTACAATTCCTAAAATTAACAGGTTTTTTGCATTCCGTTGAGTTCCATGTGCTTTTTTGTTGTATATCCAAGAAAATATTTTAAAGAACTGAATTGATTTTTTTTTCATCAATTCAAATAAAAATGTTGAATAAATTTTTATATTTTATTTAAAAATACTGAAAAAAAGTTTTCCTACAATTTTTTAAAAATAGAAAAAATTCAGCAGTAAACTCTTTTATCGGTAGTTTTTAGTTTCCACGGCCGATGCACCAATTTTATAACGAGGTATGTTACGTCCTGAAGGGAACAAACGTTAGCATGTTCGCTATCATTCCCCAAATTTGTAAGGCAAAATCTTTATTATTGTAGGAAAAAAGCCGGGGGAACCTGACACTGCTAAAATCGATAATTTTCACAAGTATCACATGCCCTTAACAAAAAGACTAAATTTAATGAAATGGAAAGTTTTTATCATTGAAAAATTTGTATTGTTTTTGTACATTCTTATTACATACATAGTGCACATATTTTCTTATAAAAATTAAATTGTTCAAAATGATCTAATGGTTTTGATTCTAATAATATAATTTAGACAGAAAAGTTGTACTTATTATTAAAAAGGTTATAGCTGCATTTATGTTTATTTGTAATGTGTTAAAAATAGTACAATATAAATACAACTAACCTTCTTATTAATATGTCTAACTTTTCCCACCAGTGTTTTAATATATGAACCATAATCATTTAAACATTTTAGGAAATTTTATTTTCATAGGAAAAATAGCTTTTCTAATTATAGAATACATAGGTATATTTAGTCTTAATTAAGATATAATAAATGCCTCTTACTCAAAAAAAGACATATTAATGGTTTGGGTTGAAATAAATCAATTTTTTTCTCGACAAATGGTTCACAATCAGTAACTTGATCCTTTACCTTATTATTGCCTGGAAAACTTATAATTTCAGCGGGTTCAGTTTTTTTTCTGTTTGTTGATTGCTTCGAGTACTTTAAACAACTCTAATTGAGCAATATTATGCTTCCTCACAATTTTGTAGAATAATTCTTGCCTGTTCGAGGTAAAAAAATCGAAATTCTCTCACTATTAATCATTTTCTATCTCCAAGATAGCAAAGGACAAGGAAAAGTGTGCAGTAAGCAAAAAAAAATATGATAAATCTGTTTTTCACAAAAAAATGAGTCATGCCTAATTTTAGCATCTTTACGACTCGAGAAATATGATTATTGACACTTCATTCACAAAAAAATCCGTTCCCATTAAAGTTGTGCGTTAAAAATGTTGCGACCTTCAATATATGTATATATACATATACATATATTTCGGTTCGGTTTTGATTCCTCAGGAATCGAGCCGAAGGGCCTATGACAAAGCCACCGAACACGTCCTCGGGTTGCGAATATAATTTCAGTTACAAGTGCAGGAATATTACTTGCAGTTACCAGTATCTGAAATTTAAGTTACATTCTTAATATTAAAGTCGAGTTGTTGAAAACTCGTGAAGTCAGGTATACACTTGTAATGAAATCTGCTGAAGTCACTTGAAGTCACTTGAAGTCAGATGAATTCATTTGAAGTCACTTGAATTCTCCTGAAAAGTGCTGAAATATCTGAAGTCATTTGAAGTCACTTGAATTCACTTGAATTCACTTGAATTCACTTGAAGTCACTTGAATTCTCTTGAAATCTCCTGAAATATCTTAAGTCATTTGAAGTCTCTTGCAGTAATTTTAAGTCACGTGAACTCACGTGAAGTTACTTGAAATCACCTGAATGCATAGGAAGTCACTTGAAGTCATTTGGGGCCATCCATATACCACGTGCACAGTTTTGCAGGTTGGGAGGCGGGTATGACAAAAGTCCACGATTGTCCACGAGGGGCGCCGGGCTGTCTATCCAAAGTCCATTAGAACTAAGGTGGTCCAATTTTTTTTCAATTTTCATGCTTATCGCCTGCAAATTTGGCCGAATTCCACACAAAAAATATATGTGTTTAAGAAAAAATTATATTCAGAGGTTCC
This sequence comes from Andricus grossulariae, assembly GCA_011634705.1. Classification (NCBI taxonomy): domain Eukaryota; kingdom Metazoa; phylum Arthropoda; class Insecta; order Hymenoptera; family Cynipidae; genus Andricus; species Andricus grossulariae. Next base: position 212,589,809 of record JAABKJ010075445.1, on the reverse strand, counting down.
GCAAGCCACATATAGTTGAGCATGTATTTCTCATAAGAAAGCAAGACGTTTTTGTACATTTTATTCAGAATCGTTAATATTAGGTGTATAGATTCGACCCTGAAAAATTTCCTACAGAATTAGCCATACAATACGAAGGAGGAACTCCTTTTTGAATTTCATCCCCATAAGTTTGTTTAATAGGGTCCCAAATAAGCCTCACAAGTGAAAAATTGGGTATTGCGAGTTTCTGGCGCTAGGGTAGGGTGGGGCGAGATGGACATAGGGGGTAAGATGTGTCACTCAATTTTCTCGTAGGCTATCAATTCTTTTATCATTGTTCTTTCTACTAATATCAGGAATAACTTTGTGAAACTTCTTCTAAAAAAATACTCGCTTAATGTTGAATAAATTTGGAAAAAAACTGAAGTAAAAATTTTAAGACCTGTATTCTGCTATTTTGCATTTGTTTAGAAAGTCCAAGAATCACACGAAATCACATATAAATGCCTCAAAATATTGTAAAATCGTTGAAATCCTACGAAATCCCTCAATTCTTGTGAATAAAATTTTGGAAATCCATTAAAATCTTTAAAAAACCATGAAACTTGATGAAATCTGATATTTCCTGAAATCCTGGAATTGAATAAAATACCTTGAGAGCTTTTAAAATCCATTAAAAACATTGAAATCCTCGAAAGTCTCATAAAATCCCCTTGGAATCTTGCTAAATAAATTAAAACCCCATAGTTCCTATAAAAACGTTTCATATCTTCCGAAATTCTTTAGAACTACATGAAAATTTCTTAAAAATCATTAAAATTATTGAAAGTCCCTTGAATTTTTTTAAATCTCTTAAAAATGCCTTGGAATTTTTCAAAATACCCTACAATATTTAAAATTCTTTGAAATAGTTTGAACATTGTAAAGCTCTTGTAAATTCCTTGACATTTTTAAAAATAAGCTAAAATCTTTCAAATACTTTGGAATCGCTTCGAATTATTGAAATATACTGAAAATACACTATGATATTTAAAACCCTTTAAAATCTATTGAAATCCTTTGACATTTTTAAAGCTGCAAAAAATTAATTGGATTTTTTAAAAACACCATAAAAATCTTTTCAATTCTTTTAAAAGCTTTCAAATTATTGAAATTTATTGCAGATTCCTTGAAATATTTTAAAATATCATAAAAAAATGTACAATTATTTAAAATCTTTCGTAATACTTTTGAAGTATTTGAAAATCTTTGAAATTCTACCAAATCCCTCAATTCTTGTATATAAATTCTTTAAATACCATTCAAATATTATAAAATCCCGTGAAATTACTTGATATCTAATCATATTTCCTGAAATCCTGGAAAATTAATTAAAATACATTGAGAGCGTTTAAAATCCTTTTAAATTATTGAAATCCACGAAAATTTCTTAAAAATTGTTTAATCCCTTGAAGATGCCTTAGAATCTTTTAAGATACATTCACATCCTTCTTAAATTTTTAAAACTTTTTAAAGCTCATGAAAATTCTTTGGAAGCTTTCAAAATACCCTAAAATCTTTTAAATCCTTTGGAATATCTTCAAATTACAGAAATCTTTTAAAATACCGCGTTATGACATAACAGAAAAAGAATGTCTTGCCGTACAATATGCAGTTAATAATTTCCGACCTTATCTCTATGGCAGCAAATTTATTCTGGCCTGCGACCACGAGCCGGTCCAGTGGATTACCTACGCAGATAACCCTGGGCCGACACTTATTCGCTGGAGATATAGGCTTAAATATTATCAATTAACATTCGAATATAAAAAGGGAAAATTAAATCGTGGAGTAGAAGCCCTGTCCAGAAATCCCATAGGATTAAAAAAACATAACCCTCACGAGATTCAAAATGAAAACGAACATGTAGACACCGATGTTTCCGAACAACCCGCTATTCCATCCACAATCACATTCTGTTTCAACGATACATCGTGCGCTGCCACTTAAATCAAAACCATCTGAAGCGAGCGGCCCAAAAAGAGATAGACCGTTAACTCGATCTCAATTATCACAGCCTTGAACAAGTTCAAGAACAGAGTCCATCAGTCAAAAGCCAAATCCTTCTGAAAAAGGAATCACCTCCCATAAACTTAAAGGAAAACTTTCGGTAGGAAAGGCCGCCCTTAAACCATTGATAACCGCGCAAGCTTCACAGGAAAAACTTGTGACTCAAGCCACAAAGGTTATGGGTCAAAAGAAGAGATTGCCTGGAATTTCCAGTACTGATGATTTGGACGAACCGTACCGGCCTCCTGCGCATTACGAGGAGCCTGTTTTTGACCAAAGCTCCATAGCTTCATCCGAGAATAGCGAGAGCTCCAGTGCACCCGTTTATAGGAAGGAATATAGCGTATTCCCCAATCTGAAGCCTACTCTTGTAACTCCTTCAAAATAACTTTCTGTTAAAAGTGCGTATTTACCAAATCCATGGTTTCCGGCTCAATTCAGCCAGCCAATCGACGTTTATATAGATTGAGCCTGTATTCACAATCATAAAGGAGAACCGGAAGGAGGCATAGGGGTATGGTTTGGCCCTGATCATCAATGGAATATCTCGAAACCTGCACAAGGGCGGCAAACTAATAACTGCCGAAATACAGGCTGCGACAGCTGCAGCTAAGAAAGCCGTTGAAAATGGCATAACTAAATTGACAATATTTACAGATTCCAACCATCTCTGGCACTCTTACAACATTAGCACAGATATCATTCCGCCAAACGCTCCAAAGGAAATACAGTCAATTGTTGAGAATGAGAAGTGCCAAATATACTGGAACTACGTATTCTCGAAAATTGTTACTGTCGCGCACTCGAGGCCTGACATAGTTCTCCGTAACTTCGAGAAACGAACCATATTTATCATCGAATTTTCTGCAGCAGCTGATACCAGCTGTAACGACGTGTCACGACTGTTAGACATGAGGCTACAGTCTGCGATGGACTAAATATGATGGACCAGTAAAAGTTTCATGCGCCCTGAGAACACGGAGCGGCCCATGGACGACCGCTTTCTGCATTGTTGCAACTGTCGCGACTCCATTGTAAGGCCTCTTTCTTTTCATTCTCCTCGGCGGTGATGTTCTTGTCAGCTGGTGCAGAAAATTCAATGACAAACATGGCTCGTTTCTCGAAGTAACGGAGAACTATGTAAGGCCTCGAGTACGCGACAGAAACAATTTTCGTGAATACGTAGCTCCAGTATATTTGGCACTTCTCATTCTCAACAATTGACTGTATTTCCTTTGGAGCATTTGGCGGAATGATATCAGTTGTAACAGAATTGTTACCATAACGCGGGACTCGATACGGCCCTGCACGAAAGAGTTGCCGGGCCGCACACGAGACGGAACGGAATTCCCCGAGGGGACCTGAAGTCCCGAGAAACAGCACAGCAGTTGCTCAGTCTCGTCTCGTCACTAGAAGCGAATCGCTGTCTTGCACCCTCTCTATACAACGCCACAGTGTCCTTTATCGGGGACTACCCAGAGTGCCTCCCTTAACCGATCGTCAGCCGACTCCTAGGAAACCACCTCACGGCGCCGATCCTCTGCCGGATTCAACACGTCACCAACGGGTCTCCGACCCTGCTTATCTATCGACGCCTAACCGCGGGCCATCGGCTTACGTCAAAATGTAAGTGACAATGAATGTCATTGTCTTTTAACATTGAAGGTTTTCATTGTGTCTCTACCCTCTTCTCGGTTTTCCACTTCCTATTTCCCCCCTCGGCATTACCACGTAATACAGTGCTAATGTTGTAAGAGTGCCAGAGATGGTATTCGTTGTATGGTATAATTTGTTTATTTTATAAACAAATTATGTAAACAAATGCATAGTTTAGGCGTTTATTGGCAGAAAGTAGATAATCGCTTTTCTTTCTGATCGTCTTCAAATTACATAAGTGGTGATGTTTAGTGACGAAGAACTGTCAATCGATATTATTTGTTTATGTTATAAACAAATTATGCAAACAAATGCATAGTTTGATCATTTATAGATAGAAAGTGATCGTTTTTCTTTCTAATCATCTTCAAATTACATAAGTGGTGATGCTTATTGACGAAAGAATTGTCAATCGATATTATTTTGTTTATGTTATTGATAAATTTTATTTAAAAAATATAAGTTTAAAGTAGAGTAATGTTTTACACAAATAGCGGTGAGGTTGACTGAAGTAAATTTCGTTTTAAAACTGCTTTTCAGTTTTCTAAGTAATTTAAAATATACCGCCAATATCTGTTAGTTCAGACTCTGCCGCTAGATGGATGGCATGCCGCAAGGTGGGTACTTTCTCACAAGAATGATCATTTTTCTATGTTATAAGTATAACACGCTTGCATTATGAATTGCTCTTATGTGGTGTAGCTTCAGCCTATCTCCGTTTCGTCATACGCAGGTTTGTGCTTTATTATTATAATTATTATTGTCATTGGTTCACTATTATTTATTGATTATTAATAAATAATATTTATAAAATGGGATCTTTCAAAGTCTCCAAAGAGTATTGTTCGATTTTCTGGTTGAAAATGACATTAGACACGAAAAAGTTTCTAAATTATTTGCAAGCGAAGTACAGTTTTGATGATGATCGCTTGGAAATAGTTGGCAGATCCTTGACCAGACACTTTCTTACGCATTTCTATCAAAAGTGGAAGCCACCTTTTGCTAATAAAAGCAAATTTGAAATAAAGTTTGAGAAGTGGCTTAACTCACATTTCTTTGTAGACTTTTCGAAGTTAAAAGGAAGTCCTGGAAGAAGCCTGAGTACGGAAAGCTTTGATGAAATTTCGGCTGCGATAAAGAGACGCAGATTGATCACCATGGAAGAAACTTATTCGGCAATCGAGATTCAAGAAGCATTTCTCCGAATATTGAGAACTACTATAAATTACCAAGTGCCAAATTTAAAAAATCTTATATTCCTCATTGTAGTCCCCATTGGGTACAAAGGACTCCCGCTAACTGGAATCAACGGCAGCAGTTCGGCTGAGTCAGAGGAAGCCGTGCAGTGGGGGAACCGATCTGGGGCGGGATTGTCATCCACCCGTAATAATATAAAATTCTTATTTTCGTTATTTTCGGTTCACTCCTACCTAGCCATTCATTCTACTCTTCAAGTTTTCTCACAATAGACTCAAGAAAGTAATAGAAATAGACCATAAAAGGAGGAAATTCCCAAAATTGATTGGGTATAACAAGGTATACGGACCGTAAGATGGATATAGGAGGTTTGTAGTAGATTCTAGATCTAGAACAATGGCCTACAGGTTTTCCCCGAGTTCAAAGGAGGGATTTAAACTTTAAATGGCCTTAAATAACTATGAGACGCCTAACAGCGCATGCCTTAAATATATGGGTCATTATATTTTGGTCAAAGGATTTAGGCCAAATTTTGGAAAAAGCTCAGAAGCTGAGTGTATATTGCAAAAAATGTTTCAAACTGATTTGGACAGGATTAGCCAAGGCATATAAGCTAGGCAAAGTTATTAAAATTGTACAAAACTCGCCTGAATATTCTGAAAAAAATTTAAAAATTAAAAAAAAAATTCAGGAATTTGAAAATGTTTGAAAAAATACATGAATTTTCAACCAAACACGTGAATTTTAAACACAGAAGATTAATTTTCTACCGAAAAAGACGAATTTTCAACAAAATATATGAATTTTGCAACACATACTTGAATCTTCAACAAAAAAAAAAAAAAAAATTTTAAACCGATAATATTAATGTCCTCCATAAAAAGACAAATTTTCAACAAAATACTCGTCACATAGATGAACTTTCAACCAAAAAGACGAATTTTCAACACAGAAGATTAATTTTCTATCGAAAAAGACGAATTTTCATCAAAATACATGAATTTTCAACCAAAAAGATAAATCTTCAACACAGAAGAATAATTTTCTATCGGAAAAGACGAATTTTCAACAAAATACATGAATTTTCAAACACATACTTGAATCTTCAACAAAAACAACAAAATAAATTCGAGCGACACTTTCAAAACAAAACGACGCGACGCGCGAGAAATTTGAGGTTGGAAAATTGAAAATCGTCTGCTATAAGCGACTGCAGATTACACCAGATGGCTGCAGATTGCGTGAAAGTTCAACGTTCCGAACTTTTCGACATCTTCTGCACCATGCTGTGCGAAAATCACACCGATTGAAATAGAGCCCTGTGATTGGTCGAGAACCTTCTGCGCCATGCGTTGTGCGGTGTGCAAATGTGTGTGCGCCCCGCTTATACGGACAAATGCGAGTACAGGCGCGATTACCGAGTATCGGACTACGGGGTTACCGGGTAAAATGTGCCAGATGGTTTGTCACAAGCACTGTGTTCACAAGTGCTTTACGCAGCACGTTAGTGAAGGACGTGTTGTAAAAGTTAAATGCAATTTTTACACGTGGACGAATTAAAGAAATACGACAAGAATGATTCTTCATATAAAAGATTTATGCAAAAAATACCCGGCAGTAGTTAAACAAGAAATGCGTACAGAAACGTGTACTCCTAATTCTAATAATGTATTTGAAAGAAAACTATTTATAAAAGTAAAACTGATAGTTTAATGAAATAGCTGGATGTTATTTTATTCATTTCCATTCAGAGTTTCTACATTTTTAATGAAATCGTTTTAAAAATGAAATATTCTAAAAACTAAATATGTATTAAATACGACATTTAATTTCATTTTATTGAAATCAATTTTCACAATTTTCAAATAAAATATTTCAAAAATTACATGTTATTAACAATTAACGCGTGATTTATTTATTTAAATTAGTTGAAACGATTTGCTTTGAAACAAAGGAGACGATTAAATATTTATACTTGATAGTATCTTTTATATTTTAAATTTTACCGCCCTAATGTTTGAAACTTTGAAAACTTTGAAGCGTTTCTAAAGTTTCATGAAACTTTTCATTTGGTCAAAGTTTCATGAAACTTTACAACCCTAAAGGTGGGTGGCAATGGCGGGTGAGAGAAAAGAGCATAATATAATCTCACTTATTCCGGAATACATTAAGTGCGAGATTAAATGAATTATTTTTTATAAAATTTAAAAAATGAGTAAATCAAAAGATTGCACCATACCTTGCAAACAAATGGAGATCATAGAGCTCATATAAGAGAAAGGATAAAAAAAGCAGCAGGGGTAATGAAACAGCTATGGGGAATAGGAAAAAGAAGGCTAAAAAAATTGGCGAATGAGAATGTGGTTATTTTATACGCTGGTATGGTTGGTATTAGGTTGTGGAGCAGAGATATGGGTATGTAAAGAAAGGAAAGAGATTGAGAGTTTACAAGGAAGGTATATAAGGTGGACGCTAGGGGTAGACTGGAGGACGCCTGGATATATGGTGAGAGAAGGAGCGAAAAGAGATCAATTAAGTATTAGAGACGAAGCTGAGGGAGGGAAAGGGAGGGGAGTTAGCGAGAAAGTGTTTGGTGGAGGTGGAAGAAACGAGAGGGACGGCGATGGAATTAACAAGATGGGAAAAAGAAAGGAGAGAGTTCTTTAAGCCTAGCGATATAGAAGACGGGACTGGAGTAAACTATGAAGAAGTGGAAAAAAGGGAGAGGGAAAGACAATTGATAGGAAGATGGGGTATGATTGAGGAATCGAAATATAACAAATGGTATAAGGTGATAAAAAAGGAACGAGTACCGAAGTATTTAAAAAAGGGATGGGGAGAGAAAAGATGGATCAGAATAGCAAGATTAAGATTGGAAAACAAGGTAAGGGCAGGTATGTATTGGGAAAAGAAAAAGAACAGGAAGTGCAGAATCTGTGAATGGGGAGAGGAAACAAGGTAGCATGTATGGGAAGGATGTAGGAGAGGAATGAAAGATATAGGAAGCTGACAAGATAATTTGGTAGAGATTCTAGGGGGGGATGGTCTAGGGGAAGAATGGATGAAGGAGTTAAAAGGTGCTTGGAAAGCGAATGAGAAAGAATGGATGCAAAAAACGATGAAATGGAGGTAAAAGAGAAGTGAAAGAAAAAGAAAAAGATTGTCTCCAAATAGGTGTAAATAACTTTAAATAGTAAGGATAAGATTTTATAAAATATTTAGACGGAAGGATTGTAAGAAATGGCAGTCATGTAAACCCTTAGGGGGCACATTATGAATAAAAAAGTAATACGAATTGTTCATTTTTGCAACTTCGAGGTTTTTAAATTTTTAGAATAAATATTGGGATGGACTTTGTATTGGATAAATGTGCCAAAATTCATCTGAAGAAAGGAAAGATTGTTGGCGTTCCCAAGGAGCCTGAGCTAGCTGATATAAGTGTTATGAGACATCTTAACAATAGAGAGACCTATACATACCTGAGCGTGCCTCAAAGCCGCATTCAGGACGTAACCTCAATGAAGGAGTCTTTCCGAAGCAGTCACAAGCATCTTCTTTGAAAAATTTGGTCTTCCAATCTGTCGGCGTTGAACAAGGTATCTGCGACTAACATGTTTGCCATCCCGGTTCTGCTCCACTCGTTTGGGGTAGTTCAATGGACGAAGAACGAGCTTATGGCCCTTGATATCACCACACGTAAGATCATGCATATGTATAAAAGCTTGCATATCAATTAGTCAGTTCCGCGATTGTACATTTTACGCCGTCAAGGCGGACGCGGACTTCTGAATATCTAGTGCCTTCGTAACCGAATTGTTCTAAGTACAGCTTACATGGTTGCAAATGGAAAAGATCCTCTCCTAAAAATGTTTAGAATCACGAGACGATTGACAAGGGAGCGTTCATTTACGAAGCCGCGGAGCAGGCGGCTGAGACCCTTGGCCTGAATTTTAACATCAGAATTGAGGAAAGTACATTACTCCATCTAGATTCTTCACTTCTGAAAGATAAAGATAAAAAGAATATATCATATAATGAATGTGAGTCATATATGCTATTATAAGCTAGTGGTTGGCAAAACGTATATCATTAGAGAACTTAAGACTTAATTGTTGGATAACTGATGTAAACTATGGATCGAATTGCAAAGATTTAATTATTATAATATTAAGGTGTTATAATAATACGGCGTAGAACTTCACTAAAAGTAAGATAAATTAACAATATACAATTCACCAGTGCGAAATTTGGAGAGTAGAATTATCAGTGCTAAATAAAATGTTAAATAATAGCTTTTTAAAGTGATAAGGCGAAGGTGCATTCCTAATTGATGCAGGTATCTTATCCCAAAGACGCGCTCCCCTCACTATAAAGGATCTTTGCAACTTACAAGATTTGTGACGTGGAACTGTAAGGACCGTTTTTCTTACACGAAGCCTAGACTGAGCCATTGATAATTATTTAAATATATCCTTCATTATGTTATTTTTCATATTGGTGAGTCATTCTGCACTGTTAACAAAACAAAAAATTTTCTCGACGTTTAAGAAGACATAACTCTCAAATTATTGTGAGACATTCTGCACTGTTAAAAAGGAATTTTTCTTGAAATATCAGCAGAAATAATCCCTCAAATATGTTGATAATATTAAACGTAAATACATTTATCTTATTTTTATTACATTTTACTAATTTTTCTTCATAATTTGTTTTTTATTCGATAATTATGAATTGAAATCGAAACTGGTATAAGCAAAATATATTTTATTACAATATTTTACTTTATATTTTAATTTTAATCGTGCATTTTCCTTTATGTACGCCGCATTCGCCGCAGCTCCCCTACATGCATATTTCATATAAAAATGGATGCACTTGAACTCTATAATTTTTTTACATTTGTTACTTTATTTATTTAGTCAACACTTATTTATTACATTAAACTTAATTCCATGCAGCACCGATTCATATTTTTCCGCCTTCTCATACTTTTTCGTATCGAGGGCCCTACTTGAGATTCATAATATATTTAGGTTAGGATTTACAAAATATCATTTATTTCTAAGTTATCTCCCTTAGTATTAACATTTGCGGCCTGATAACCGAATAAAAATCATATCTGCTATATTTAAGTACCCCTTCTTTATTATAAAGCATTGCAATAGCGATATATAAGATGATTTCAATGATTTCACCGATTATCATCAAATTTCATGAAATCCGACAGATGACAGAGTCCATGATCCAATCCACACCAGGTCTAGCCTGGTCGAAGATATTATAAGCCTAGATGCATCACGGGCTGTCAGAGTGAGGGAACTATATGTATAGGACATCACATTTTCTGCCATATCGAGATGCTACCCTCACCGTACTACGAAGTCGAGCACTTATTTTCTCGTTCTTCGTCAATTATGACGGTAAAGCAGTATAAAGACTTTTTAAGGTTAGAAAAGTTTGACATGTATCGCTTCAAAAACACTGCATTTTCGAATATAATAATAAATAGCGCAAAGTCTAGGCACACCGAAAATACATATTTGGAAAAAATAAGGATGGGTATATAGGTGAAGGGTAGACAGGTATATAGGTTTAAGGTATAGATATTTTAGATTGATCTAGAATTCTCGCGTTACTTATTTGAATAACACGTTCATTCCGCAACACTGCACCGACACAGGCTGCTGATCAATCTCTCTAGCGATCACCCCACGTGGAGGGCCTCACAAAATTGTTATGTGTGGCCCTCCACTTGGGCCTATTATTATCCAAGGTCTTTGTTTCAGGCTTCATGCACTCTACTCACATTCCTTTCATAAACTATTTTTCGCCAAACTTTCTTGTCCTGGCATACTACTATATCTTCCTACACGTCCATGCATTTTTTAATGCAAGCTCTCGTGTTTCTATGACTTCTTATGTCTCTTCCAAATAATGTCTCATTCACAGATTCTAACCATTCTTTCGGCGGTCTACCTCTGGGCATTCTCCCATTTTCTTTACCTTTATACATCTGTTTGGTCAGTGGTTCATCTTTCATTCTTTCAAAGTGTCCGAACCACATTAACTGATTTGTTACCCATATGTCAACAAGTGTCTCCCCTGTACCACATTCTTGGAGGATTATCTCGTTCGGACTTTGCCCATCAGCGTTTTCCCGCATATTATGCGAAGAGGTTTCATGCCGATCGCGTTAATTTTACTCTTGTCCTCTTCTTGACATGTCCATGTCTCGCTATCGTATAGTACAGCCGGCACAAATAAAGTATTATATAAGGTCATTTTGGCTTTTTTTGATTTGTTTTTATTTCGGAGAATGGACCCTGCTCTACCGATAATCTTCTTACCTTCATTAATGCACCTATCTAGCTCCCCATCTATTTCACCGTCGCTAGTGAATAGGCTACCTAGATATATGTATTTGTCAACTCGCTCTAATCTCTCATTATTCAGGACAATGTTGCACATTGTTTTCTCATTTTTCCCCTCAAAAACCATTAAATTTGTTTTATTTACGTTAAGTTTGAGACCCATGTTCTTCATGCTTGTAATAAGTTCATTCAACATTCTTTGCAAGTCCTTGATTGATTCTGCCATAACAATCTTGTCATCTGCGAAAGCCAATCCACGCACCTTCACTGTTTCGAGATCTACACCTTTTTTCGGATATACTCTCGATAATGTAAAAATCTGTGAAATACTGTGCAATTCTTGATTTATTGTAATCAAATTATTTGAAAAAGTGTTAAAATATTATTATAAAATTCAGTGAAAAATCATTATAATTAATCCCATGATTTGAGAATTTTTGGGATATACTCTCGATAATGTAAAAATCTATGGAATACTGTGCAATTCTTGATTTATTGTAATCAAATTATTTGAAAAAGTGTTCAAATACTATTAAAAAATGCAGTGAAAACCCATTATAATTAATCCCTCTAATATTTTAAGAAAAAAAACCCCTTAAAATGTCAGGAATTTTTTGTAAAAATTAAATTTTTGTTTGTTTGTTCTTTGAGCTTCCCTCCAAAACGATGAAGATTAATCGAAAATTCCCCTGAATGCCTCAAAAATAACTCAGAATCATAAGAATTGAAAGAGGGAAAAACCTTTGAAATATTTGCAAATTGTTTTAGTGAAAAAAATAACCATATATATGACCCCCCTCACCACACACACACAATAGTCACATGAAGGGCAGAAGTCAAAAAATTGGTATCAAAAATGAAAATTGCAGTATTATTTAAAGCTCTTAGCATTAAAAAGTTATATATCACCAGAAAAGTAATTGATATAAATTGGAATAAAAAGAAAAAACTCATCTGTATCAAAGGCTCAAGGATTTTTCTATTTTCTTTTCGATCTCCAAATTGCACTTGATAGAAACGATTAGCAATCTTTTATAACAATTTCCGTATACATAAACACAGGTTAAACGAAATCTAGTAAAATTTTAGAATTTTTTTTTTTTTTTTTCACAGTTCAAATAGCGGCCAACCCGTCTAAACACTGACGCGAGACTCATTTTTTTTTTTTTAAGGACAAAGAAGGTGAGTTCGTTTCAAATTTCGTCGCCTTTCGACTTTAAGTATCGGCAGTTTCGAGTGATTTAAGAATTTTTGGTATATACTCTCAATAATGTAAAAATCTGTGGAATACTGTGCAATTCTTGATTTATTGTAATGAAACAACTGCAATAATTATAGAGGTATCAGCTTACTAAGTACCGCAAGTAAAATATATTCAAAAATACTTATTCGTACGTGTTTGTGAAACTTTCAAACGTTTCAGAAACTTTGGTCCCATGAAACGTTTCATTGTTTCATGAAACTTTCAATGCTTCAATGAAACGCTTCATGGACTTACAACCCTAGACTAGAGTACTATATTATACAGGAATATGCAACCGCCATATTGGTTCCTGGACAGTTTGCGGGAAACAACAGAGAGTTTTTGCGTATCGTTTCGTAGGATACGGTAAACGCTAAGGTCACGTGACTCTAAAACCGTATTGGCAGATAGCGTAGGTATGTAAGTAGAGTTTTTGCACTCCGTACGGCCGTACGGTACGTTTCACAAACAAAGCGGAGTCTTTCTTTCGAAGTCTTTGTTTTTTGTCTGACCGACGTCCGACATAAATCGTCGTTTAAAGCAGAGATTTCCGAAATTTTGGTCGACCGACGTCCGACATCAAGAAATTTCAGGTTAGAAAACTCACGGTAAACGCTACGCTAACGAACATCGGATAGCGGAAAACGGTAACGCTAAACACTAACGCTGACCGCAGGACATGCGAAGAAACATCATCACGTGATTTTAGCGTTTACCGTATGCTACGGAACGATATGCAAAAACTCCCTAATGCGATAAGCATGTCCTGTATTTTATTTGAAATTAAGTTTAGAATATGTAAAAAAATGGTCTGCTGTAGTGCTTTGTCTTGTAAAAACAGAAGCCAAGATGGAGTAAACTTTATCGTTTTCCACTAGGACAAAGAGAAAGACTGTCAAAATGAATTATAAATTGTAGACGCGACAAATGAGAAACTAATTGTAATTCAAAATTATGCGAAGCAACTACTTATATTTATGAATGAAACAATATAATTGCAATATGTGGGGTCTGAAGCTTAAGTTTATATGTCATTAAATTGCCTGCGAGCATTTTTTGGTATGCTCGCGCTGGTTAGTGTCGCCACAGAGGTATCCAGAAGAATTTCGTAGTGCGAGAGAAAGAGGCAGAAGCGTGATGCAAAAAAGCAAAGGGCTCATGGTATCGCCCCGAAAAACGTCTCTCTGGAAGGTGACGTTGTTTGTTGTCACACGATAATTTCCAGATGAGATAGTCAATCTAGTTTTCCAAAGAGGCTTCACTGAATTCTATAATAATGTTCGAATTTTTTCCAATAAATTTACAGTGATTTGAATTTGAAATTGTTATTCTTTTTCAATTCGAGGATATTCTCGATTGATTTTAATGGTTTAAAGGATGTTTCAGAGCTTCTTTTTCCTCTTATGAAAATCATGGCATTTTGAGAACATTTTGCCCGGTTCCAGGGATTAATTTAACGGTTCTCACTGAATTCTATAATAATGTTCGAATATTTTTCGAATCAATTTATAGTGATTTGAATTTCAAATTGATATTCTTTTTGAATTCGGGGAAATTCTCGATTGATTTTAATGGTTTGAAGGAAATTTCATAGCTTTTTTTTCGTCGTATAAAAATGATGGCATTTTTAGAACTTTTTGACAGGTTCCAGCGATTAATTTAATGGTTTTCACTGAATTTTATAATAATGTTTGAATATTTTCTAATCAACTGATAGTGATTTGAATTTGAAATTGATATTCTTTTTGAATTCGAGGGACTTCTCGATTGATCTTAATGGTTTGTAGGAAGTATCAAAGCTTTTTTTTTCCTCTTATAAAAATAATGGCATTTTTGGAACTTTTTGACAGGTTCCAGGGATCAATTTAATGGTTTTCACTAAATTCTATAATAATGTTCGATTTTTTTCTATTCAATTTATAGTGATTTGAATTTGAAATTGATATTCTTTTTGAATTGGAGGGAATTCACGATTGATCTTAATGGTTTGTAGGAATTTTCAAAGCTTTTTTTCTTCTCTTATAAAAATCATGGCATTTTGAGGACTTTTTGACAGGTTCCAGGGATTAATTTAATGGTTTTCACTGAATTCTATTATAATGTTCGAATCTTTTCTATTCAATTTATAGCGATTTGAATTTGAAATTGATATTCTTTTTGAATTCGAGGGAATTCTCGATTGATCTTAATGGTTTGTAGGAATTTCTAAAGCTTTTTTTTTCCTCCTATAAAAATCATGGCATTTTTAGGACTTTCTGACAGGCTCCAGGGATTAATTTAATGATGTTCACTGAATTCTATAATAATGTTCGAATTTTTTCCAATAAATTTACAGTGATTTGAATTTGAAATTGTTATTCTTTTGTTTCTTCTATTTCGGAGAGGAAGAAATAATTAAACACAGCGTCAAGGGAGTCAAATCCAACAGGACGCGCAACCAGCAGACCAGGCCCGCTTTGGATGCTGAAGTGATCCAGGCAATCAAAGGTTTGTATATCAAGTTATATATACATAATTACTAATTTAGTTGTTCTGTAATGAAGTGATAATTTGTTTTATTTCCGTCTAGCCTGTGTGGAAAATTGGTGTAAAAGGAGAAGTAAAACGGCAGAGGAAACTGCCCAAAACCTGCAAAGAGTGTCTTACTACATTTCGCACTATATTCATGACGTGGGAAAAGCGTGAAAAAAGATGAGAAGTAGGTATTTTTTTATTATATTCTTTTTTTGTATGAGGTCAATTTTGTATTTTAACAATTTTTTAATTTGAATGTTGATTTTTTTCAGAGCTCACTGATGAGGAAGGGGCAAGACTTTCTTAAGCACGACAAACCGAAGATGAAGGAGAAATTCCTGCAGAACAGGAAACTGAGGCTGAGACAGAAACTTCTAGTGTCCCAGAAGGGACATCGGAGGAATTATTTGTAGCGGCACCTACCGACAACGCATTGATGGACGAAGAGGAAATAAATTTAAGACTCGAATTGTCCGAAGCAGACTAGGACAATAATGAATAATATAAACATATATACATTACCGTCGGAAATTGTGCGCAAGACTCTTGTGAGTGCTATTGAAAACCACTCCTGACTTCGAGCCACGGTATTTCGGTGAAAGAATAAGATGGGACATTTTTTAAAAAACAGTTGTAAAGCTTATGAAATTTCACGTCTAGGGCTATGCAACAAATATTTTTTTGACCATCTGAAAATAATACAGCACATGAGAAGTTTAAAAACAAAAAATTTAAGCTATGATTTAAGATATGATTGAAAATTTTCAATCGTATCTGAGCTCAATTGTACAGTAATTGTGTCAATTGTGAGTAATTGAGCTCAGATAAGATTGAACATTTTTAATCATTTCTGGGGTACGCATAAAGATTTTTTAAGTAATAGCCACATCGAATTGAAAATTTGGGATGATAAATAAGAAGCACTAAGAAACGCGGCTCTGGTCCTAAATTTGTAAGGTGTCGTATAGCGCTTCTGTCGACGAGCTCAGGGTCTTCCGGGACGCCATTAAGTTTCCCTTTCTTCAAATAAACTTTGGCGCATTTTTCTAACCCGAACTCCATTCCAATGCCTTGAGTGTACTCTTTGACAATGTCTAGAGCTAGACGCAGTTTCTCTCGATTTTTAGCATAGATCTTAAGATCATCCATGTAAAATACATGAGTGACCTTATGCTTGCGATTTTGAGGTTTTCCGCAGAGGTACCTTTCGGAATGGCGAAGTGCGAGAGATAGTGGCAATATTGTGAGGCAAAAGAGGAGAGTGCTCATAGTGTCTATGGGAGGTTGAATCAAAAGCTTTCTGGTAACCAATCTAGGACATCGATAGGAAACGCTGATAGAATGCTTATAGAATCCTAACATTCAGGATAGCTGTGAAGCTCTTATACATTGTGTTCAGACAAGTTATTGGGCTGTAATTTTTAGGGTCAGCTAAATAGCCCGTCTTCAGTAGAAGCACTGTGCGCCCTTCAACCAACTACTCTAGAATGGACTCTTCCGACTGTATATATGAGGTGAAAATTCGGGCCAGATGCTGGTGCGTTGGAGGAAACTTCTTCCACCAATGGGTCTGGATAGCATCAGCTCTCAGACCGGAATAGTTCTTTATGCCTCTTATTACTTTTTTCACCTCCTCGGTAGTGATACGTGGGCATTCCCCCTCAGGTGTTATGAGGGCATTGCACAGCTCCGTTCAGCTATTCATATTCTTCGAGTTTTCTTCTAGTGGATGCTGGACTTTGTACACTTCTCTCCAAAATGCCTTGACCCCCTCTGGTGTGGGCGGGTGGACGACAGTAACTGGAGGGTCTTGGAAGAGTCGAGATGGGACAGACAAAGACTTTTGATTTTCACTGAACCACCTCTCTCTCCGCTCTAGACTTCTCCTAGCGTCAGATAGTACTCGTCTTCTGTCAACAATATGCTGCCTGATGGGCAATAGCTTTAAATTGTTGAGTGTGTGATGACAGAACGCAGTTCGCGTGCGAACTGTCGAACCTTGGTAGTGAAAGTCCTACCAGATGTTATGTAGTCAATCACACACTGAATGCGGGAAGCGTATCTCCGAAACGTGAAGGTAAGTTATAAAGGTCTGCATAGTAATCTTTTCAAGTGTAGAATGCATTTGCGCAATTCTGCTTCTTCATCCTTTTATTGGTTGAATACCTTTCAGTCTCACGAAATATAAGCAACTGTCCGAAATTTGAGGTTGGAGTACCACTCAGCTGACATTTATGACATTTTATTTTATTTCGTGAAACTGAAAGCTCGTGAATCGACAAAAGAATGGAATATTACTGAGAAAATAGATTCTACACCTGGGAAATATTTCTATTTGTACATTTATGACTTTTGCTTTCATAATATTTTCTCGAAAACGTCGTGTGACGTATTCCCATGACGTCGTGAAACAATACTTAATTCAAGGTTTCCCGCTCTTCGGGACTCTTTTTTGATTGGTCAGTCACAGACGCGGAGGAGAGTGTACAGGAAGAGTGTCATAAGGACAACCGCAGCATTTTGCCGGGAGCAGGTGCTAATCTTGAAAATTGCACCCGCTTTCAGCGCAATCGCGGTAAAATTTTAGCTGTAACCACATCTCACGACCGTGAGATGGGTGGCCAGTCTGCGACAAATTCAATACGATGATCCGGCAAAAGTCTTATGTACCCTGATGACACGGAGCGACCCAAGGACGACCGCCTTCTGCATTTTCCCCGCAAGTCTCTCAACATTTTCTTGACCCGCAGGGATGCTTTTCAGGCTATTAACCAGTGAAACCTGGGCACCTCCAAGAGCGCCGATCAGCAGGACGATTAGCTTAACAGAATATTCCGGGTATAGCAGCCGCAACTCCCTTATAAGGTCTTTCTACCTCTCTTTCCACTTCTCATTTTCGACAATTGACTCTATTTCCCTACGAGCGTTTAGCGGAGCGGTATTTAAGTTGATGCCGTAAGAGTGACAGAAATGGTAATAAAGCACTCTTAGTGCCGCATTGTGCCTCCGGATGTAGGTCGTTCCCGCATGAGTTAGACAACTAGATAGTATGTGTCTTAGATGCTCGGGGTGTGCATGACACGTCAAGGTCGAGTGTTTCAGCAGCCTCCTCCGCTGCTTTATACAGAAACGCTCCTTTGCCCACTTCTTCGTGTTTCCTGACCATTTCAATATCAAGAAATTTTACCTGCATTTCCGGCAACTTTGAAGGTGCACGCCAGCACCTTCTCTTCCAGGTAGGTGCATGTCAATTCGCAGGTGCTATTTATACGTCATCTTCTATATTTACACAAATTTTCAACCTTTTTCGAGTCACGGCAATGAACCGTAAAAATTGGTACCTTTGCCAAGTCGCAACTTCCACTCACACCTGGCAAGCACCCATTTTTACGTTCACCAGAGTAAGTCGAACCTGTCAGGTGAAAAATTTTCTTTTTTCCGATGATTACACCATTTATGTCATGGGCTCTTGGTCATCGATCTCTGATCATTTCAAGAAAAAAGAGATCAAAAATGATAATGTTGAGAAAAAAGTAGTTGCCACGCCATATGCCTTAACATATTTAGACTTGATTGATCATCCTTGTGCCCTACGTGCCGTTCTCCGAGAAGAAATGAAACCAGACCGCCAAAGAGCAGCTACTGCAATTTTCATGGAATGCTTTGATTCAGCACTTAAATTGATAAGAAATAAAAGTTGCGACATCTGCATCCAGTATTCAATGGAAACATCTAAGAAAATGGTATCCTACTTCGGTGAAAGTTTGGATAGCACTGATTCAGAACTGTTAGATTTTTCTCGCAAAAACATCTTACTATCTGAAACAATAATAATAAATTTATGTTTAGAAACACAGGGTCAATCAAACTCTCAAGAGGGGTTCCAACAACGATTTTTGAGGATATCTGCAAGTTCGGAAGTAGTGATGCAATAACGAAATGAATGTATCGATATTTCCGATATCGATATAATCAAAAAACCAGCGTACCTGTAAAATAAAATTTTAAATAAAATAATAGAACATTGTAAATTGATATAATTTATAGTTCAAGTGTTGTATTACTTACACTTATTGCGTACTACAAATTGCAGTTGACTGTAATTTAAGTAAGTTCACCTCCTTTTTTTTCATCTGTGGAGGTGATTTTTTAGTCCTTCTATATCGTTTTACAGTTTTAATCAGCCTAAAAAGTAGAATATAAATGTATATTAAAATTTAGAGTAAAAACCAAATAGGTATTTTTTTAAAACACGCAACTACAAATGTGCAGGTGGAACGAGATAAGTATTTCTTATTGGGTGTTTTAGACTACTTGTCTTAAAATGGGTAATCCGAGCCAAACAGCAACACTGGGAGTTGATTTTGTTGTCTTAACGCTTCCTTAAACGCTTAGCGTTGCAGTGATAGTCGGAGCATTGGAACGAGATAAGTATTCCTTATAGGGTGTCTTAGACTACTTGTCTCAAAATGGCTAATCCGAGGCAAACAGCAACGCTGGGAGCTGATTTTGTAATCTGGATGCTTTCTTAAACGCTTAGCGTTGCAGTGAAAGTCAGAGCGTTGAAACAAGATAAGTATTCCTTGAAATGTGTTTTCGAATACTTGTCTTAAAATAGCTAACTCGAGCCAAACAGCAACGCTGGGACTTGATTTTGTTGTCTGTACGCTTCCTTAAACGCTTAGCGTTGGAGTGATAGTTGGAGCATTGGAACGTGATAAGTATTCCTTATAGGATGTTTCAGACTACTTGTCTCAAAATATCTAATCCGAGCCAAACAGCAACGCTGGGAGTTGATTTTGTTATCTGGATGCTTTCTTGAACGCTTAACGTTGCAGTGAATGTCGGAGCGTTGAAACGAGATAAGTATTTCTTATAGAATATTTCAGGCCACTTGTATGAAAATGGCTAATCTGAGCCAAACAGCAACGCTGGGAGTTCATTCTGTTGTCTGCATGCTGTCCTAAACGCTTAGCGTTGGAGTGAAAGTCGGAGCGTTGGAACGAGATAAGTATTCCTTATAGGGTGTTTTAGATTACTTGTCTTAAAATGGCTAATCCGAGCCAAACAGCAACGCTGGAAGTTGATTTTTTTATCTAGATGCTTTCTTAAAAGCTTAGCGTTGAAGTGAAAGTCGGAGAGTCGAAACGAGATAAATATTCCTTATAGGGTGTTTTAGACTACTTGTCTTGAAATGGCTAATCCGAGCCAAACACCAACGCTGGGAGATGATTATGTTATCTGTGTGCTTTCTTGAACGCTTAGCGTTGCAGTGAAAGTCAGAGCACTGGAACGAGATAAATATTCCTTAAAATGTGTTTTAGAATACTTGTCTTAAAATGGCTAATCCGAGCCAAACAGCAACGCTGGGAGTTGATTATTTTTAAGTGTATTTATTTTTAAGTTTGTATAAATATATTTTTCCTAAGATTCTTAAGAAAATTTTCAAAGATTTTGTAATATTTCGGCATATCAATGAAAATTTCAACAGCAAGAAAGATTGTAACTAAACAGTCAAATTTTCAACCAAAAAGAGATTAGATTTCAACGAAAAAAGGTGGATTTTCAACGAAAAATGTAATAATTGCTATTTTAATGAAAATATTCAAATTTTTAATTAAAAACACTTAAAATCAATTTGAAAAGAATGTATTTTCGACAAAATAAAAAGCAAATTTAATCAAAACATTTTTTAGTGAAGAAAACAGGAAAATTGTATCAAAATTATAATTTAAGGCAAAATATATTTTTGTATACGAAATAGAAATTTGGAATAACTATTTATTTTTAACGTATTTTCTCTGCTTATTTTAAGGTTATAAAAATATAATTGTCACATGATTCTTAACCAAATTTTCTCAATATTTCATATATGACAAATAAAATTGTCAACAAAAAATATAATTTTCAATTAAACACTAATTAATGGAGATATGTTTATAATTTGATTTTTGAAATCTATTCCATAAGGTCAAACATGGTACAAAAATGTCGTACAATTTATAAAATGAACAACTCTTTACAAGGATTTTTTAAATAAAAATAAATGGGTGTCATATTCAAATAACATTTAGGAATATCTGTAAATAGTATTCATATTTTTCATTTTTAAAATTAATGTATACAGAGTTATTTACCATGCATTCCTAATTAAAATTATTTTACAACTAAAATAAAATTATAAAAATAAATATAAATATAAGTTTTCTGAGATTCTTGAAAAAGTTTCAAAATATTTTCTAAAATTTCAGGTTTTTTAAATCAAAATTTGAACAACAGAAAAACATTTTCAACCGAATAGTTTCATTTCCAGGCAAAAAAGGTTAATTCTCAACGAAAAATGTAATAATTGCTATTTCATTTAAAAAAATATATATTTTCAATAAAAAGCGGTCGAATTTAACATTGATAAAATGAATTTTCGACAAAATAAAAAAATGTTCTAAAACTATGTTCATTAGTTATTAAAATAATACAAAGAATTATTTGTCATGATTTTAAGGATATATCATCAGATCTAATGAAATGTCTCGTTTTTCAAATTTATATTAATAGAGTCATTAATCGTTAAAGATGATATTATAAGCACCCAATTTACCGAATGCTTCTTCTTACATAGTAAAATTTAAATTAAGCAACTGTAAAAGAAATATTTGCGTATTAAAACTTTTATAGCTGAACAACTTCAGGTTGATGGTCTCAAAAATTACACTATTTTAGGTTCGCAGATTTGAAACTATAATTTGATATTGAAATACTGAATATTTTAATGGTTGAAGAATTATTAGCAGGTATCATATCATTTAGTGGCAAATGACATTCAAAATAATTTAAATTGATTTTAATAATATTAAATTAAATTTCTGTACGAAGAAAAATCACTGCCTTTTTCACTGGTCAGAATTGAAGAATTTTGAATATTATAAATCTTCAAGGCTCAATTATCGTAAGATCGTTGAAAATTATATGATTTCTAATTCGTCAATGAAAATAATAATGTATAAACTATGCGTTACGCTATCTGAAATTCATCGTATTAATTTGAAGTAAATAATTATCAACGAACTAAAACATTAAAACTTCAATGTGGACAAAGTGAATGAATGAATTTGAAAATTATTTTTATTTTGGAAATAATAACGTTTACCTAATATTACCAAAATTATGCAAGATCTTAAGCTGAACGCACTTAATATATTTTTGGCGCAAATCAACTGGTCGAATTTTCAAACAAAAGATATTAGGCTTCAATCAAGAGCATTTTTAACCAGGAGAGATGAATTTTCAATGAAAAAACAAGAATAAATTATGTACAGGGTGGCAGTTTTAATCCAGAATCAATATACCCGGTATTTACTTCCCGGTGCGCCACAATTTTTCACCGTCATTGAAATTAAAGAACTTGTAATCCAAAAGCTTCTAATTCTTTTATATTAAGAAATTAAAGCTCAATTATAAAGAACAGCACTCAAAGTTCAACTCTTCGGAAATTCAAACTGTTTATCATATAGATAAGAAATTCAGCAAAGTCATTTACGAATTAAACATTTTAAAAATGTAACAAGAAAAATTATAACGTTCAAAGTTTCGAATTTGATGACTGAAGAAATATGCAACAAAAATTATTTTATAAATGCAAATACTAAATATTTTCAAATACTAAATATTTTCAGTTTTCAGTTTTTATATTACATATGATCTGTAAGAATAATAATTATCTATCTTGTTTGAATGCGAAATTATGGATTTTCGCGTATGTACCAATTTGAAGACTGAAGAAATATGGAACAAAAATTATTTTATAAATGCGAATACTGAATATTTCGAAATACTAAATACTTTCAATTTTTATGTTAAATATGATCTGCAACCGTAATAATTATCTATCTTGTTTGCATGCGAAATTATTAGTGTTCGCTTATGTACCAATTTGATGACTGAAGAAATTTGGGACAAAAATTGTTTTATAAATGCAAATACTAAATAGTCTCAAATACTTAATATTTTCAGTTTTCAATTTTTATGTTACACATGATCTGAAACAATAATCATTCTCTATCTTGTTTGAATGCGAAATTATTAGTGTTTACGTATGTACAAATTTGATGACTGAAGACATATGAAACAAAAATTATTTTATAATTGCAAATACTAAATAGTTTCAAATACTAAATATTTTCAGTCTTCAATTTTTATGTTACATATGATCTAAAACAGTAATAATCATCTATCTTGTTTGAATGCGGAATTATTAGTGTTCCCGTATGTACAAATTTCATTACTGAAGAAATATGGAACAAAAATTATTTTATAAATGCAAATACTGAATATTTTCAAATACTATATATTTCCAGTTTTCAATTTTTATGTTACATATGATCTTAAAAAGTAATAATTATCTATCTTGTTTGAACGCGTAATTATTAGTGTTCACGTATGTACCAATATGACGACTGAAGAAATATGGAACAAAAATTATTTTATAAATGCAAATACTAAACATTTTCAAATACTAAATATTTTCAGTTTTCAATTTTGATGTTACATATGATCTGAAACAGTAATGATTACCTATCTTGTTTGAATGCGAAATTATTAGTGTTCACTTATGTACCAATTAGATGAGTGAAGAAATATGGAACAAAAATTATTTTATAAATGCAAATACTGAATATTTTCAAATACTAAATATTTTCACGATCTCTCTCTCGACCGTAGGAATACCTATAGTTAAGTTTCGCGCGCCTTTCTCTCTCTCTTCTCCCCTACTCTGACGCCCGCCGGTCCCCGTGCGTGCGAGGACTTTTCGCACGTACAGTGCCTTTGTAGCTGCGAGCCTGGACACATATATTGTAAACGAAGTGTCGAGTAGAGTCTCAGCTGAGCGTTTTTCAATTATTTCGACGTAGGACTTTAATCTTCCAGTGGTTTAGCTAAATTCTTTTTCTGTTATATCCTTTTATCTATCTTCTTGGCTGAACCACTTATACTATTTGATAATATATGATAATGTGTCGCATTTCAATCATTAATTTTGTAGTGCCGGCGTCTGGTTCGCTATTTCCTCATGGCCTGTTATAATTTATTTTTATATTTAGACCAATTCCCCTTGAACTAACCTATAAATTTTGAAACCCTTACAAATGTAACACCCTTTATTATACATATCTCGACCCACCTTTTCAGAACTCTCTCCTGACCTAAAATATTATACTAAAGCCAGCTTATTCTAGATATTTCGAACTATCTTGTCAGAACTTTGTCCCGACCTAAAACATTATAAAAATGCCCTTTTTATAATTTCATACTACTATTATTTCGTAACGATGTCGATTAGGAAAAAACGAATTGTGTATTATTTTCAATGTGATTCTCTATTCCGATTTTTTTTTAACCATTTCTCTTCTGACCTTTCCCAACCCCCACATAATTATCTGTTACCCATTATTTTGATTTTTCGATTTTGCTATGTACTTTAATTTCTTCCTAAAAATACGAATAAATTTTCCCGACCCAATTAATTCAGGAGTTCCACTCCTAGTCTGAGTAGTGGCAATGTTTATATATTAGGTGTAAGTAATGTTAATTGTCGACTTCTTTTTGTTGCCGTTTCTTTTGATGATGTAGTATTTGCCCGAGAAGTATATTAATTTCTGCTCATTACGTTCTTGTTTTTATCACTAGCCACTCTAGTCATCTGACGCCCCTATTTGCAACCTTATTTTTGACATGTTTTCTCTCGTAACCTCCCGACCTTGAGATAATTTTGTACCCTGTTGCGTATAAGTTTGACATTCTTTGTTATCAGTACGTTCTTCCTCTTCACATATTTTATCCAGGTGATAGGTTTTTGGGTATTTATAGGGTTGACATAAATTGTAGAGCGCTGGAACCGTCAACCGTTCATAGGTCTCAATACCGAAGGGCAAAGGAACTTGACGCTTTACTGCCCACGCGATCAATTCAGCCTTTCTCCACGCCGTCGTCGGACTTCGAAATTCTGGATCAATCATAGTGTGGTATCGCGCTTGATCTATTACGATTGCAGATTTTTTCGGAAGACGTTGCACGACTTTTCGGAACAAATCTGTGTAATGTTTGGCATTCATTTCATAATGATAATCGTGACTACCTTTTTTCCCAATGAAACAGTCCATTGCTCCTGGTAGAAAACCCTCCTCACTACCAATATGACAAATTATTAGTCTACTCTCTGCTCCAGAAGGTTTAATAAAACCTCCTCGATAATTTCCAATTTCTTGTACTCTATGACGATAATAATCGTAATTAGTGTGTTCCTTCTGCAGAATGTGTTCTACCCATCCGAATTATTTTGTATGATTTTTCCCGCACCATGTTCCATCCATATAAAATATTTGATATCCAGTTTCTCTCCAATATTGAATTTCTCTCAGGAATGTCGCTCTTTTCCCTGCTATTTCGTAACTTTCCATGTAGACAGGCTTATTTTTATACTTTTCGTAAGAGAAGTTCATTGCATGTAACCATATTTTCAACGTGCTCGTACTGAACATCGGTAAATCAGGAATGTCTTCTTTCAACTTTGTGTGTAAATCCTCGGCTGTAGGGTATCTTCTTTCGGCATAAAAATCATGCATTTTTCTTCGAATTACGCCTTGTAAAAATTCGTCACACTCAATCGCTGGTCTGCCACTTTTTTAATGGGTTTCCACGAAATTGCCATTGTTCTTTTTTACCTCGTTACAAATGCGATGAACAGTACTCACAGATATCTGCAAGCATTGGGCTGTTCTCGCAATAATTTTGTTGACGTCGTCACTTCTGTCTGCATCTCTCTCCGATTCAAAATACTGTCTTGCTCGAAGAATCATCGTTTTTGCTTCAATTCCGTAGGCCCATGTATTGTGTTTTTTCGAAAAATCATTCCAAAAGTTCATTAACTTGCCGAGTTATTTCTTCTTTGTGTATAGGGGGAAATCTATACTGTCTTGACATAATAGGGTCGTCGTCAGTTGTTCGTATGCTATGTTTAAGAACATTGATTGCTCCCAATTCTTCGCCCAGTATATGGAATTAATTAGCGTATTTAATTATTAGTTTTATTACGTTTGTTGATTCTTCATTATTTAAATGATCCAACCGTAACAATTTTTTCAATTCTTCTATTCTGTCTTGTACGAAAATGTTAAAGATTTTGCATAAATGCTCTAGTTTCATGTTGTCATGATTTAAACATGTATCCAATAATTCGTCGGTAGCATTATGTTGATTACTTTTAGTTGGTTTGGAAAAGTTTACATTTTGATAATTTTGATAACATTTTTATCTGGATGTTTCTTTTTCATCAAAGTCTTGCAATTCTACTTTAGGAATTTCGATATTATAATTGGTTGTACACATGTATTTGCTGCCTCTATATAGGCACGACCTTAATTGATACTAACAACCGCATTACCTATAAAGATTCCATCACCGACGGATAGTTGAGGTATATAACCAGTTGTTTTTTCTTGATTTATTACTTCAACATAAACTTTTGTTATTGATCTACCAGGTATTGTTATATAATCTTGAGATTCGAAAGGGTAATATTGTTTTTTAATTTCTAGTCGTTTTTCTGCATAATTTATTTTTACTTTGTTATTTCGAAAAAATTTAGTGCCTAAAACTCCATCACGCTCAACTGGTACTTCATTTGGTATTAAATTAAAAATGGTTGAAAATCCAAAAATATCAAGTTTGACTTGACGCAAAGTAAAAACAGGGTGTTCCTTAATTCCGGTGAGTTTTAATCATTCGTCTTCGTTAATAGTCATGTCAGATTTTATCATGCCTATCTTTATTAAATTTGGTCCTGCACCTGTATCTATCATCATGCTGGCAGGATATCTAAGTCGTCTAGTAATTATTTTCATATAAGGTATTGTACTGCTTACACTTAAATAACATTTTTCTGTTTTTATCTCATCTTGCGAATTATTTTTATTAGTCAAAACGGGTGCACTAGATTTTTCGCCTGAGTCTCCTTCGGGGTTTGAACGATTTCTTATAGTTTGGGTTTTCCTTTAGATCTGTAAAAAATCTTGTAGCATGTGCGTTTTACGATGTTTGGGTTATTTCGATGGGTTTCCTTGAAATACTGCGTCACTTGTCCTGGCAAGTTCTAGGCTAAGGGGGAAAAAAGGGTCTTAGTTAAAATGCTTCTCTCTCTCTAAAAAGTGGGATGGAACTATTTCAAAAATCTGGATATGCTCTGAGAGTCTGTGTATCCGAAAGGGAAGTTAGTTGGCCTCGTGACTTTGAATACTTCACTACGTAATATTGATAGTAAATTTTTAGGTTTATTAAAATTTTTTCATTTTTATATAGATCTAAATAAAATTTCCTCAATTTTCTGAGACTGTGTTTGTGACTTTTAATCGCAGATATTATGTTTTGAATATTTAATTTGCATAAGAGTTTTTAATTAGACCTTGTAGTTTTCCTATAAATGATCCCTGATAAGGGGGTCAAAATTGGCCCCGAAACATGTTGGTTCCCTCGTAGTATAAAAAGGACGGAGAAAGGAAAAAGAGAGGTTGTTTTTTGGTTGACTTTTTCTCTTTTTCTCCCTCTTCTTTCATTTGGTTATTTTTGTCTCTAGTGAGCCGAAAAGTGAGATAGTTTGAAATTCTGTTTTTTTAATTGTGAATCTTTTTCATGCTCACTTTGCATAAAATTATTCATGATAAAATAGATTTCTTCTCGATCTTAATTTAAAAATAACTTCTTTTTTCTTTGTCAAAAAATGAATCCAAAAGTAGGTGTCGAATCTTTGAAATTCGATTCATTCGAATATTCGAACAAGTCGAATTTCGAATATTCGACTTGACTTTTGGATCCATTTTTTGACCAAAAAAAAAGAAGTTATTTTGATTTTAACAATTGTAATAATCCAAGAAAATCAAACCGGTTTTATGTAGAGTTAAGTGCTTCTATATTTCAAAAAATCCAATGTTCCAAGCTTGTCTAAATTTGTATAAAAAATTGGATTAAACGGCTGCACGCACATAAACACTCTTAAATTTTGAAAGAATAGCAATTTAAAGTTATGCAATTAAGGTGTGTTAAGCTGGCACAACACTATTGCAATATTGAGAACATCACAACTTTGGACGTTTCAGCGGTTTTGAAAAGAACAAGTAACTGAAAAGCTCTAGGTCCGGACATGGTGCACGACTTCTGGTACAAGTACCTGACTAGTGTGCATCCTGCGTTGGCACAGTGTTTTCAGAAGATCATCGAACAACCAGATCTGATGCCAGGCTTCATGCTTCAGAGTAATACGTATATATTTCCTGAAAAACCAGACACTCAAAATCCATCTAATTTATGACCGATAGCCTGACTTCCAAGAATATATAAATGTCTTACAGCTATCATAGCAGATAAGGTATCTGTGACGAGAATGACATTCTTGAAGAAGAACAAAAAGGATGTTGTGAAAACTTGCAAGACAGTAAAGATCTAGTCACCATAGACGATGTTGCCATGACGCAAGCTCGTAGACACCAAAGAAACTTGAACATGGCGTACATTGACTACAAGCAAGCATTTCCTTCCGTACGATACGACTATTTGCTTGAAGTCTTAAGAATATACAAAATTTACCCATGCATCGTTGACTTCCTAAATCGTGCGATGAAGCTTCGGGGTACAAGAATCAAGAATTTTGATCATGGACAATCAAGGATGACTAGATCAATAAGCATTACGGCGGGTGTATTTCAATGTGACTCCTTCAGTGCATTATGGTTCTGCTTAAAGTTGAACCCACTGAGCAAAACAGTGAATAGTATGTCTCATGGGTTCCAAATACATAATGACCAGGATCGTCTTCAAGAGACCCATCTTCCATATATAGATGACCTGAAGCTATACGCTAGTTCGGACCAGAAACAGCAGCAAGTGATCGATGTCACAAAGCGGTTTTGCAATGATATCCACATGGAGTTCGGACTGAATAAATGCAGAACAGTGCATTTAACCAGAGGATAATTAGGGACCGCAGGGCTAAAGAACGATTTCGAGAATGACATCGAGGAAATGGCTAAGGGGCAGTCATATAAATACCTGGGTATTCTCCAATCTAAGGGTATTCAGCACACGATAATTAAGAAAAGCCTAACGACTGCCTTCACTACAAGACTCATATTGGTTCTGAAGAGTTCTCTTAATTCGGCAAACAACATCAGGGCAATCAACAAAATAATATCCTATACTGAAGATTTCATGGTGTTGGAAAACTTCAGTATAGGATTTATTTTCCTGCAGTTTCTCAGCGGGTTTGAGCAAACATTCACAGTCCGCATAGACTATGAATGGGACCTTTTCTTTATTGTTATAATTTTGAAATTCTACAAAGTTATTGCCGGGTTTAGGTAGATTGATTTTGTAATGGTTTAGGGTCTTAAAATCTTCTTCGTGGGCGGACAATTCTTCTTCGCTTGTAAAATAGTGGAGACATCTATCAAAAATGTATTTTTTGTTATTGTCTTTCGACAGCTGCTTACTAACGAGTCTAGACAGATCTTTTATCCGTACATAATGAAAGTTATAAAATTCTTGATCATCGTTGTCGTCGTCGTTGTCGTCAAGACTCTCGTCAATGTAATGGTCTTGAACATGAAAAAGGTTAACATGTTGTTCCCTCTTTTCAGCTGTTAGATGTAGAGGGACAACAGTATAATCAAACTTTCTTCTGTTCAGACCATACACCTTTACAGAGATATCATTTAGTTTTTCGAATTTTTGTATATCTTTCAGTGTTACGGGAAAGTTTATTCCACTAAAATCTAATTTATCTTTATACTGAGTATAGTTAGACATACGATCCACATGTTGTGAAGCTGGATACAACGCCGATAACACTGCCCATTTGAAGCATTCGCTGTCATTATTATTTTGTACATTCACATAAGCCTGTTTCTTTTTAATTGGCAGCAGTAATTCGATATAAAAACTAGCTCGCATAGGGTTGTATTTGTTAATGTTAATTTCTAGTTTCATAATCGAGTGTCATTTCCATTCGGAATCGGTTTCTTGGAAATCTTCAAGTTTCTCTAGGATTGGTTGTTTCACTTTATCGTTGAACCAATCATCTAATACAGTGGTCCAATAAATTTCTTTTGCCTTAGAGGTAAATTTTTTCAGTTCAACATTTTCATTATCGTTGACTACTCTTTTAAATTTAGCACCCAATTCAGCGTACACTTTTATCGCTCCAAACTTATTCAATGCGTCTATTATGTGCTTTTCAAATAAAATGAACGCATCATCAAAGAACGCATTAATATCCTTATGAACTATATTTTCAATGGAATCTATACAAAGCAAAGATACACAAAGAAAATCAAACTGTTTCCAAATAAACTGCTGGACTTGAATGGATTCGAAATGAAGG
The DNA here is from genome assembly GCA_011634705.1 of Andricus grossulariae. Classification (NCBI taxonomy): domain Eukaryota; kingdom Metazoa; phylum Arthropoda; class Insecta; order Hymenoptera; family Cynipidae; genus Andricus; species Andricus grossulariae. The sequence continues at coordinate 212,559,373 of JAABKJ010075445.1, read as the reverse complement.
TGGGGTCCTTTCATTCCCCACCCAGCGTTTATGTAAAACGCAACTCATCAGGATATCCCATTGAAGTTTCTGGACCTGATGCTCTTGTCGCGAAAACCCTATCGAAAAAGATGAACTTCAGATTATCGGAACAATCATCCCAAAAGGAATGGATGGGCCAGTGGCATTGCACTAACGAAAGCAAACGAACAGATTTCGCATATTTACTTGGAAATAACACAATTCGATTCATTACCAACCAGGGTGGAATATTGGCTAACTGTGGGAGAGCAAGTTTAGGCAGTAAATACATTGAATCCGTACAAGTCTGCGCTTTGGTACCAATTCTAACTTCCAAGAATGATACCATATCCGATGTACATACTACGGTGAATTGGATCTACTTGGCTCTGTTGATTTTGGTCATACGGATCATCACGATCTTGCTGAAATTTGACAACGATGTTTGGCCATGGTTTGAAATATTACGAGAATGTTTAGGATTGACAGTATCCCGTGAACCTTCTAGATTATCGGAAAGAATCGCATTCGTCTCAATTGTCATTGCGTTCTCATTATTCTCTTCCAGTATCTTCGTAATGCTAACTGACACGAAACTGACCAAAAAGGTAGAGAAGACTATCGACACACTAGAAGAATTAAATGGGACCAATCTCATTCCAATGATAATGGAGAACTATCTGTATCCAATTAGGAAAATAAACAACTCAGTTATTCGGGCAATTACTAAGAAATCCAGCGTTGTTTCGAAGAATGAAGAATGCATTGATATGCTCATTGAGGGCAAGAATGTTGCTTGCATCCTTAGAGAATCAAGAGCGTTGATTGCGATTAGTGAATACACAGACGAAAACAATGATCCTGTGATGAAAATCGTAAAGGAACGTATATTCTTCAGCCAAAAGGTTATACATTTTGAACCGAAATCACCGTTTGTACGGCAAGTCGACCCAACTATACAAAAGCTAATTCAGTCTGGTCTAATTTATCACTGGGAGAATCAATTTTCACCACCGACAACACGTCAATAAAGATAATTCTCAAGTTGAAGTCCACCTCGAATCATTTTTCGAACTTCAATCCAAGATTGGTCCAGTCGATCAGGATATTCCACACGGGGCCTATACACCTGTGATACCAGTTTGCCGCGTCCTCGCAGACGACTCCTCGTGCTTCCGACGATGGTTACCCGAGCCCACGCAGCAGACGTGCTTGATGTTGTGTCTCCGGCCAGACATCTACGATGCCCCACCCGGAGGTCACCATGGACCCAGCCACTGGACAGCCGAGGTAAGTATGCCAATACTCAGAAATAATTCCCCACTGCTAGGTTTTACGCTGTACAATATTATAATAATCTTATCGAGAGCTTTTTTCTCTTTGGCGCTCTTGTATACTATGATACCTTTTACCCTGGTCCCTGTTCTCACCCTGCGAACCTAATTCTGCAGAGCGAAATAGAAACAGATAGTAATTGGAATAATTAATACTGACTAGAAAGACTTCCAATCTGAAATATTTATACGAATTCGCAATATTCAGATTAAAATCACCGATCCAAAATCAAACTTTTTTGTAAGCATTTCTCCATTTGTATTTCGCATTTAACTCGCAGGGTTCCACTGGGGACAACTGCCATGTATGAAGATAACACTGACTTAAGTGGACCCGCAGAAAATCACACCTATGGCCACGTCTTACAACCATGAGATAGGCGGCCACAAGGCACTGACCTCCTTGGCCAGCCTGTCTTACACATCGCTTTAGGAGCTGTAGGCCCCGCCTCGTGCACGACATGACATGACCGCATCTACGCCCCGTGGCTCAGTATAGCGTTCTGCGCATCAGGTTTCAGCCAGTCTTGCGCATCGCTTTAGAAGCTGCCGGTTCGCCTCGTGCGCGACACGACATTGCGGCATCTACGTCCCTCGGCTCAGTTCAGCGGCTTGCGCATCAGGTTCCAGCCCGTCTTGCGCATCGCTTCAGGAATTGCGTTTTGCTGGAGGGTCGGCCTTACAACGCCTTCCTCACAGTTTCGCATCTTGAGGCGCATCAAATCAAGCTTTGCCTTGTGCGCGAAACAAGATTCTGGCATCGGGGCTATCCCACCTTGCAGAGCTCAAATACATTAAATTTTTGATTGTTTCTTTTCCTAATTGGAAAATGTAATAATCTGAATAGATTGGTTCATAATCAACCATAAATTCAATAGAAAGTTTATTAATTTTTAGTTTAAATATGAAAAACATTGATTTTTTCAATGGTTTTGGGAAAAAGAAATAATTTTTTCTTTAGGACCCCGACTGGGAACCGAAAACACGAAAGAAACTTCTAAAGATAGAAGTAATCACTCCAGCTCTTTCTCGAACTTTAGACAGAGCTCAATTGTGTGATCAGACGGCAATGTACGTCGTTCCAAGTACAGCAGAGAGTTTAGGGGATCGTTTTTAGATGATTTGAATTTAAGTCAAAGCACCACAGCAAAAGTTAGAAACGAAGAACAATTAAAGCATGCGTTTGAATAAAAGGAAAATTTTCAATTAGAACAGATATTACAATTGCACTAGGATTGAAAACGTGTTTTATCATTGAATGGAAAGAAAAAGGTGGAACAATGAACCGTTTGAGTCTCTAGCGCTGGTGAACTTCAAATTTTGGGCGTGCCACATATGGAGTCTGCCACCGGACTTCCTCAAGCTTCTGCTGTGGCAGAGCATGTTCAATCATGGGATATTGGAGACCGTATAGTAGGATTATGCTTTGGTACATGTAGTGCTGACACTGGTAGAGTTCAGGAGAGATGCGTAAGTTTGGAACAGCGTTTTTAAAAAGATTTTCTGTACTTTGCAGACTTCATATCCCTGAAATAATGCTCGAAAGTGTATGCAAAAAATGCCGTGGTCTAACAACTGGACTAGAGACTAAATTACTTAAAAAGTTTAGTGAAGCGTGGAAATCTTTCGATGAGACGAGATTCGCAATTGGTATGAACGGCAAGCCAATAATTTCGAATCATTCTGTTCTATATTAGTTACATTACATAATTCCAGAACTGCTACGTATCCTTACAGTAACAGCGTTACAGAACGTGTCCGCCAGGAGGAAGGAGAAACTAGAGTATATTTTTTGAAATATTTTCAAGTGATGACACTAAACTTGCGTGGCATTCCGCTGGTTACCTTCATGCCACCAATGAAATCTCTTCATAGGTAAATGCGTTCTGACACAATATCATCAGCCTTTGGATTTCCTGATTGTGTAAGAAAAACTTATTTATTAATTAAGTCAAAGATTTAAAAAAAAAATTTCAACTCAAAACTTCTAAATTGTATCTACTAAGTTGAGACTCTCTTGATAATTGTCCAAGAAATGTTATTTTTCTATGGTTCACAACAATATTTTATTAATTCAAAAACATTATACGTAACTAAACGAGTAACGTTGATCAATATTAATAGGTGCCTCGAGGAACTTAGAGGGGTTTCAATAAATCACGTGGCCCAATTTCCGGTGATTTTTCACCCTCCCGCATGTGGCCCGTTTTTCCGACTTTTCCTGCAGTTTTTGCCATTGCGTGGCACTGGGTTGACCCCCTTTCCCATACGAACCACGTGGTTCATAGAAGGCCCCTTAGCGGCAATCCATAAATTACGTAACATATTTTTTTCTAATTTTTACCGCTCTCCTCCCCCGTGTAACAAGTTAAAACAAAATGGTTTGTACCCCCACCCACTACACATCTTACGTATTGTTTTGTTTTTTTTAAAAAATCTAAAAAATCCAAATAAAATAAATCTAAAGTAAATCTGAAAAATGGAATTGCGTACTCCAGAGAGATATTTTATATTATATTATTTTAAACTATAAAAACGATATATGCAAGTGGCAAAGCGAGTGTAAGTGTTGATGGGAAACTGAGTGACTTATTTGATATTATGCAAAGCGTTAAACAAGGATGTGTTATGTCCTCACGGCTATTTATCATATTTATGAACAGATGTCGAAAAATGGCCCTCTTCGACGAAGAACGTGTAGATTTCGAGACAGTGAGGGTACGTTTGTTAGCTTTCGCAGACGACCAGGTTGTTATAGCAGAATCAATCGAGAACTTGCATAGAATTTTGAGTAAACTAAATACAAGCATGAAGAACAGAGGCCTCAAAATTAACGCTAGTAAAACAAAAATCGTAGTGTTTGAAGAAAAAGGTGAGAAAACAATGCGCAACATTGTCCTAAATGATAAGAGATTAGAACCAGTTGATAAGTACATATATCTAGGTAGCCTATTCTCTAGTGACGGGAAGATAGATGGCGAGTTAGATAGGCGCCTAAATTCTTTCAAAGAATTTGATTAAAATAAATCAAGAATTGCACAGTACTTTACAGATTTTTACATTATCGAGAGTATGTCCGAAAAATTCTTAAATCAGCGGATTAATTATAATGATTTTTCACTGAATTTGATAATAATATTTTTACCTTTTTTCAAAGAATTTGATTCAAATAAATCAAGAATTGCACAGTACTCCACATATTTTTACATTATCGAGAGTACATCCGAAAAATGCTTCAATCATGGAATTAATTATAATGATTTTCCACTGAAATTTATAATGATATTTAAAAATTTTTTTCAAGAATTTGATTACAAGAAATCATTAATTTCACAATACTCCACAGATTTTTACATTATCGAGCGTATATCCGAAAAATTCTTAAATCATGGGATTTATTATAATGATTTTTCACTCAATTTTATAATAATATTTTAACATTTTTTCCAAGAATTTGGTTACAAGAAATCAAGAATTGCACAGTACTCCACAGATTTTTACATTATCGAGAGTCTATCCGAAAAATCCTCAAATCATGGGATTAATTATAATGATTTGTTACTGAATTTTATAATAATATTTTTACACTTCTTCAAAGAATTTAATTACAATCAATCAAGAATTGCATAGTATTCTACAGATTTTTACATTATCGAGATTATGTCCGAAAAATTCTTAAATCATGGGATTAATTATATTGATTTTTCAATGAATTTTATAATGACATTTTAACCTTCTTTCAAAGAATTTGATTAAAATAAATCAAGAATTGCACAGTATTCCACAGATTTTTACATTATCGAGAGTATGTCCGAAAAATTCTTAAATCATGGGATGAATTATAATGATTTTTCACTGAATTTTATAATAATATTTTCACACTTCTTCAAAGAATTTAATTACAATCAATCAAGAATTGCATAGTATTCTACAGATTTTTACATTGTCGAGAGTATGTCCGAAAAATTCTTAAATCATGGGATTAATTATAATGATTTTTCACTGAATTTTATAATGACATTTTAACCTTCTTTCAAAGAATTTGATTAAAATAAATCAAGAATTGCACAGTACTTTACAGATTTTTACATTATCGAGAGTATGTTGTGAAATCTTTCGTATTCGTTTGAAATCATTGAAATATTTGAAGTCGTTTAAAATCTTTGAAATGTTTTGAAATCTTTGGATTTCTTGTATTCTTTTGAAACCTTCATGAAATCTTTCTGAAATCTTTTGTATTCATTTGAAATCATAAAAATATTTTTAATCTGTGTAAAATCTTTTGAGTTTTAAAACCTTTGGAAATGTTCGAAATCTTTGAAATATATGTCAAATCTTTTGCAATATTTGTGAAATCTTTCGTATTCGTTTGAAATCATTGAAATATTTGAAGTCGTTTAAAATCTTTGAAATGTTTTGAAATCTGGTGTACTGTAACCCTTTTCAAATCTTTGGAATTCTTGCAGTCTTTGTGAAATGTTCGAAATCATTGTCAAATCCTTTGAAATATTTGTGAAATTTTTCTTAAATCTTTGTTCAGGAAATATTTTTTATCCGTTGAAATCATTGAATTATTTGAAATCTTAGTGACATTTTTTCAAATCTTCTAAAATGTTTTGAAACCTTTTGAAATCCTTTCAAACATTCGAAATGTTTTAAAATTATTGAAATCTGCTGTGTGAAACTGTTGTGAAATATTTTAGATCCGGCATACACGCCTTTTTTAAATCTTCGAAATCCGTGAAATCTTTGTAAAATGTTCAAAATCCTTTTTAAAAAATATATACACACACACATTCATGTATATATATAGGACTTAATTCAGGAATTAAATCAGGTACAGAGGGTTTTATTTTCGCATGCCAGGAAAGTGTCCTTTCCACCTTAGCATACCGTAACGACATTTTAGGTCAAGAAGTTCAAGAAGTTTTCGGACAGCAGTCTCCGTTGCACACTCAAGGCCTGAAATTGTTCTCCATGACTTCGAGAAACGAACTATATTCGTGATCAAACTCTCGGCTCCTTCTGAATACAACATCACTGCCAAGGAGAAAGAAAAGGAGGAAAGGTATCAGGACCTCAAAAGGGAGCTGCAAGGACTGTACCCCAAATATTCGGTACGAGTAATTGTCCATGCGATAGGTGCTCTCGGAGGTGCGAAACTATCACTGGTTCGTAACCTTAAAGCCATACCCGCGTGCCAAAAATATGCCTAAAAACCGCCCGTATGGTATGCAGACCTAAAATGTTAAAAATGACAATTTTGATTGTCGATATTTGAAAAAAAAAGGAACGCCAAAAATCTCCTCTTTTTATCCTACCAATTATAGACCAGATGAGAATGTTCGGAAATACCCTTAAAAACCACGCTTATGGTATGCAGCCCTAAAATGTTAAAAATGACAAGTTTGATTGCCGATAATTAAAAAAAAAACGCCAAAAATCTTCTTTTTTATCC
>JAABKJ010075445.1:212417413-212548997 GCA_011634705.1 Andricus grossulariae | reverse complement strand
TTTATTTCTTGACCAAGAAGTTTCGTTTGCTACCAAAGTAGTTTAATTATCAACCAAAAATATAAATTTTTCACAGAAAAAATTAATTTTGAACTAAATAGTTTGATTATCTATCAGATTTTTTTAATTTTCAAGACGAGAATTATATACAAAACATCTGAATTTTCAATTATCAAATTTAAGCTCATAACAAAAAAGATAATTTTCGACCGAATAGTTGAATTTTCAACTAAAATGGTGAATCTTCAACAAAAAATGCATTTTTCACAAAGTAGTTTAACTTTAAATCAATTTTTTGAAATTTTGATCAACAAATTTGATTTTCAAAAAGACCAGTGATAGTTAAAGTTTGAAAACCAAAAATTTAATTTATAATAACAATAAGTTAAATTTAACCAAAGCAAATGAATTTTCGACAAAATACATTAATTTTCAACTAACTACTTAAATCTTTAACCAAACAGTTAAATTTCAAACTAAAAAGGATACATTTTTAACCAAAAATGTAATAGTTACATTTTCTGTTGAAAAATTTAATTTTCAACTAAAGAGGCGAATCTTTAAGCCAATTTTTTAAAATTTGTATTAAATACTCTACCTAAAAGATGAATTTTCAACCAGGAAAATTAATTGTCAACTAGGAAAATTAATTTTCAACCAATTAAATTAATTTTCAACCGAAGAAAAAAAAAGAATTTTCCACGAAATATTTCAATTTTCAACCTCAGAGATGAATTTTGAACCCGACAAATAATTTTCTACAAAATACGAATTTCAACCAAAATAATTAAATTTTTAACCTACGAGATGAATTTTCAACCAGAAAAATTAATTTTCAACAAAAAAAAATATATTCAAAAAAATAGTTAAATTTTCAACCTAAAATATGAATTTTCAACCAAGAAAATAATTTTCTACCAAAAAGACGAATGTTCAACAAAATAGTTAAATTTTCAACCTAAAAGATGAATTTTCAACCAGGGAAACTTATTTTCTACAAAAAAGACGAATTTTCAATAAAATGGGTAAATTTTCAACCTAAAAGATGAATTTTAACTAGGAAAGTTAATTTTCTACCAAAAAAATACTATTTTTCACGCAAAGTAGTTCAATTTTCAACCTTAAAGTTTAATTTTCAACCTTAAAGTTTAATTTTCAACCTTAAAGTTTAATTTTCAACCAAGAAAATTAATTTTCTACCAAAAAAAAAAAGAATTTTCAACAAAATAGTTACATTATCAATCAAAAAGATGAATTTTCAACCAGGAAAATTAATTTCCAACCAAAAAACTTGAAGGATGAATTTTCAACAGGGAAAATAATTTTCTAGCAAAAAACAAATTTTCAACAAAATATTTGTATTTGTAACCTACAAGATAAATTTTCAAACAGAAAAATTATTTTTCGAAAAAAAAAACGAATTTTCAACAGAATGGTTAATTTTTCAACCTAAGAGATGAATTTTCAACCAGGAAAATTAATTTTCTACAAAAAAGACGAATTTTCAATAAAATGGTTAAATTTCAACCTAAAAGATGAATTTTAACCAGAAAAGTTAATTTTCTACCAAAAAAATACTATTTTTTAAACAAAATAGTTGAATTTTCAACCTAAGAAAACGAATTTTCAACAAAATAGTTAAATATTTAACCTAAAAGATGAATTTTCAACTATGAAAATTAATTTTCAACCAAGAAAATTAAAGTTTAAAATTCAACTATTTGGTTAAAAATTATTATACTTTGTTGACAATAAAACGATTTTTAAAAATATTTTTTTTCGTTGAAAAGTCAACTGTTTTGTTGAAAATTCGTGTTGTTTGGCTGACTTAAACCATTTTTGATTTAAAATTAAAATCTACGTTAGTTCAAATATAAAATATTACATTTTTTGTTGATAATTCATCACTTTTGGCTAGAAAATCATTTTTTTAATGAAGATTCTTTATTTTAGTCGAAAATTTATCTTTTTGGTTGAAAATTTAAATATTTGCTTGAAAAATCATTATTTTTGGCTGAATAATTATTTTTTTAACTAAAAATTTAATCATTCCAGTTAAAGATTCATCAATTTAGTCAAAAATTCATCTCTTTATTTGAAATTGAACTATTTTGTTAAAAAATCATTATTTTTGTTTGAAAATTTATTTTTTAATGGAAAATGTAACTGTTTTGTGGAAAATTGTTATTATTCGGTAGAAAATTAATCTTCTTGGTTAAAAATTAAAATTTTTGGTAAAACATTAATCGACTTTGTTGAAAATAAAATGATTTTTCAAAAATATTCCTTTATCTTAAACCGTTTTTGGTTTAAAATTAAAATTTGTGTTAGTTTAAATATGCAATATCACATTTTTTGGTTAAAAAGTAATTTTTTAATGCAGATTCTTCATTTTAGTAGAAAATTCATCTCTTTGGTTGAAAATTTAACTATTTTGTTAAAAATCATTGTTTTTTGTTGAATAATTATTTGTATGCTTAAAATTAAATTATTCCAGTTGAAGATTCTTCATTTTAGTAGAAAATTAATCTCTTTAGTTGAAAATTTAACTATTTTCTAAAAAAAATGGTTATTTTTGGTTGAAAATGTATTTTTTAACAAAAATGTAACTGTTTTGTCGAAAATTCGTATTTCTCGGTAGAAAATTAATATTCTTGATTAAAAATTCAACTATTTTATCAAAAATTAATCTAATTTGTTAAAAAAAATGACTTTTTAAAAATATTCTTTTTCGTTGAGAAGTGAACTGTTTTGTTGAAAATTCGTATTATTTGGCTGATTTAAACCGTTTTTGAATAAAAATAAAAATCAAAATTCTACTATTCGGTAGAAAATTAAATTATTTTGTTGGAAATTCAATTATTTTTTTTAAAAGTAATCTTTTTTTGTTAGATAATTTAAATGTATTGTTTAAAACTTGTCTTTTTATACAAAAAATTTGTTTTTTCGAATCGAAAGTCTGACTTTTAATATGGAAAAGTTTTTTTTTTTTTAATTCACAATACATTTCTCTTGGTTAAATGTTCTACTATTTGTTGAAAATTTAATTGTTTAGTTGAAAATACAACTATTTCATTTGAACATGTTTTGTGGCTAAAAGTTTATTCTTATTATTTAAAAATTCTACAATTTGGTTGAAATTTAAATTATTTTGCTGAAAATTCAACTATTATATTTTAAAGTCATATTTTTAGGCGGACAATTCAAAATTTTTGTTTAACGCTCGTTTTTTTATACAGAAAATTTGTTATTTTGAATCGAAAATCTGACTTTTAATATAGAAAAGTCATTTTTTTTCAAATTCGCAATTTATTTCTCTTGGTTAAACGTTCTGCTATTTGTTAAAAATTTAATTATTTAGTTGATTATTCAACTATTTCATTAAAAATCATGTTTTTTGGTTAAAAGTTTATTCGTCTTATTTGCAAATTCTAGTATTATATTTTTGGTTGAAAATAATATTTTTTTTTTTGTAAAAAATTCTACTATTTAAAAAAAATTTAATTACTTTGTTGAAAACTCAACTGTTTCATTAAAAATCTTGGTTTTTTGTTAAAAGTTTATTCTTGTTATTTGAAAATTCTAGCATTATATTCTTGGTTGAAAATAATATTTTTTGTTGTAAAAAATTTGACTAATGGTTGAAAATTTCATTATTTTGTTGAAAATTCCACTATTTCATTAAAAATCATGTTTTTTGGTTAAAAGCTTATTCTTCTCATTTCAAAATTCTAGTATTATATTCTTGGTCAAAAATAATCTTTTTTGTTGTAAAAAATTTAATTATTTTGTTGAAAATTCAACTATTTCATTGAAAATGATGTTTTTTTGGTTAAAAGTTTATTCTTGTTATTTGAAAATTCTAGTATTACATTTTTGGTTCAAAATAATAATTTTTTTTTAAATTCCACTAATTGTCACGTAGGCTTTTGCTTGAATTTTCGGGGTTCTCAATTCGTATGTTTGACATACAACATCTTCAACGAGAGAAATTAAGTTTCAACCAAAAAAATGAAGCTCTAAACAAGAAAATTAATTTTCTGACAGAAAATACCAAATCGTTACCTCTAGATTTGGACCAACGAAAATTATGTTTAGCCATGTTAGCGATTGAGCTGGCGATTTCTTTTTCAATTTTCTTTCTAAATTCAGAGATTTAGAACAATGTTTTTATAAAACTTGTGGGCCAGTGTTTGCATTTGCGGGCCGGGTTGTGAACCCGAAACCATACTTGGTCTATCCGATCCAAAAAAACACCGACCCAACCGATCGGGTTTGGTTTCTCAAAAATGTTGCAGACCCCTACTTGTCACTCATAAGCCCTCTTGAAATTAATTATAACAATTTATATTGATTGATTTTTACAAAGAAAAATTTGTTAGTACATTTTTATATAAATACCCCAATACGAACATGTGAGAACGCTCAGGATTCAATGTGCATGTAGACGGTCATGACATGGTGGTTCCATCCGGGCTTTTGATTGAATACCATGACATTCATATCGAAGCTAAGATTTGCATATTGTAATAAGAACTACTAATTTCATTTTAAATCATTTATACGTACTATTGAATGAAGCAAAATTAACAATTAGGTAAATATTATTTCAATTGATTTGCTTTTTACTATTTATTTAGACCAAATAGCGCGGAGAAAAAAAATTGTTTCACAGGAGATCAGGTGGATAGAACTTAGTTTCAGAACTCCACGACTCCCAAAATGAGCCAAAATACGATCCAGATATGATAAATTTCACCTAGATGTACATCTATGATCAAAGGTGCAAATATAAGAATGAAAATTCTCAATTTGAGACAATTGCCATTTGGGCTACAACAAATTCTACATATAATAGTAATAAATTCATCAGATAAATGTGTGCTATAATTGATGCCTTGAAAGTGATAACATACGTGGATGTTTTTTTTGAGGCGATTGGGGCAGGACGTCAAATAGGGGGATTCAGCAAATCAAAATTGGCTACGCGGAATACAAAAAGCCGAGTAGCAGATATACATATAATTTAAAATTTTGAAATTTATATCTACAAATTTAATAATCCCTTTTAATAAGAAGAATCATATCAAATGTTAGTTACAAATTTAGGTTATGTTAGCGTTTTACACCGTAAATGGGTACTTTTAGTCGTAAATTATCAGATTTCAAAGATTTTAAATTTCCCATCAAATTACGCTTTCGGTTTGGTTAGAGTTTTTTTAAAACAAAAATCATTAGATTTTCAAGATTCATAATTTTTTAACAATTCTAGGTTACGTTAGCGTTTTACACAAAACATTGGTAGTTTAAAAAAAATATATTATAGTTTGTACAAGATTTGCAATTTTTGAACAGTTTCTGGTTATATTAACGTTGCTAACAGGAAATCGATATTTAAACAAAAATCGTAACAATTTTAGGGTTCATAATTTCCAAACAGTTTTAGGTTACGTTAGCGATGTACACAAAAATTGATATTTTAAAACAAAAATCATTATAATTCAAACAAGATTTAGAATCTTTTAACAATTTTGGGTTGGTAATGTTCTTCTTTGGGAATCAGTCACTTTAATGCAAAAAATAATTTCAAAAAAGATTCTAAAATTTTGACAATTTTAGGTTATAATGGCGTTATAAACCAAAAATATTTATAGTTCGAAGGAGATTTTTAATTTTTGAACAATTTAAAGTTATATTAACTTTTGTACAGGAAGTCGGTTATTTGAAACAAAAATAATTATATTTTGAAAAAGACTTGCAATACTGAACAATTTTCTGTTATGTTATATTAGTGTTTTTTTCAATTAGGAAATTATTAATAATATTTAAATATAATTTATTTTAATATATTATTGATATCATTTTGAATAAAAAATTATTAGATTAAAAAGAATATTTACAATTTTTCAACAAGTTTAGCTTATTTTGTCTGTTTCACCTGAAATTTATATTTTTAAACAAAAAATCATTAGATGTAAATCCAATGATATTTTTGTTTAAACTTATAAAATTCCCAAATTGACATTTTTATTCAAAAATCATTCGATTTCCAACAAGATTAATGATCATTTAACAATTTGAGGTTACGTTGTCGTTTCACATAAAAAATTGGTATTTTCAAACAAAAATAAGAGCACGAGAGGCTAAAGAAACGGCGTTACTTCACTGAATTGAAACATTTTTAACACTCAAGTCTTGTTTCTTTATCAACGAATTACGAAATTTTGAGCACGTTTTCGGTCGAAAATGTTAAGAATACGCGCACTGATTGATGAGTGATGCCTTTGTCATTAACCCCTCGGAAGTATTGAATTTGACAGAGCCAAAAATTTCTGTACAGGAACCTCGGAGGATCCTGGATAGGTTCCCGGAGATTAACCTGCACAGGTAATCTTGACGGTTCCTGTACACGAATTTGGCGAAGGAAACTGTACATGATCCTGAAAAGAAACCTGTATGCAAGCCTATCTTTGAATGATCCTGTACAGGTTCCTTCCCAGAGTGATTTGAGAAGCAGGTTCGTGTACAGGAACTTGTTCAGGATACTATACGTGAATCTCCATAGGGACTAATCCGCGAGGGTTCGCTAGTGGCTTGGCTCTCTAGATAGTAAGTTCGATCTTCAAGGGAATAAAAGGAAAGCATCTTTATAGATGTAAGCGACATGAGTTTTCGCGGCGGCTTTCTATAAAGGACCCCATACGTGTTTCTGTACAGGAATCCGAGCCTCAATTTACTTCGCAAAGGAACCTGTACAGGAACCTATACTCGACCAATCAAAGGTTCCTTTATCGGTGCAGGTTTCATTGTAGGATCATGTACAGTTTCCTTCGCCAAATTCCTGCACAGGTACCGTCAAGATTACCTGTTCATGTTCGTGTGCAGCATCGTGTGCAGCAATATGCCCAGGATCCTCCGAGGTTCATGCACAGGAATTTTTAGCTGGTGGCGTAAAACCACTTGACTCACTCTCCAGCTTGTTCTCCACATTTTATCCCTCTCCACATATGTTCCAAATATCAAAAATGATATAAACTAATTAAAAATGTTGTGTAACACGGAAAACATGACGCCGAATGTCAGTCGTTCCGAAAATGCGTTTCGGGTGTCGGGTGTGTTCACTCGGCGTTCGGTAGTGGTCGTGACGCAGCCATTTCTGACTGACATTCTGGAGTGTCGATTTGACTATCCTGATAGTGAGTCTAAATCACCTGTAGATATTCAAATAGACTATAAAATCAATGCCCGTTTAAGAAAACGAATATCACATCATAATGATCTGATTCGGGATCATAATTATCTGATTCGGGATCATAATTATCTGATTCGGGATCATGCATCAAGTTCCTTTATATCGGCCAACGTTCTTGAAGCACTTCAGCTCATCTGTTATCTTTTTGATATATATCTTTGAGAATATATCACCTGTCAAGTGAAGTTGTCACTTGCGTGTGGTTAGATGAAATTTTTGGGTTATGTCTTCATAGCATCCAGGCCGAAAATTGGCGGCCATTTTGCTTAGTATGAAAAATGACCGTAAAAGCAGATCAAACTGATCCAAATAGACAGATCATTGTAATCTCGAGAGTCAAATGATCATTGGAGCATAAAGCTCTGCCACACAAATGATCCTTTTTTTTACTGTTCATCCAGATTCATCATTACATCTGAGCAAATCCACCAGACATCGTAATGCGAGTAAAAAAGGTGAAAGAGTCTACTTCACCGACATTGCTTGTCCACTCAACCGAAATTTGCAGGCAACCTATACAACCACGATCCACAAGTATAGCGAGCTCAGGCATGAAGTAAAATCAATATGGAGGAATGTGAAACATGCATATATGCATCCTTTTGTAATATCGACTACAGGAAATGTGCATTCAAGATGCACTGAACATTCTGAACATGAAGGAGTCAGTAGGGTACTGGCAGCAGCTCAAAACGCGGTTTTATCAAGAACCTGTCGCTTTGTAAGATACTTCCTGGACCATCAGGAAGCAATTGACTAAAAACCTATAAAGTGATACACGGTAGCTCTAAGAAAGCATTAAGAGGCGACTGTTGTCACCTCCAACACTCGTGGTCGCTGTGGAAGCATAACTTCGGTAAAAGACGAACTGCAAACTACACCCTGCTCCTAATGTTGTATCTACAACATCATCGCAAATTATTTCATATATCGTAATGAATTAACCAAGTAAATCCTGATCTCATCAGTCACTTGACATAGTCCGTCGCTATGATGGAGAAATGGGTTTCAAATGATCCCAGTTCTCTGCTACACCTAGCAACTTACATTAATGTTGCTCTTATGTCGAATCCGGATCAAATCCCTGTAGGACCTTTTGAAATCCTTATGAATTCTCTGAAATATTTGTGAAATCTTTGTTTAATTTTTGTTTGTGAAATCTTCAGTGTTCGTTTGAAATCACTGATATCTTTCGAAATCTTCTCAAATTTGTTGAAACTTTTTGAAATCGTTTAAAATCTTTGAAATGTTTTGAAATCTTTGAAATTCTTGAAATCTTTTAAAATCCTTATGAATTCTTTGAAATATTTGTGAAATCTTTCTTTAATTTTCGTTTGTGAAATATTTAGTGTTTGTTTGAAATCATTGACATCTTTTTAAATCTTCTCAAATTTCTTGAAACTTTTTGAAATCGTTTGAAATCTTTGAAATGTTTGGAAATTTTTCAAATATGATGTACAGCACCCATGTTAAAATCTTTTGAAATCCTTATGAAATCTTTAAAATATTTCTGAAATCTGGTGTATTCGTTTGAAATTATTGAAATATTTAAAATTTTGTGAAATCTTTTGAAATCTTCTACAAAATTTTGTTATCGTTTCAAATCTTTGAAATCTTTAAGAAATTTCTATGAAATCTTGTTGAAATCTTTGAAATCTTTTGAAATCCTTATGAATTCTTTGAAATATTTGTGAAATTGTGTAGAAATTGATGATGTAAATTGTTGGCTTTAGGGTCAGGTAAATTGAAACTTTTATTTGTGAAATAATGGTGAAATCTTTCTTCAATTTTTGTTTGTAAAATCTTTAGTATTCGTTTGAAATCATTGATGTGTTTTGAAATCTTCTCAAATTTGTGGAAACTTTTTGAAATCGTTTAAAATCTTTGAAATGTTTTGAAATGTTTTAAATTTTTGAAATTATTGAAATCTTTTGAAATTCTCATGAATTCTTTGAAATAGTTGTGAAATCTTTCTGAAATCTTCTTAAAAATTGGAAAACGTTTCAAATCTTTGAAATGTTTGGAAATCTTTTTAATCTGACGTACTGTACCCATGTTGAAATCTTTTGAAATCCTTGTGAATTCTTTGAACTATTTGTGAACTATTTGTGAAATATTTCTGCAATCTGTTGTATTCGTTTTAAATCATTGAAATATTAAAAATTTTGTGAAATCTTTTGAAATCTTCTACAAAATTTTGTCAATTTTCTACAAAATAATTAAATTTTTAACAAAATAGTTCTATTTTCAACAAAATAGTTAATCTTTCAACAAAATAGTTAAATTTTCAACGAAATAGTTGAATCTTCAACCTACATCGATGAATTTTTAACCAAGTGGTTAAATTTGCAAACAAAAAAGTTAAAACTTCAACACGAAAAGATCAGTTTTCAACGAAAAGATGAATTCTCAACGAAAAATGTAATAGTTGATATTCGACAATAAAAAAAAAAAGAAACGAATTTTTAAAAAAATATTTTAACTTTTAACCAAAGAGTTCCATTTTCAATAAAATAATTAAATATTCAACAAAGTAGTTGAATTTTTCTTTAAATAGTTGAATTTTCAGCCTAGAAAGATGAATTTTTCACAAAATAGTTTAATTTTTAACAAACTAGTGTAATTTCTACTAAAAGAGACGAATTTTCAACCAAGAAGAGTAATTTTCTATTAAAAAGACGAATTTCCAAACAAAGACATCAATTTTCAACTAAAAAATATTCAAACAATAATTGATCTTTCAGAAAAAAAAGAATTTTTACCAAAAGAGATGAATTTTCAACCAAGAAGCTCAATTTTTTTACCAAAAAACTAATTTTCAACAAATAAAAACGAAATTTCAACAAAATAGTCAAATTTTTAACCAAAAAGAAGAATTTGCAACTAAAATGAGCCAAACGACGAGTTTTCTTTAAAATAGTTCCATTTTCTACAAAATAGTTAAATTTTCAACAAAATAGTTGAATCATCAACCTACATAGGTGAATTTTCAACCCAGTGGTCACATTTTCAAACAAAAAAGTTACAACTTGAACACGAAAAGATGAGTTTTCAACGAAAAGATGAATTCTCAACGAAAAATGTAATAGTTGATATTACAAATAAAAAAAGAAACGAATTTTTAACAAAATATTTAAACTTTCAACCAAAGGGTTGAATTTTCAATAAAATAATTTAATATTCAACAAAGTAGTTGAATTTTTATTTAAATAGTTGAATTTTCAGCCTACAAAGATGAATTTTTCACAAAATAGTTTAACTTTTAACAAAATAGTGTAATTTCTACTAAAAGAAATGAATTTTCAACGTTGATCAAAATTATGAATCTTTAATACAAAAAAATGCATTTTCAAAAATTGGTTAAAATTGAACCCGAAAATATAAATTTTCATGAAAATAGTGAAATTTTCAACCACAAAGATGAACTTTCAACAAACAAAAAATATATCTTTTTAACGAAGCGGTTCAACCTGAAACTGAGGAATCGGATTTTCAATTAAAAAATAGGCATTTTTAACGAATAACGCAATTGTAGACATTTTAACCAAAAAGATTTAAAATTTTACTAATAAACCATTGAATTTAACCAAAAAAGACTAATTTTCAACAAAATATTTGAATTTTCAACAAAATATTTGAATTTTCAAACAAATAGTGGAATTTTCAACTAAAAAAGGTACATTTTCAACTAAAAAAGGTACTTTTTCAACCAAAAATGATGAAGATAAATTTTCAGTAAAAAGAAAATTAATTTTTAATACAAAAAAAACTAATTTTCAACAAAGTGATTGAAGTTCTAACCAAATAGTTCAATTTTCAATCAAGAAGATAAATTCTCAACCAAGAAGACGGATTTTCATTCGAAAAGATACATTTTCTATCAAAAAAGACGTATTTTTAACTGAATAGTGAATACATAAGTTTTCAAACAAATAGTTGAGTTTTTAAATAAATAAGACTGAATTATTTTCAAATAAAAAGAGGAATATTCTACAAAACAGTTAAATTTTTAACTCGCAGATATTTTATCTTTTTACTGGAAAGAAGAATTTTCAAAAAAATAGATTAAATTTTAACCAAAGAGATGAATTTTAAACCAAAATAGGTCCATTTTTAACCAAGAATGGAAAAGTTCCATTTCCAGTTTAAAAAAATAATTGTATGCCAAGGAAAAAAAAAACAGAATTTTGAACAAAATAGTAAAATTTTCAACCAAGGAGACGAACCTTCAACTAAAAAAAAAAATTTTTTTTTAAAAGTGGTTCCACCATCCTTAGTAAGTAAAAGTGATGACATCTTAAAAAATATTTTTAAATTTCATAATAGTAACATTTTTCAAGGAAAAATAGAAACAAAAAATATTATAATAGGAAAATAAATTAATAACAAGAATTTTATATCAGGGTGGCCGCAATTTTATCATTTTAATTTTGAAAGCATTTCAGTTGTAATTTGTAATTGGTCAATTTAGAAAGGAAGCTTATTTTCATTCATTTTCACACTGACAAGTTTCAAATTACACAATTTTAAAAATTTTTAAACACCTTCTTTCCATATTCCCTTACTCTTCTCCACTTTCCTCTTTTCCTTTGTATTTTCCCTTTTCCTTTATCCCACTTCCTCTTCCCTTTCCCCCCTCCCCTCTCCCTTTTCCATTTCCCTTTTCCATTCTTTTTAAATTGGAAAACACTTTCCCGTTTTCTTTTTCCTTTCCTCTTTTCTTCTTCCTTTCCCCTTTTCTTTTCCCTTTTCCCTTCTCCATTTCACCTTTCCTCTTTTCCTATGTAATTTTTTTTTAGAATTCTTACATTATTTTATTTGAAAGCTTTTCTGAGTTCTTGAATTTCCTCATTTTAATTTTGAACGCATTCCAGTTATAATTGGTCAACTTAAAAACGAATCTGATTTTCATTCATTTTGACACTAACAAGTTTAATATTATTCAATTTGGAAGGCTAAAAAGTAAAAAATTTTATTTGGTATACTTTGCAATTTCAATATTGTTAATATTTTTATTTTTTTTATTTGGAAAAACTTTCCTCTTTCCTGTTCTCCATTTCACTTTTCCAATTTTTTAAATTGTGAAACACCCACATTCCCTATCCCCTTACTCTTTTCCACTTTCCTCTTCCCACTTTCCACTTTTCTTTTTGTGTTTCCCCTCTTCCTCTTCCCTTCTCTCTTTTCCCATTCCCCGTTTCCCTTTTCCCTCTTCCCTTTCAGCTCTTCCCTTTTCCCATTTCCATCTTCTCTTTTACCTCTTTCTTCTTCATCTTCCCTTTTCCATTTTCCCATTTCCATTTTCCCTATCCCTCTTTTCTTTTACCTCTACCCTACACTCTTTTTTCAGTTCCCTTTTCCTATTTCCCTTTTCCCTTTTTTCTTTTCCCTTTTTTGCGAGATATGAAAAAGCTTACATAACAAAGTTATTCCTCTTTAAAAGGTCTACAATAATTTCTATTACCACTTATTAATGTTTCACACAAAATTTTAAATCTTTCCCCATTCTACTTTTCCTTTGTGATTATCTACTATAGGTTCATTATCCCTGGTTTTCAAGAAATTTTCCCTTTTAATTTTTTTCTCATTTTTTACGCGTAAATGCTAACTGAATTTATAGAACTTAATAAAACAATTTAACTATCTTTGGTGGGAAGTTCATTCTTTTTAGTTAAAAATTTGGACTAATTTGTTGAAGATTTAACTTTAATTTTTCGTCCAAAATTTATCTGTTTTGTTAAAAACACGTCTTTTTGGATAGAAAATTCATTCCTTTGATTTGAAAATTCCTCTTTTATGGTAGAAAAGTCATCTATTTGGCATGAGAATTTAACTATTTGGTCAAAAATTGATCTGTTTTGTTTTAAATTGATTTTTGTAGGTTGAAAATTTAACTATTTGGCTAATACTTCAATTTTATTAAAAATTCGTCTTTTTTGCTGGAAAATTGTCAAGTACTCAATTGTAAATTAAACTATTTGGTTCAAAATGATTATTTTTGTTAAAATCCAGACTTGAAAACTAAAATCTTTTCTTAAAAATTCGTCTTTAGGTTGAAAATTCGTCTCTTTTTTTGAAAATGCAACAATTTTTATGCAAATGCAATATATTTCGACTTCCAATCTCAGAAATTTGAAACGTATCGTATTGAATTCAAAATTGTATCTATACTAATTTTATTTAAATGAATTCATTCCCCTATTATCAAATTAAAAGCCCAATTTGTTGAATAAGTTTAAGTTAAGCAGTTCAAAAATCAATATTTCGAACCCAGATTTGAAATACTTCAAACTGAATGTCTATTCTTAATTTTTCTTTTAATTTGAAGTTAATTTTGATTGTGCGAAGAATATTTGAAAATAAATAAGAACTTTGTACTCTACATTCCTAAACAAATAAAGTTATTATTTCAGTTATTTAGTATCTGATACTGTTTTTTTTTGCTTATCATTAAACATTTGATGCGGATTTTTGTGGATTTTAGTAGATAAGCACTGTATTCTAATGCAAGATTCCTGTTTACGACATGTTACCGACATGGGGACTCTCGCAGAAACTTAGCACGGACACAAACCACTTGAGCTGTCGACTGTTCTCGATGTCGGTAATATGTCGGTAACAGGAATCCATTTTAGGACATTTAAAAAAATTCCAGGGAATTTTTATGACCATTAAAAAGTGTCAAGGGATTTCAAAGGATTTGAAATATTTTAGGGAATTTAAAAATAGTCCAAGAAATTTTAAATAGATTTCAATAATTTGAAGGGAACTCAAAGATTTTAGGGTATTTTTAAAAATTCCAAGAAATTTTCAAGAACATAAAAAATTTTCAAGGGATTTCAAAAGATGTGAAATATTTCAGGGTATTTTAAAAGATTCCCAAGGAATTTTTAATAGATTTTAATTCTTGAAGATATTTTAAAAGATTTTAAAGATTTAAGGGAATTTTCAAAATTTCCAGGAATTTTCAAGAATTTGAACAAGTTTCAAGGTATTTCAAAGGATTTGAAATATTTTATGGTATTTTAAAAGATTCCAAGGAGATTGAAATAGATTTCAATCGTTTGAAGGAATTTCAAAGGATTTCAAAGATTTAAGTGTATTTTATAATATTTTAAAGAGTATTAAAAATTTTTAAGGGATGTCAGAGGATTTGAAATATTTCAGGATATTTTAAAAGATTCCAAGGAATTTTGAATAGCTTTCAATAATTCCTGTATTTTAAAATATTCCAAGAGATTTTGAATAGATTTCAATAATTGGAAGGGATTTCAAAGGATTTCAAAGTTTTTAGGGTATTTTTAAACATTCCGAGGAATATTCAAGCCCATTTAAAGTTTTCAACGGATTTCAAAGGATTGGAAATATAAAATATTCCAAGAGATTTTTAACAGATTTCAATAATTTGAAGGGATTTCAAAGGATTTGAAGGATATCAGGATAGTTTGAAAATTTACAAGGAATTTTCAAAAACATAAAAATTTTTCAAAGGATTTGAAATATTTTAGGGTATTTTTTTTTAAATCCAAGGAAATTTCAAGACCATTCAAAATTTTAAGGGATTTCAACGGATTGGAAATATTTTAGGGTATTTTAAAATATTACAAGGAATTTTGAATAGATTTGAGTAATTTAAAGGGATTCCAAAGGATTTAAAAATTTTAGGACATTTAAAAAAATTCCAGGGAATTTTTATGACCATTAAAAAGTGTCAAGGGATTTCAAAGGATTTGAAATCAAAAAGTGATTGGTCACAAATTTGTAGATCTTTTTAGTTACACCATTTTTTTTTTCATCTTTTTTTTGTATCTTGCATAGTTTGACCGCAAAATGAAATTTTAATTTTTAATTATTTTTTTGCGATCAAAATTTGAATTTTCAATTTTTCTAAAAAATTACAAAAGTTTCATGATAATTTTGTAGGGCTCTGAAAAAAAGTTTCTCTCCTGACTTTTTTTCATATCGTGCGTTGTTCGGCTTCAAATGTTAATTTTCGTTCGTTTTTTTGGATTTTCAAAATGCTATAACTCTAATAATTTTCTTTTTATCGAAAAATGTCGAAAGGATAAATTGTTTTTCTTTTTGAGTATTACCAATAACCGTACATAGACTTCTCAAATCTTGAAAAAAGTGGTCTTAACAATTTTCAAAATGTGCTCACTTTTTTAATTTTTATCGAAAATTGTTGATTAACGAACTCGTTCTTTCTTTTTATGCCTTCATAAAATGTGCCAAAGCACAATCCAATCTGATCAATCTTTTGAAAGTTATCGTGCCTACAATACACTATAGACTACACACAGACAGACGGACGGACAGCTTCGTGAAAATCGTTTCTTCCAGCTCAGGGGGTCTCAAAACGTGGAGATTCAATGAAAACCGACTGAGTAAAATGTTATATAAAACCAATACCTTCTCATTAGCATGAGAATGTAAAAAAAGTTTTTAACCAAGAATAATTGGATTTTTTTATTGTTTTTTTTATCAATATAGTTCCAGTTTAGGCGAAAAAAACGAGAAAAGGGGAAAGTTTCTCAAAAATAGGGAAGAAAAAAAGATTACTTTAAGAAAGGGGAAAAGAGTATGAAAAGCGTCCAACTCAAATCGACAATAAAAAAATTAAAAAACCATGGTCAGGAAGAAGGGAGGTGGTACTAAGGAAAGTGAGGGGAAGTGAGGGAAATAAGGAGATATGAAGGAGGTAGAGTGACGAAAATGAAGGGGAATAAGGAGAAAAGAAGTAGAGAAAATGAGGGGAAATAGAAGAAATTAGATGAAATAAGGTTAGGGAGGTAGAAGTGGTGGAAAATTAGGAGTAAGGAAGTGAGGGGAAAATAGGGGGAACGAATTTTCAACAAAAAAAGTTTATGTGTAACAAAATTCTTGAATCTTAAGAACATAATTAAATTTTGAACCAAAGTATTAAATTTGTAACTAAAAAAGATCAATTTTTTTTTAATAGTGACACATCCATTTAAAAAACTGAGTTTTCGATCAAGAAAGCACGAATTTTATGCAAAACAATTGAGTTTTTTACATTTATGTAATTATTTGCCAAATCGATGAAGTTTCAAGCCTGAAAGAAACTTTTTACAGAAAAGTTAAATCTTCAACCAGAAAATATGAATTTTTATCAAAATGATTAAATTTATAACCAATTAGTGAAATATTCATTTAAAAAATCAATTTTTTACAGAAAGCAAAATATTTGAATCATCAACTATTTGATTTTCTACAAAATGAACAAATTTTTCACAAAACAAATGGATTTGTAACTGAAATGGTGAAATTTCTCCAAATCTGAATCAGAGAAATTTCTAAAATTGCTATTGAAATTCCACTTTTCCGAAAAAAAGTTTCATGAATCTAATGCCTTGTATAAATTTTTAAAGTTTCAAGATGTACAGTTTATAATACAAAAATTGTTGTTATTCAAGAATATGATCTCTTTTTGCCTCATGGATATGAAGCCTTGTAATGTTAACAATGTTGAGATTTTTTTATTTTGTTTGATTAAACATTCCGTATCTCATGTGTAATTAACTGTGTAAATGATTTTTATTTTTCCATTTCAAAGCAACGATTTGTCAAACTTTATGACGATGAATGCGAGGCCTGTTTACAATCTTCACAATATGACGTTTCAATTGTTTCGATAAAGTAAAAAATGTTGCACAATCACATTCTTTGATTAAACTTCTCCACTTGTCACGTAACCTGATTCTATAATATTACTTGAATTATTATATACAGCCCCAACAAAAATATGAATTTTCGATTCAAGAGATAAGTTTACAGTCAAAAATGGAATCGTTAAAATTTGAGTTTAACAAATAAAATTTCAACAGAAAAAGAAACAAATTTTCAACAAGTTTAATTTAAACGAAAAAGATGATTTTGAAACAAAATCGTTGAATCCTCGACCAAGCAGATGAATCTTAAAAAAAATGTTGAAAACTCGTTTTTTTAGTCAAAAATTTAATTATTTTGGTAGAAAATGCATATTTTTGGATTGTCAATTCACCTTTTTTTTCTCAAAAATTCGTCTTCATGACTTGAAAACTCAATATTTTGGATGAGATTTTTTTTTCTCTATTGATTGAAAAATCTTTCTTGGTTGGAAATTCAACTCTTATGTTGAAAATTCGTGTTTATTAGTATAATTTAACAGTTCTTTATTGAAAATTGAAATATTTCTTTCTAGAAATATCAAGTGTTACACTTTTTGTTGAGAATGATTTTTTTTATCAAAGATTCATCAGTCTGTTTTAAAATTCAACTATTTTTTTGAAAATTTCCTTTTTCTTGATTGAAAATAATGTATTATTTTAACTAAAAGTGTAATGTAATTATGAAGTTTTTCTAAAAATTGTATCATATGTGATCGAGTGTAGCACGAGGTTCAGAAAAATGATGAATACCTTTGTCTATTTCACTGTAGAAAATATTATTATTAGGTTGATTTTTAGTATTAATACAGAAATCTAAAAAATAGTCCCACTTCAATATCATGTGTGATGATTAAAATTTTAGTACTACCTCCTGGCCTTGAAACAAGAACCAAGTCAGAATCAAATGTCATGATGGGTTTTTGTTTGTTCTAAAAAAAATGTCATACGTTTTGAAGTTATGTTAAAAAAATAACCGGTTTTGCATAATTTTTGTTTGCTAACGCGTATAGTTTTTTAATCTGAAGATAGCAAATTAAAACAGTACCTATAATGGTTATAAAGAGCGTTCTAAAAATAGTCCTTAATATAAAATGAACTCTAAGTTTTTACAGTGTTCTTGAAAAACACATTTTATAGATCTGTTTTAATTTTCTTGAATCATCAATTACTTTTTCAGTCTTTTTTACGTTCAAGAAGGGTAATACATGTACCGCAAACTCTTAATGGAAACTTGGATTATGATATTTCGAAATCTTAATTTATGAATTTACTTAGAAGATTTTTGACGAAGTAACACTTTTAGTAAGGATCATAATATTACCCGCAGACAAAGGCAACACAACAGTAATAATGGATAGAGAGGACTATAACAACAAAATCATGGAATAGTCCTCAAGTTAATTCTGTCGAGTATGTGTCTTAATTCAGGTTCTCCAGTTACCGGATTGTTCCTCATGATTACTTCGAACCCTTCATTATTGGGTCGACGACAGTGTTGGTAACTAACTAGAGGTAGAGGTGGACCAACATACATCTTATATGAGGATAGAGGGTTATTATTATTATTTCCTCTAGCAACATTTGGATCACTTGGTCTTGATTCTGTAAGAAATGCAAATTTATGAGGATTTTGGACATACATTTTGAAAATAGCTGTGGTATTGATTTTTACAATTAACTATAATAATCTACGAATAAATGTATTAATTTATTCACTTTATATACATTAAAGCTCCTACATTTGATGCAATTTTAAAATTAATATTCCCAATTTTTATGTTTCACTGTATCACACAATTAAACCACTGCATTTTTGTTCAAAAATACTCTTTTCCGCGAAGAACACAAACATATCCTTAAGGTATTTAAAAGTATAAGTTTTATTTTGGAAGTAAAATTAAAATTGAAGTCTATTATCGTGTAACTGTTGTAAATCTTCTTTGATATGTAATGAATTTTTATCAACAATGTTAATTTCAGACAAAAAACTTTAACGTTACATAACAAAACAGTTGTTCAGGATTGTAAATCTTATTTGATATCTGTTTTTTGTTTAAAATAACTGATTTCTAGTCATAAATGTCAACATAACTTAAAATTGTTTGAAAATTTACTTCTTTGAAATGTATACCCTCCCCCGGCGTGACAAACCTATTTTTATGTTATTTCCAAAACATAACAGACGTTTTCTCAATAAAACAGGTTTTTTAAGACGTAATGTAGGGTAAACTGTATAATCGTTGGTCACCCTTCAATTATGGGCCACCTTACTTAAATATGCTTATATAAAAAAAAATGATTTGTGGGTAATCACTGTGTTTTCAAAATCAGTAACCTATGATCTGATGTGGCCAACGAGGTTTGCCAATGACTATATCTCACCACATTTCAGTAACCAACCATATAATTATTGGCCCCCGGTTACAAATTATATTCTTTATAAAAAGATATAAAGCAGTATGATTCCAACAATTAAAAATAAATTCAATAATTTGTATACTTTTTGAAATCTTTGAAATTCTTGAAATCTTTTCAAACTCTTATCAATTATTTGAAATATTTGTAAAATCTTTATTTAATCTTTTGTGTTCGTTTGAAATCATTTAAATCTTTTAAAATATTCTAAAATTTGTTCAGACCTTTGAAAATCGTTTGAAATCTTTAAAAAGTTTTGAAATCTTTGAAATTGTTACTTTGAAATTGTTGAAATCTTTAAAATGTTTGAAATCTTTTGAAATACTTATGAAATTGTTCTGAAATCTGTTTGTTTGAAATAATTGAAATCTTTGAAATCTTTGTGAAATCATTTCAATATTTGAAATCTTTTGAAATTGTCTAAAACATTTTGAAATCATTGAAAATCTTTGGAATGTTTTGAAATCTTGGAAATCTGGTGTACTGTACTCTTGTAGGAATCTTCGAAATTCTTGAAATCTTTTGAAATTTTTATGAATTCTTCAAAATATTTATGAAACCTTTCTGAAATCTTTTGTGTTCGTTTGAAATCATTGAAATATTTTAATTTAAATCTTTGTGAAATCATTGAAATATTCGAAAACTTTGTGGAATCTTTTGAAAGATTCTGAAAGATTTTAAAATCGTTTAAAATCTTTGTAATGTTTTGAAATCTTTGAATCTGGTGTATTGTACCCTTTTTTAAATATTAGAAAAGCTTGAAATCCTTATGAATTCATTAAAATATTTGTAGAATCTTTCTGAAATCTTCTGTCTTAATTTGAAATTACTGAAATATTTGAAATCTTTATGAAATCTTTTAAAATCTTCCGAAAAATTTCTAAATCGTTTCAAGTCTTTGAAATGTTTTGAAATCTTTGAAATCCTTGAAATCTCCATGGGATCTTTTGAAACCTGCTAAAATAAATTTGAAATCATTTAAGATCTTTGAAATGTTTTGAAATCTTTGAAATATTTCTGAAATATTTTGTATTCGTTTGAAATCATTGAAATATTTGAAATCTTTCTGAAATCGTCGAAATATTTAAAATCTTTTGAAATCTTCTAAAAAATGTTGATGCTTGAAATCTTTGGAATGTTTTGAAATATTTGAAATCTGGTGTACTGTACCCTTGTTGAAATCTATGAGATTAAAAATTTCAATTACTATAAAAGTAATGTTTATCGTAGAAGCTAAACTCTCGTATATGCGTAGTTATTTCACCTTGGAAAACTAAGATAATTTATGTTCAAATTACCTGTGCGTTTTTTTATTATTCTACCTGGAGAAAATTCGAGACTTCAATAATTCATGAAGAGTAAATATGAAAACACTCTCTGAAAATATTTGATAATATATCACGCAGATTTCACGTGGGTGAAATCTGCGTGATATATACGTGGTGGGCGTGAAAGGCGCCCACCTGAGACACTCAAATGATCGCTGCGTGAGCGTTATCAATCTCTGATAAATTTAGAAATAACAAATTAGGCATTTCCCACCTTCTTTGTCTGCGAAAATTCACCAGGGGGCGGCGACACCATACCGCTATGCGGATCAGCCGCGTCAGTATAGAGAACCGAGTCAGTAATTCCGGTTGAGGGGTCTGTCATCGCACGTGCATCACTCGCAAGGCATCTGGCCGATCTGGCCAATCCGCAGCGGGCAATGAGAGCCATTGTGTTCCATGCCACCATTTTTCAATACCTTTAAAATCATCAGGCCTCACTCCACGAGTGGCGAGATCAGCTGGATTTTCCTTGGAAGAAACATGCCTCCACTTAGCCGAGGGCAGCTCGGTTTGAATAAAGGATACGCGGTTAGCAACAAAGACAAGTCTCACAAGCAGAGCAGCTGCGCTCAGTTCGATATTCGGGATGCTTATTGTCTTGACAAGGCTCACCTTAGTTTCAGCCATAAAAAGCGACACCCGGTGACGGCCGTCATAAGCTGGATTCTAAGGTAAACCACTGCGGCATATGCGCGAGAAGATGCATCCGAGAAGCCATGGAGCTGACATCAGGAGTCTGAAGAGGTTCCCAACCAGCGATCGATCGAGAATGTAGGGATGGAGGTCACTGAGTTACTATAATCAGTCCATCGCTCAAGGATCTCCGGCGGCAACAGGGAGTCCCAGTCGCACTTCAGAATCCAGAGATCTTACATCAAAATCTGCGCAGTAACAGTAACCGGAGCGAGCCAGCCCAGTGGATCAAACACTCGAGCGATGTCTGACTAAACAGTGCGCTTTTAAAATTACCATAAATTACCAAAAATGTTCATAAATTTCCGGAAATTTTTAAAAATGAATATTGGGTAATTTACGGTGAATGACCATATTTACCTATAAAATTACCATAAATAACCAAAAATTTCAATAAATTTTCAGAAAATAATGGAAATTTTTAAATATGAATATTGGATAATTTATGGTAAGCTACTATATTAACCGGTAAAATTACCATAAATTACCGAACATTTTCATAAATTTCGGGAAATTTTCAAAAATGAATATTACATAATTTATGGTAATTTACCATATTTATCCATAAAATTACCATGAATAACCGAAAATTTTCAGAAATTTCCGGAAATTAAAAAAATGGATATTGGGGAATTCATGGTAAGTTACTACATTTACCAGTAAAATTACCATAAATAACCAAAAATTTGCATAAATTTCCGGAAATTAAAAAAAATGAATTTTGGGTAATTTACGGTAAGTGCCAATATTTACCTGTAAAATTACCGAAAATTTCCATAAATTTTCGGAAATGAATGGAAATTTTTTAAAATGAATATTGGGTAATTTATGGTAAGTTACTATAGTTAACGGTAAAATTAACATAAATTACTGAACATTTTCATAAATTCCAGGAAATTTATGGGAATTTCAAAAAATGAATATTGGGTAATTTATGGTAAGTTACTACACTTACCGGTAAAATTACCATAAATGCCCGAACTTTTTCATATTTTTCCGGAAATTTACGGAAATTACTAGAAATTAATTTTGGGTAATTTATGGTAAGTTACCATATTTACCGGAAAAATGACTATAAATGACAAAAATTTGCATAAATTTCCGCAAATTTATAGACATGCTTAAATTGAATTCGGCAATTTTTAAATTGAATTTTTGATCATTCGGAATTCTCTAAATTTATGCCGATTTCACAGAAATCAATCAAATATTTGGATTTTTCTCTAATTCACTTGAATTTTCATGAACTTTTCAAATTCTTCTCATTTCCCTTAAATTTCTCTAAATTCACTCCAAGTTTATTTAATTTATCATTTTTTAGGGTTTCATAGCCCAGGGCAGAAATGAGGAGAGGGGAAGTAGGAAAAGAAAGGGTTAATTGCTATCTCATAGATTAAAGGAGTGAAGCTTTTCGCTTCGAGATATTCATATTTGTATTTCATAAATCAGTTCATGTTAGAAAATATGGTTACCTCCACCGCGGCTAATTTGTGAAAACTTAGATGATTTTTTTTTTATAGTGCTTTGATAAAATTTTGACTATCGAGCCGAAAATTTTTTAAACCATATACAAATCTTGTGGACATAATGATCTCATTATTGGGGTTATTATGGGAGAAAGTGTTCGGTTTGGAAAAAATTATGCCCCAAAAAGGAAATTTTTTACGTAACTTTTCACAAAGTTTCAGTTTTAAGGACGTTTTCGTTATCGGTGGTATTTCTGAAAAACCAAAGATTATTCTCTAGTTAGATATGTCAGAGATGTAAAAATAATATCCTTTTAAAAGCTGTTATCTTCGACAGAACTTTAGGATTCTTATCGCTTTTGTTCGATATTCTTATCACCTAAAATCATCACAAAATCATTTAAGAAGTAAAAAAAAATCTAACATTAAGTATAGTATTGATATAGTATTGAAACTCTTGAGGGTTTGATGGGGCCGTGGCTACGGCTACCGGAATTTCGCTGCAAAAAGCCTGATTCGTCGGTAGAAATAGCTAATTTTTTTGATTCGCTAACTTCCTATACCTAAAACCATTTTCCGAGAGACCCGCTTTCCCTTAAAAAGTTCCGTCTTATCACATATATTACAATGCTTGAATGAATAGATTCAATATTGTTTGAAAGATAAACTGAAAATGTCTTTCAGCTGATAACTTGTTGACATACTTTTGTAATGTCTTTCCAGTGACTTTCTGTTGTCGTATTTTTTAAATTGACAGCCAATGTAATTACTTGAACGGCACCTTATCAATGAGAAATGTCTCTGTAGGAAAAATTGATAATAATTATTTTGGGAGAAAGTTTTGCGCACTTGTTTATTGTGACATTCTCTTTCTTATTATTTGTAATAATTTGTCACTTGCAAAGCTTCAAGTCGATTTTGGATCACAAACACTTTTATATTTTAGACTGAAGTTTTTTTTAAATTAAATTAATGGTGTAAAGCATTTTGATTTACACGCTTTACTCTATAATCATAAGTCAATGTTTCTAGCTTAAAATTGCTCAAAATGATATAATTTAGAAATTTTTTGATTTATTCTTCAATTCATAGCACTGAAGATGATAGCGTGGATTTTTATTTTTTTTTTTAAATATTTCAAGTGTACAATGTATAAGAGTGAATATGTGAAATTCTGCAGTTTAACTGCTTTCAATTAAGAAATTTTCGCTTGAAAAGTTTTAAAAGACTTCATTTTATGCACGAAAATTATTGAGCGGTTAACTAAACATTTCTTAAGCTTTAATTTTAAGAATTTTAAATTCAAAAGTATTTCACTTTGAGTATTTTAATTTGCGGTTCAGTTTTTATAACTTCAAATGAAAAAATTATTATCTTCAAGAGTTCAAATGTTTTAATTTCAATTACCGTGATCAATTCTTTCTCAATTGTTCAATTTTTATTTGCAGTCAAAAAGTTTTTTCTTTTTTTTTGACCTAGGATTACAAATATCGAGAACATTGCAATGACATAATTTTGAATGACATGGTGTCCAATCGATTGCTATACATATATTTGAAAAACTTGAAATGTAAGGTGTTTTTTTTTCTTCTTAATAATAATTATTCATTATTGTCTATTAATATTTCACCATTCCTTTAAAACTTAAAAATAGAAGCTTTTTTGTGAAAGCGATCATGTACACATCCTAATTTGAAATTATAGCATTGCATTAAATACAATAAAATTCAACAATGTACAAAAGAATACAAAAAAGTTCAAAAATCGTCTCAATAATAGAAAAAAGTTGAACTTTCCTGTAATTTGGGTTGTAATTTATTGTATTTATTTGTAGATTCTTGTGAAAATAGTTTTCTGTACTTTTTTGTAAACATTTTTCCACCAGGGAGGGCTAATATGTAAGAAACATAACAAAAGAGGGTACGTGGTACAAAATTTCAGAAAAAAACTTTCAAAATATTTATTGCAATTTGCAATAATATTTTAAAATTCGGGTTTTTATAGTAAAACTTTTTTCATTAACATAATTCAAAATTGATGCAACAATATAAAAGATTCCTTGGTTCGAGACGAATCGACTGACCTATAATATTAATACATTTTATTAAAGAGTGAGGAAGTTTTTTATCAAAATTGCATTTTTGTCATGTGTATTCCTGAATAAATACATAATAAACTGAAAATTACTTCTAATTGTCTTATGGGTTGTTGACCAGTGGAAGTAAATGTTCATAGATGTGCTCAACTTTGCACTCCTACTATTTTATTTTTTCTCAACAAAGTACAGTTGCACTTTGATAAGTCGAGCTCTGATGTGTCGAATTTTTTACTACTCGAATTTTTTTCTCATTCCCGGCCAAAAGTCCTATCTCATACGTGTTAAAAATACTCAATAACTCCAACTTTGATCATTCAAATTTCCTAATATCTCAAACAAAACCTTCCAGCCCATTTGACCTTTTAGACTCAATAATTTGAAATTCAGTATTTACTTACAAATTTTGGGAAGGACATTTGTAGCTGATTGATAAACGACCACTCACTTATGAATTCTGAGATATTCAATATCTACAGATGTCCTTCCCAAAATATAGAAATTCACAGAATTCATTGAGAGCAAGTGTTCATGAGTCATGCAATCCTCACGAACCATGAGGGTGCAGTCCTATGGAGGTGGATTAGTAAAATAGTGGAATAGTTTGAACGAATGATGTAATTGCTAGAGTTCGTGCAATATACTAATTGGTCAAAACTATTTCACTTTTCTACTAATCGACTTCCATGTCCTCCATTGGACTGCGCTCTGAGGCCCTTTAACTCAGTTGACTCGAATCATCCAAGTTGAACGTTTACTTATTTATTCATGGATATAGGGAAATGTACCACTTTGAGCTTGCGTGATAAATCTAAAGTGATTCAAAAAGTCGACAAAGGTATGAAAATGAAAAAAGAATTGCAGCAGCATGCAATTTTCCACCTAACACTTTGTCTAAGATTATGAAGAAGAAAGATGAAATTATTTCTGCAGCTGAAAACACTACATTCCAACCTGATTGGAAATGAATGAAGCCTTCGTCTCTTCCAAACCTGGAAAAGTTTACTCTGAATTGGATACGACGTGTTTGGGAAGAAAGCATTTCCATTTCAGAGCAACAAAAAGCTGAACAATTTGCTAGTGTTTAGTAGTTTGAAATCCTGATATTGATAGGCCTTTGCCTGCATTCAAATCTCTTCGAAATAATTTTAAAGAAAACATTACGAACTTTCCTATGAATGTTCGGAAAAATTTTTTATTTTTTTGAAACCTTTAAAAATTCTTAAAAATCTTCTTTTTTCAAACTAAAATATTATCTGAATTTTCCCCAGGAATCTAAAGAATTTCTTTTTCATTCTCTTAAAGTCTCCCAGATAATTTTTTAACAATTTCGGGAATCTTTCAAGAAGCTTTTTAAAAATTACCTTGATAATTTCTAATGAAATTTCTTAGGCATTTCGAGTAAATTTTGTCCTTCTGTTGAAACCAATTTTCTCATAAAATTCATTCTTTTCTATTTTAAACTGTTTTTTTAGAATTTTGAAAAAGTTGATGTAATGCTTTAAATTTGTATCGGAATGTGAATCCTTTTTTTATATTCTATTTAATATTTTGCGATTTACAATTTTTTGTATCTGGAAATCGAAACTGGAAATTAAAAATTGGAATCTCGAATTTTTTTATTGATATAGGATTTTTCAATATGCTCTCTAGTATATAGATTAGAAAAATTTGGCTCATTCAGTAAGAGAGGTGAAACTACTCTTAAAAAATATGAATTTATGCAGGGCTGCATAAATTATTATTTGACAAAAGCTTGTAGAAATAAAAACGTAGCGAATTGAAAAGTTTGATGAAAGTACATGAATGTGCATCATTTTTCGTAATATTGAATTAAGAGTGGGGCTAGATATTGACAGAAACACAAACATTATTTTAGTAAATGATCTATTTCACCTTGCTTCATTGACGTCAAAAATAATCCCTTCTCTGATAGCATGCACCTAAAACGCGTTTAGTCGTTCATTTAATACTTAGATACATATATACGTTTTTAATTGAATAAACCGCTTCCTTAACACAATTTTTTTTTTATTCAACCAAAATCAAACTTCATAAAATTGTTTTGTTACGAATCTAAATTGTTCAAAATAGTAAAATTCAAGTCAAACTGGAAGACCAATTGTATTTTCTGGTATTACAATTCGAAAATGAACAAAACAAAATTTAAAATCTAAACAAATCTCTATCTTTGAAATCTTTAAAATTCTTTTGGAAAACCTTCAAATTATTGAAATGAATAATTTTAAGAGAATATTTAAAGAATTTATAAAATTCTCAAAAGATTATTTTTTATTTCGAAAAATTAAATAATTTTAGGGTCTAGTTTTCAAAATTTGACGATTTCATTAGAAAGAAGTTGAAATTGTATAATTTTAACTCGAATTGTTCAAAATTGAACAGAATTGAAAGCGTTTGAAATTTAAAAAATATATATATTGAGCGCTTTTGAACTGAAAACTATCCAATTCAAACTTTTTTGGATTAGGAAAAATTAAAAAAAAAAGGGACAATATTTCGAATGCAATGAAAAGGAATTGAACGTGTATAATAATATAAAAAATTTGAAATTAAAAGTGTTTGAAATTGAATAATGTTAAAACCGATACTTTAAAAATTGAAAAATTTCAGACTTACATTTCAAAAATTGAACAATTTTATTAGAAAGGAGTTGAAATTGTATAATTTCTAATTAAAAGCGTTCAGAATTGAATAATTTAAATTTTTAATTGAAGAATCACGAGACTGAATGATTGTAGATTAAAATTTCGAAAATCGGACAATTTCAGATTAGAATTTTGAAAATTAGATCATTTAAAATTGAAGAATTTTGAATGTAAATAATTTTTTATTTGATGGGATTGAAATTCAAATAAGATTAGATCAGGTATCATGGAATAATTCAAAATAAAAAATTTTTTAATAAGAAACACAGAAAATTAAAAAATTTCTGGGTAAAATTTTGAAAATTGGACGATTTCATTAGAAAAGATTTGAAATTGTATTCATTTCTGATTCAAATCGTTCAAAATTGATGCGTTTAATTTTGAATTGAATCTCGAAATTGAATTATCAAAACGTTTTAAATTTAATGTTATCAGATTAGAATTTTGAACATTAATTCAATTGAAATGCAACGGAATTTAAATTGTATTCAAAATAACTTAAAATTTGAAAGATTTCAAAAAATTTGGAACATGTACATTTTTGAAGATTTTGAAAAAAAACAAAAGGTTTTTAAGAATTTTTAAAGTTTTCGAAAGAATATAAAATTTTCTTAAGATTTTCTGGCAACTCTTAGATGATGTTTTATTTTAAATCAATTTCAAGAAAATATTTTAAAAGATTCAGTTAAGCTTGGTCTTTCATGATATTCATATTTATATTTCATAACCATTTACATATATTTTTTACATCTTTCTAGAGGAGTCTGGTTAATTTCCAAGAAAAAAAAACTATAAGAAACAGTGTTTGCTTTTCAATTAAATTGTTCAATAACTTTTGCCTGGGCGTAGATCACGTGAATATCTATTACTAGTTATCTTAGAGTAAACTAAACTAAGCTTTTTTGGAAAATATTTGTTTCCAATGCACTTTTTGAGAAGAAAGGGATGATTATTCATGAAAAAATTGATAGAATACAAAAAGATTATTGATTCAAAAACATGTGTCTTTGCCGAACATTTAATTCTTAGCGATTTTATTTGTCTTTCTCATAATGGTTATTTTGAATTCTTATCGCTGAAATGATAAGATTTGAATAAATACCTAGAAGCTGTTTTTCTTTAGAAACACTTTTTTACCACTTAACTCCATGCAATTTTCGAAGGTTTTTTCAATGCCTAAATTAATCCACAAATAATGTTAAATAGAAAAACATAATAATATTTGATAATAAATTATTTTATGAAATTGGATGTAACAAAATCTTAGAGAATCTTTTTTTATCTTACTAATCTAATCTATTTTATTTTATATCACATTTGTGGCAAGTCACAGTTGCGGCTAATTGCATTCACGATTCCAGTGAGTGAAATAAAGCCTCTGTAATTGGTGACAAATATAATTTATTCCCCATAAGAAAGAAATACGTTTTAGTAACTTGTATTAAGAAAACTGAATATTGAGTGTATCGAGTCGAATTTGGTTCATTTCTCTTTACAATCAGCCATAGAATACGAATAAAATATGACTCTTTGAATATAACCCCCGTAAGTCTGTTTTGCAAGGTCCCAAAAAAGCCCATAAGTGGAAAAATGGGTTTTGCAAGTTTTTGGTGCTAATTATGATTTTTTTGCGTTTTTTTTCAAATGAAAATGGTTTCTCATACATAAAATATTACTCTGTACTGCTAATTATATATTCACATGAATTGTTTAAGCAATGTATTATTGTTTTTAGCAATTTTCTATTTAGAACACATATAGAAAGTCGAGGTTTTTTAAAATAATTTGTTTCTACCATAAAAGATGAATTTTCCATCCAAAAGGAGGAATGTTCAAGAAAACAGTTAAATTCTCGACCCAAAAAGATAGCCTTTAAAAAAATATAGTTTAATTTTCAACAATATAATTAAATTTTCATCAACATAGTTGCATTTTTAATCAAACTGTTAATTTTGCAACCTACAAAGATAAATTTTCAACCAAATGGTCGAATTTTCAAACAAAAAAAATTAAACTTCAACCAAAAATAAATACATTTTCAACCAAATAGTTGGATTTTTTAGATGACAGATGAAATTTGGACAAAAAAAGCTGATTTTTCAATCCAAAAGGTCGAATTTGCTACCAAATAGACGTATGTTCAGCAAACCAGTTAGATTTTCGACCAAAAAATATGACTTTTTAACAAAATACTTGAATTTTCAACAAAATAATTAAATTTTCAACAAAATAGTTGAATTCTTAACCAACTACTGGAATTTTCTACCGACAAAGATGAAATCTCAACCAAAAACAGCTGAATTTTGTATAAGAAAAATGGAATTTTCAACAGAAAAAAAAGAATTTTCAACAAAATATTTAAATTTCCAACCAGAATTGAATTTTTAACCTACAAAGATGAATTCTCAACCAAAACGACCAATTTTTAACCAAGAAGATTAATTTTCTATCAAAAGATACGAATTTTCAACTAAAAAATATCAATTTTTAAAGAAAAATGGATAAGCTAAATTGTCAGTAAAAAAGAATTAACTTTCAACAAATAAAAAATACTACTTTTCAACAAAATAATTCAATTTTCAATTAAATTGATGAATCTGCAAACATAAAAATCAACAATAAAATCTTCAACCAATAAAACAAAAAAGAAAAGAAGTCCATCCAAAATGTTGAACTTCGATGCCGAAAAAGACGAATTTTCTTTAAAACAGTTGAATTTCCAACCCGAAAATATGAATTCTCAACAAAAAAAAGTAAGTTTTCAATCAAATAGTTGCATTTTTAACCAAAAAGATGAATTTTCAACAAAATAATTGAATTTTCAACAAAATAATTAAATTTTCAACAAAATAGTTGAATTCTTAACCAAATACTGGAATTTTCTACCTAAAAAGATGTACAATCGCACGACATTATCAAATATACAAGATACGCCCTGTGTAAGCCACAATGCTTCACACACATAATTTAATTGAAAAAAAAAATGTAAACTGAAATATAGTATAGTTTGTGATTCAAATTGGATCAAAATGTTACAACTAACCTGTGATTAAAAATAAAAATAAAATGTAAGACAAGGATTTCTTTCACTTCTTTATTACATTTTTCTGTATAAAACAAATAAAAAATATCAGTGTTTTGTCCACTGCCTGGTTCTGGTCAGTCCGTCTGACCGTCCACCGCACTCGTTTCACCGAAAGAGGACGTATAGGATGTAAGGTGAAATGTGAACAGGGGATATGAGAGGAAATCAAGAGAGGGAAAATGAGCGGATAATATCAGGGATAGGAAGTTCGGGAAGAGAAGTAAGGTATGGGAAATAGTGAAAAGAAAGTGTTTGTAGGGGAAGTATCGAAGAGAAAAGATGTAAAAGGGAAGACATGTGAAGGGGGAAATGAGAGGAGAGATTTTTTGTGTATGGAGGCGAACTGAGGAATTCTAGAAAAGGAAGATTGACGTTTCTTTTATAACAAACGCATGATTTCAGATGTTTCTCTGTAGCACTGGCATGATTTCTGAATAGGAGAAGGTATTTTTGAGAATGAAATTTCATTATCAGAATTTATTTTGTTAATTTTGAATAATTATAATTATTGACATTTTGGAAAACGTGTGGCTATTAATGGTAACTTATCGCTTGAGTGAGTACAATCTATCAATGCGATCAACTGATCACATCTTCGAGCAAGAACGTTACACTTACTTGAACGTATAATGTGTTTATTTTATTTTTGGATGTCCAGATACAAATATTTTTAAATTTCTAGTTTTCGACACAATCGAAGAAGATGCTTGCATTGCTAGCCAAATGTTATAAATACAAAATTTGTCCATATTCAACTTAACGAAGATGTTACAGATGAGTTCGTCAAGTGGGTGATGAGTTTCTTCACTTAAGATACTTCAAACTTAAGACATATAAAAGTGCATAGGCATTGAAGTTTTTCCAAAAAATGGTCTTGTCCTTGTTCTTATTTTTTTGTTAAAAATAATTTTTCTCCGCTTGGATGATTTTCAAACAACAAAATTTTGAGAAAATGAATAGCAAAGTTTTTGAGGATATGTATTTAAATTATTCTTCACCATTTTTTTACAACTAAATAATGACATTTTTAACCAGCGAGATGGTAGTTGGAAAACTTATTTTGCAACTAAAAAGGCGATTTTTTAACAAAATATTTGAATCATCAACCAAGTAATGCAATTTTCATCCAAAAGAGATGAATTCTATACAAAACATATAATAGTAGTCTTTTACAATAAAAAGAATCAACTTTCAGCGAAAAATACTTGGATTTTCTCATTGGGTTCTAAAAAATCAGTTCGCTTAAATTATGTTATGTGTTAATGATACCATTAAGAGCAAAGAAAAACAGTATCTAAAAAGTATGCAATCTCTAATTATTATTATAAAAATTATATTCTCATTCATGAGAATTTCATAATTTGTTAATCTGATAGTCAGTGATTTTTTAATTTAGTGTTATGAGCTTTTGAAAATTTATAAATTTCAACATTCCAAAATTTAAAATGTTATATTCCGTATAACATAAAAACCTTTTTTTTCTACCCCCCTTGAAAACTAGCCATTGCATGCACGTGAAGCAGGCGTAATGTGGCCGGTACCAGCCTAGTGACGTTCGCACATGCGTACTTCGCCGGCGGGCCAACATGTAACTTTACGCCTGCTACACATACACTGCACCCCGCAAGTGAAAATATGGAGAAATTGATCTTCACATTTAAAAAATTGTATTGCTATACCCGACAGTCTCCCTTTTTTAAAGTACGCTATTTCTTCCTTTCACCTATAATCTAAAATTGGCATGTACGCCAAACATCCTCTATCTGCTTAACATGCTTGTTTTCAACGAGGGAGACAGAAAGTATGGTCTGTATCAAGGGCGTAAAGCTATTTTGCCTCGTGTGACTGCCGCCCACGCTTCGCTGGGGCAGCAAATTCACACTCGTCAAAATAACCTTCTTTACGCCCTCGATACACAATATATTATTAGAGAATTTGAAATTACAGATTGTCGAATTTCATGATTAGATATTTTCTTTGCTAATTTGTGTGATCACTGATTAGAATGTTTTATTTCTTCTATGTAAAACTCAGTGCATATTTAGGTCAAATTAATGTGGGTCCTGCATTAAATTCATCTAAAATTGTACATTTTTAACTGGAATACTTGAATTTTCAACCAAAAAGATGAATTTCGACATAAGAAAAATAATTTTTGTACAAAAACAATCATTTTCTACCAAAAAATACATTTTTCTTCAAGA
The DNA here is from genome assembly GCA_011634705.1 of Andricus grossulariae. Lineage (NCBI taxonomy): Eukaryota > Metazoa > Arthropoda > Insecta > Hymenoptera > Cynipidae > Andricus > Andricus grossulariae. The sequence goes on along the minus strand of JAABKJ010075445.1, from coordinate 212,516,119 downwards.
AAAGAGATGAATTTTTAACTAAAAAAGACAAACTTTCAACCAAATAGTTTAATTTTGAGTTTAAAAAAATTAATTTGCAACGAAAAAATTTCCTACAAAAAAATACAAACAAATTTTCAGCCATTTTTTTTTAACCAAAGAGATGAATTTCCAAACAAGAAAGTCAGTTTTTACACAAAAAGATTAATTTTATACCAAAAAGACGATTTTTCAACAAAATGCATGAGTTTTGAATGAAATATTTGATTTTTTAACAAAAAATATCAGTTTTCAACATAAAAATATAATTTTTCAGTTTCGATTTTCGGTTGAAAAAATTAATTTTCAACCAAACTTATAAATTTTCAACTAAAATGATGAATCATTGACTGGAATAGTTTAATTTTCAACTAAAACTGGTAATTTTTAACCTGGAATTGGATGGTTCAATTTTTTATTTTTTATTATGTTCAACCAAGAAGATTACAATGTTAGAATGTTAGAATATTACAATGTTACAATGTTAGAATATTCAATTAGAATAATTACATTTTCAGTTCAAAAAAAAATAATTTTCTGTTAAAGAAAAAACGTATTTTGAACAAAATAGCTCACATTTCGACCGAAGAGATAAATTTTTAATTGAAATGATGAATCTGGAACCAACAAAAATTAATGTTTAACAGAAGAGTTTAAATTTCAATTTACAAAATTAAATTTGTGTTCCAAAAGAGAAGAATTCTAAACGAAAAATGAAGTAGTTTTTATTCTAACCAAAAATATTAATTTTTAATCAGAAACAGTTGAATTTAACAAAAAAAAACTACTTTTCGACATTAGTTTAATGTTCATCATACATCATGCATCATACATCATACGTCATATATCACATTATATTATATTGTATTGTATTGTATTGTATTGTATTGTATTGTATTGTATTGTATTGGAAACAGCAAGCCTAACGATACGACCCTGATTCGGGATTGGCCTCTCCGATGATCCGAGTAATTCTGCAAAAAGAAAGTAAAATAAGAAAACTTATTATTGTGTGAATTACTAAATTCATTTAATAAATGTTATGTACGGGGCATTTTTGAAGATGGGGCTGCAAAAATGCGCTTTGCGGTGCTTTTGGAACATGAGCATAGTGCTAGTAGATTCAATGTAGGTCCTGGTATCATCCTCGACTCAAACCTCAAAATAATACTTTTGATCTTGATTGAGAAATACACGAATATCTTTAAAACTAGAACCGACTATAGATTCCTTTTCATGCAATCGTCTAAAAAACACACATTAAAACACTATATTGTGTAACAAATTATGTCAACATATTCTCGATGTTTGAAGAAAGATAACAGAAAATCAGATTTTTGTTGACAGAACGTTATCTTTGCTGAGGCTTTCAGTTCGTTTTACATTTTAGAGTATTATACATTCTAGGATTCAAAAAAAAAAAAAAAATTAAAAGTAAAGCCCAATAAGATAGTGAAAGATTCAATCTCAGTATGAAATATTTAAATCAAAATTTACGCTGAATGGAAGTTTAGATCACACAACATATTTTTTTTCAAATTAATTATACATATACCATTTTCAACAGCCTTTGTATTATTTGAAGCGTGTCTGTAAAGTACAAGATAACTAATATTCTTATCGTATGTGGGTTCGTTACATAGAAAAATCTTTAAAAATCAAACACAACTTCTGGTAAAAGCCTTTTGCGAAATATTATTTATTGAGCATTCATACTTCTTGAAATTACTATAATTTTTATGCTGCGATCTCGAATTTTCACTTTCTCAGAACATAATACTTTTTTTAATTTAAATTTTTCTATTTTTCATAAGCACCCTTATATCTTGTGAACAGAGCTTCATTTGTGCAAGTAATGAAAAAAATTATTTTTAATCCCTAACAAAATCCGGGTTTGAAAACTTATGCAATTCAATCCTCAAGCTTTCTTTTATAAAATAAATTTGTCTGTTTTCACTGATAAAATCAAAGTTTAATTTATGGTTTTTAGAAGCAAAAAAACATTATCAGGATGAACTGCTCAGCTTCCTATTTATGAAGACAGAATATTCTTGACTATATCCTCAACTACGTGAGTTCCTTGATGAAGCTTGCGAGGCGTGATAATTAGACTGCCATGAATATTTTTCGCTGCATGACAGGGTTTTCTGGTTTAAATATTCTCGTTGGCCATGAATGGCTTCCATTACAGGGTCACTTTTTAAAACTCGGAAAACTTGGGTGGATTTTTATATTCTGCTCTGTGAAACGACGTGAAACTTTATATTTTGGAAAAATGAAAACAAATTTCCATCGGCCCCAAAAACGATGTTGAATTTTGTGCAGGTACAGTTGACAATTGAAAAAAGAGATATCATCATTTGAACAAATTCAAAAAGGAAATAACTATACTTGTAGGTAAAGCTGCGAACTCGGGATGAGAACCATGTTTGGCAGTAGGAGGCCTGGACCTGGCACCACGAGGAGTCTCGGCGGGCGGATGACTCAAGTAATCCTCAGGTTCATGTTTTATTCCAGAAGAAGTTCCGCGACTAGACATACCAGCAACGCGGTCGTTATCAGGTGAAAATTGAGACTGTAAACTCATCTCTGCAACAACAAAGAGAAAATCCATTTCCTTATTATTTTTAGTCCCACATTATTGTGGAAAACATTTTTTATACATATACATTATCTCCATGAAACAATCATTTGATAACTTAATTGTATTTCGCGCCGCTTTCTCAAGGTAAGTTGAGAGTATCTCTTTGCCATACAAGAATTACCACACGTTCAAAGCTAGAAAAAAATGTACACATTCTTTTCCTTGCATATCAGAGTTCACACACATTTTGACGTTTTATTCAAACCAAAAGTGGAAAAATGGGTGATACAAAAAAAGGAAAACAGAACATTCATCGGAATCCGACGATTTCGATTGCAAACGGGAGTTTCGTCGATTTCTGAAAAAATCTTCGCTTCGCGCTCGATAATGTATTTACCTCGTGATACTCGCTCGATCATTGTACATTCACCATATTCTTGCATACACGGAAAGAAATTTAGGGCAGCTGTTGCGTTTGATGTAGCAGGGCAACACAACCACGATTTTAACGCGACAGCAGCGCCATTTTGCGTGAAGCGGAACTGTAAACCTTTTGAGGATGGTTGATGGTTCCTCGGAAGTTCCAGGTATCCATGCCATAAACTTGACAGGCTTAGGAGGCTCTTCAGAATCAATGGCTTTGATTCTTGCATCATCCTATGGTTTCAAACTGCCTACTGCCTCGACGATCAATGTCCCAGACTTTGTAATTTTGAAGGGCGAGGCTATATAGGTCACCTGAATGAACGACCCTGCCTCTCTTATCTTCACTGACTTGATTAGGACTGCTTCTATCAGACCAGAACCGCATAGGGCTCCCTGGTTGAAGTGTTGTTTTGCTTTGCAACATAAGTTGCTAGCGATGGTACCTCCTTCTGGCAGCAGTACCATATTTTTTCTTCTTAGGGTCTTCTTTAAACCCAGCATCCTCAGTAGCTGAAGCATCGTTCATGGCACTAATTAAGGTCCCATTTCCTACCGTACCACTCGAGGTACTGGAAACCACACAATCCCCCTGTTAGTTCAAAGGTGATTTAACTCCTTCATCGGCTTCCATCTTCTCGAGAGAAGTATTCATGGAGGTTGTCATTGAAGACTGCCCTTTATGTAGTAGTTTTTTGTTGATTGTGTTTACGGAGTTCATATTGTTCGCACGAGCATTTGGGGAACTAAGTGGTCCGTTTCCATAGAGTCTCGCTTGTGGGGATAAGGCAATTTAAACTGAAAGGTTGCCCGGTATCCCAGGACACCGTACGATTCACCATACCCTGATAAAATGAAGGCGCTTCAAACGAGTCTCGGTTTTGCTTGATCCACTATACAGAGAACTTTTTTAGGAAAATGCTCTTGTTTTTTTTTTGTAATTGAATATGGAGTGTGTTTTTGCGCCTGAAACCGGTAACCTTAAGTGAAGTTCAATCGAAATTATGTAAGTACGTCTTGTCCGAATAGATCATGTATGTAGTAACGCTAGTTGCTCGATCCTAACTCACAGTATTTCAAAGCCATTACGCTTTTTTCAAATTCAAATCAGTTAAAATCGCTACTGGGTATCAGGAAAACAAAAAAGGGAGTGACTGATCCATTCGGACGAGACGTACTCTCATAATTTCGATTGAACTTCACTTAAGGTAAGTTCGTTCAATCAGCCCAGTCGTTATGGCCCGTAAAGTATGGGAAGGGTATCAGTTGTGCATCGACTTCCGTGAAGTAAGTGAAGTATCAAATAAAGATGCATACCCGATACTATTCATCGCAGAAATATCAGAGAGGCTAAACGCAGCTCGATAGTTATCCGCTATTGACCCTAATAAAGCCTATCATCAAATCCCGCTTAGCAAGGATACTAAATCGAAAACAGCCTTTTGAGTCCCAGGTAAGAGATTCTACCAGTACAAACGTATGCCGTTTAGCCTCATGCGAGCGCCGGCGACATTTTAGAGGTTGATAGACAAGGTCATCACCCCTGCGATGAAGGCGTACGTCTTCGCCTACCTAGACGACATAATCGTCGTCTTGGAGACCTTCAAGGACCATCTGTACTGGTTAGAGAGGACAAGTAAGCGGTTGACTGAAGCCAGGCTCACGCTGAGCCCCGATAAGTGTCATTTCTGCCAGTCGGAAGTGAAGTTTTTGAGATTTAAGATGAAACACGATGGTTTACTTGTCGACGACGATAAAGTCAGTCCAATCTTAGACTATCCACGTCCTAAAACCCTTAAGCAGGTGCGCCGCTTAGTTGGTGCTACGTCTTGGTACCGACAATTTATCAAGGATCACGCGAAGATCTGCGAGCCGCTCACTCGTCTAACCAGGAAGAATGTACACTTCTCTTCTGGCGACGAGCAGGAGAGAGCCTTCCAAGCTTTGAAGGTAGCTTTAACGACATCACCAGTGCTGACTTATCTGGACTTCAATGTCTCATTTTGTGCCCAAATGAATGCAAGCGGGTTCGGACTGGGCGTAGTCATCACTCAGGTCCAGAACGGCACGGAGCGTGTAATTTGCGTATGCCAGCCGTGTGCTTTCCGACGCAGAGCATAATTACTCAACTACGAAACAAGAATGTTTGCCTGTCGTGTGGGCCATGAAGAAAATCCGGTACTACCTGGAGGGCTATCGGTGTACTGTGAACACGGACCACAGTAGCCTCAGGTGGCTCCCTAATCTAAGAAATTCGACTGTAAGGTCAGCACGTTGGGCTCTGGACCTTTCGGAACATGATTCCGAAATCGTTCACCGAAAGCGAGCAATTTCCCTAATTTTTTCTTTATCCTCCCCTCATTTCCCCTACTTCCCCTTCCCTACTTCCCCTCCCATAATTTCCCCTCACTTTCCCTGTGTTATCAACTCTTCTCACTTTCCTTAGTTTCCCTCTCATCACTTCTCATACTTAACCTTCCCTAATTTTTTCTTTATCCTCCCCTCATTTCATCTACTTCCCCCTACTCTCTCTTCCCTACTTCCGCTCCCATAATTTCCCCTCACTTTCCCTGTGTCATCAATTCCTCTCACTTACCTAGCTCCCCTCTCCTCACTTCTCCTACTTAACCTTCCCTAATTTTGTCTACTTCTCCTCCCCTCATTTACCCAACTTCTTCTCATGTCATTTCCCCTCACTTCCCTTCACCTGATTTTTTCTCACTTTACCTCCCCTAACATTCCTTAACTTCTCCTCCCCTAACTACTTATACTTTGGCATTGCTCATTTCTCCTCACTGAAATCATTATTTTTGCGAGTAAAATTTCTGTTTACAATCAATAGTTTTCGAGAAAAAAAAATTGATTTAAAAAATCGTTTGCCTCCCTGTTTTCTTTTTCTTCCTCTTAGAGGAAGCTTTTTAATGGTAACATTATCCGAAACGAATAATGAAACGAAATGAATCGATTGACCTATAATATTGATACATTTGATTGGAGATTAAGGAAACTATGGTAATGCATAATATTGAAAAATACGGGTTTTCATAGTAAAACTTTTTTCACTAACATAATTCAAAGTTGATACAAGAATATAAAAGATTTCTTGGTGCAAGACGAATCGATTGACCTATAATATTGAAACATTATATTGAAGAGTAAGGAAGTTATGGTCATTTATATTATATTACGAATATATTTTTATAGTAGAAATTTTCTCATTCTTATAATTTAAAGTTGATGTGAGAACTTGAAAGATTCCTTGGTTCGAGACGAATCGATTGACCTATAATATTGATATATTTTATTGTGGAGTAAGGAAGTTATGGGTATTTATATTATATTACAAATATATTTTTATAGCAAAAATTTCCTCATTATCATAATTTAAAGTTGATGTGAAAATAGAAAAGATGGATTGAGTCCAGATGAATCGATTGAATAGAGCAAAATCTAAGAGTGTGAAATGGAAAATTAATTTCATTTTATTTTTATTATCGAAAATAGAAGTTATTTTTTATTGAAACTATTATCTTTCAGCCCATAAATTATCAAAATTCTAATTTTTTTATCGCAAGATTCACACTCTTTCTCTTGTTTCTTATTTTTTCACTTGAATTCAAACTGAATTAATAGAAATCAATAAGAAAGTCCAACTATTTTCTGATGACAGCTCATTCCTATCTGTTGAAAGGTCTTTTATTACATTTTTGGTTCAGAATTGATATTTTTTGTTTTAAAATTTGTTTATTTGGCTCAAAATTAAATAATTTTGTTGAGCACGCAACAATTTCGTTAAAGAGTCATCCTCCGTGGCTGAAAATGCAAATATTTGTTGAAAAATCGATTCAATATTTTTGCCATTTTGGTTTTATAATATTATAATAAACGTGAAAATGTTTGTTTTCGAAAATCGAACTTTATCAAAGCACTGAGTACATGTACATACTGAAAAGTACATACTGAGTACTCTACGTACATGTAACTGGGTGGCCATTTTAGTTGAAGTAAAAAATTCCAGTTCATTTCCCGTTTTTTTCTCGGTTCGCAAACATTTTTCACGGTCAATGAAATTAAATCATTCAAACTCTGAAGTTGAAAATTTTTCCATTTAAAAAAATAATAAATAAAATACAAATTTGAGCACTCAAAGTGGAACTGTTGAATCTTGAACTTTTCAAATTGAAGTTAAAGTTTTCGATTACGAAAATGTTGTATTCAATTTATTAATAATTAACATGTATAAATGGGAAGATTTTCATAATTTTCAATTAAACAATTTTAAATGAAATGCAGATAAAGTACAAAATTGAGAATTTCTAACTTTTATAAATTATTGAGTTCAAAGATTCAGATTAAATTCCAGAAATATGAATCCACGGTATCATTTTCGATGCCCAACATCAAAGAATCAATCAATGAATTTAAAAATTTCCAAAATTATGTTATTTAAAGCAATTTCAAGCTAGAAGCATTGATAATTGAAAAACGGAATTTTTTTCAACTGAACACTTCGTAAATTGGAAGTTGAGTTTTCCCCCTTGAAACGGATAAAAGACGTTCGGCTGATTGGTCTGAAATCTTTTGCAGCAGTGTAACCCTTCCTCCCATGTTTGGGTATGAAGAACACTCTGCTATTCTTCCATGCCAATGGCACGTGTTAAAGGGCTATATTTGCCCTAAATAATTTCATCAGAGGAGGAGAACTAAATCCATTGCTTTTTGTGCAAGCGCCGGATAAATGCCATCTGCCCCTGGTAACTTAAAAAAACAGAAGGAGCCTGCGGTATATTTCACTGTTTTGTAATCAGCGACCTAAACGGCGAAATTCCAATCGGGCCTCGGCACCTCTTGGCCCCAGCCTTCCTCCTGTCAATCGGTTCAGATTTGTTGAAAATTTGGGAAGGGAACTTCCATCAGGCGTTTCTGGGTTGCTCCTTCAACTTTTGGAATCGTTTTTCGATTCTTGCAGAAACCCCTTCAATCTTCCTGCTTGTGCTTTCTTCAAAATTTTTGTATTCACACTGGGCCGTCTCATAGATGTCTCAGTCTGAAGAAAATTTAGTACTATTAGCCCTATTGCACGACATTCTTGTCTTTTTACGGAGTTTCTCAAGGTGGGTATTCCACCATTCTGCTCCCTTCCTAGACCTAATTGGGCTTGTAGCGCAATTGATCTCATATGATGTAGTCAGAGCCCTTCGCAGAAAATCCGCAGCTTGCTTAAACTCATCAATGGTACAATTGCTTGTGGGGAACTGCGCAAGCCTTCCTTTGAGTAACTCCTTGTATGAGTACCAAAGTGCATTTCTGGGGTTTTCAATCTTTAAAACTACCGGGTTTCGTAGGTTTGATCAAAACACGATATATTTGTGTTCCGAGAGAGACTCCCCATCAGAAACTCTGCAACCCACTACACTGCTCCTCAGTACACCCTAGCGTAGAGACAAATCGAGAACCTCAATCCGGTTTTTAGGCCGGAATGTGAGATTATCACCCCGATTCTGAATCTCCAGCTTTCGCCACACCGAGTCATGAGGGTTTGAATCACAGCTGAACAGCAGAGGAATTTTGTGCTCTTGACATTTCCGAATCAGAGCATCCACCTCACGGAGGGGCGAAAGCCCCTCAGCATCGCCAGGGAAATTAGCCGAGAATAATCTTGAAGTTCAATTTAACTGGAGAAGATGCCAAGGGTATTAAAAAGCACTAATTTTTCTCAATTTCTATAAGGCTTTCTGTGATTCTTATTGTTAAAAGAGATTATTTGTGGATTTAATTTGCAAAATTTCAAATTTAAGATATAAAACATCTTCAAGTAATATAGAGTCAATCAGGTTTTCCACAATAATCATTACGATATTTTCGAGACATAACATTTTTGAACTAGAATGGCCAATGAGTGGTGTAAAGATGTATTATATGTATAGCAATTCATGTATTTGTGTCTTCATGCCGCATCGCTTGACCTATTGCAGAACCTTTTTTGATATACTAACAGCGAATTATGAATTTTGAAAAAAGTTGTTTATTCTGTTCATATGAGACAATCTTCGTTGATATTGAAAAAGCTACAGTACTATCTTTGACATACTTGTTCGTCTCTTCGAGACGTTGAATAACCTATTAAAGAATCTTCTATGTGCACTTACGAAGCAAATTTTTTTCAATATTGAAAGTACAAGCGGACAGTACATGATGTTGATTTATAATTTTTCAAAATATATTGTTTATCTTGTTTATATGAGGAAAACTTTTTGAATATTGATAGTACAACATGTATATGTATGGTGTAATTGTTCGCATTTTCGAGATGCGGCGATTGACTTATTTACAAGCATTGCATGATCAATCAATAGTGACTTATAAATTTTTAAAGAAGGTTACATTCTGTATATGAGGTGACTCTTTTATTTGGAATAAAACATGACCATGAGTCAAAAAGTTGTCTATGAGGAAGCAAATTCATTTGATACCTTTGAAGAAGCACATTGTTCATAAAATCAGCAAAAATAAATAGATTTCTTCAAACTTACCATTTTTTCAACATTGACGCAAATAAACGCAATTGAAAAAATCTAGCGCTACAAATCTCTTACGAATTTAGTTATCTTAAAACTGTACAAAAAATAAAAATCGGTTGAAAATTGCAGCCTCAATTGTGTTGTGAACGTTTTTTAGTCGCTTTGCCCCACTGTGTGAACAACATCATCGTGTGGTTTGAGTCACATACTAATATTAATCAACCTTGTGATTACATTCAATCGACGAGAACGCGGTCATATAAACAAGCGGAGAAGGAGGCGGAGCCAGAGACATCAGCAATGAGAGGTAGGCGATGTATACAAGCTTGCAATTAACAATCATCAGGTTCATTTTACTGAGTATATGTCAGTCGTTACGACGTGACGGTTGTCATTGAAGTAATGTTAGATTAATTTCACTTAGTATCAGGATTGAAGGCGAACTTCACGTCCTGAATGTTAATTGTCATTTGAATCAAAATTGTGATGAAGAAAAAGGGAAATTCGTATTGCTTTAGAACCGCGTTTGGGGATAACATGCGTAGGATGTGAGTGATGATAGCTTCACCAATCGAGGGAGAGAGGGAGAGCATCAAGCGACTTCCAATAGAATAAGGTTAGAGCAGGTACCAAACTGATGTTACGATAGAGAATCATTGTATAAATAAGCAGGAATTATCGTGAACTGAATCGTTTTATTAAGTCTTCACCTAAGTCCCCACTTTCGAGTTCAACTCGGAAGGAATTAATATTATTATAAACGAATGATTGCAGAATTTTTATAAAGAAATTAAAGGACCATTATAAAATTTAAAAGTTTAAAGATTTTAGGGTAAAAAGCATGAATATACTGTACGCTATAAATTACTACTGACAAAATAATTATTTTTCTCAAGTTTTATACTTTTTTGCAATTAATCATTTTTGCTTTCATAAGAAATTACTGATAATATTTGTTTAATTTTCAAAATCATAGAACATTTTTTTCTAGGGATCTGATTTGTGATAATCCAAGTGATTGGATAGATTTTTCTTCGAAAATTTCATAAAATTCCCAGTAAAAAAGAAATTTACTAACATTTTCTGTTTTTTTTCGCCCTCAAAAAATTCCCCGTCATTTACGGTCTTCCGGTCCAGAGAATATCCTAAGAAGGGAGCTCAATATTACAAAATTACAGATGTCACTGTTTGTCCTTTAATTGTGGAAGGCCTATGTATAAAAATGGGGTAAGCAAAAAGACTGAGCGCAAGATCTGGAAGCCGCGTACTTTTTTTTTATTAACTGGCTACAAACTTGCTGTTTACAAACGAAATACTCTGAAATTCTTCATGATTTTATTTTGTTAAAAAAACTTAATTTTCAAGAAAAAAGTTCAACATTTAACGAAAGAGTTGAATTTTCAAACAGAAAGCTAATTTTTTCATTAACAAGATTAATTTTCTGCATAAAAAGGTGAATTAGCAACAAAATACATCAATCTTCAACTAAACAAGATAAATTTTAAACAAAAAATGGAATAATTAAATTTTCAGTTAACAAAATTAGTTTGTAAACAAAAAATGAAAATTTTTTAAAATAAAATAGTTAAATTTTTAACCAAAGACATGAATCTTCAATAAAAAAAATGAATTTTGTACAACGTAATTTATCTTTCAAACGAGTAGTTGAATTTTTGACCAAAAAAGATGACTTTTTAATAAAATAGTTGCATTTTCAATTAATTAATAAAGTTTTCAACTAATTGGTAGAATTTTCAAATTAAAAAATTAATTCCGAACCAACAATATAACGGTAGACTTTTCAACCAAAAAATTAACTTTTAATCAATAATATTTGGATTTTCTTATTGGGTTCTATTAATTTAGTTCGCTTTTAAGCGAAAAAATGAGAAAAAGGGAAAGAGGAAAAAAAAGAGGAGAGAAAAAAGTTTCTTGAAAATAGGAAAAAAAATTAAAATTGTTTTTAAAAAACGGAGAAAAAGTTTATGGAAAAATTTACCATTATATTTTTGGATCGGAATTCATTTTTTTTATTTAAAAATCCTTCTGTTTAGTTGAACATTTAATGGAATTAAATTTTAACAAAATTGCAATCAAAAAGATGAATTTTCAACTGAAATAATGAATCTTAAAAAATAAAATTAATTTCCAAGAATAGAGTTCAACATTCAACCAAAAAGTTTATTTTTTTAACCAAGAAGATTAATTTTCCAAAAAAGATGAATAATCAGCAAAATACATGAATTTTCAACCAAGTACTTGAATTTTACCTAAAAGAGATGAATTTTCAACCAAAAAAGATGACTTTTCAACTGAAAAAGATAAATTTTCAACAAAAAGTGAAACTAATTGTCAACAAAATAGTTCAGTTTTCCACCAAAGAGATGAATTTTCAACTAAAATTATGTATCTTAAAAAAAACTTAATTTTCAAGAAAAAAGTTCAACATTTATTTTTTAACGATTTTTTCGACCATTAAATACATGTTCAATAATTTCAAGCTATGCAAAGCATCATTAGTAAACAGAGGATTAGATCAAACCATCAAAATTGGAAAGATCCTGATGGGCCTTTTTATATTCTTTTAGAATATTTAGAGTGTATCGTGATGGAATCAAGTTCGAAATTGTAAACGATTTCAATTCTCTTGAATTACCCATGGAGAAAAAGATCATTCAACTCTAGAATTGAAAGATGGGTTTTACGACTCCAGAGTTTCGATTAGGAGTTTGAACATAGTCGTAGCATGCGGGCACGTTGAGTCGCACTTATTGAGTCGTAGTTGTTCAACGTTTTAATAGTCGAAGACAAGTCGTTCGGTGTGTCAGACCCAAGACGCGAAAATAATCAATCTTTCCAAAAATTTAGAGGAGCGACATCTTGATTCATTCGCAATGTAAAGCGCCATAGCTTATCGAAAAAATGGAGATGATCTACATTATCATGTACCATCGAGCATGGAAGAACAGGTCCTATTTGAATAGAATCATCAGATTGGTCTATCTGGATCCTGCTAAAACTAAATATGCTATCAGTAGAACATATTGGTTTCCGAGTCTGAATGTCAAAGTAGATAATCAATTGCAAAACAGCTTAAAGTGTATCCCTTTTTTTGTACTAACAAAAGAGCCAAATGATACCTACATATTGTTCCTCAGGTGGACGCACCTTTTCCTTTCTCGCGCATTGACCATTCTGGTCACGTCGACAACGTAAATGCGAAAGTAGCCAAGAAACACGCATTTCTCATCGCTGACGCGTTCACAATATTTGTGAAATTGTGTGCCACAAAATCGATTTCGGGCTAGAAGGTAATAGGTTTCCTTAAACAGTGATTCCAGAGCTATATCAGGTCGAATACCCTAGTCCTTGATCGAGGTAGGTACATTTAAACAGCGACAGGCTTCTATCAGGCGACCGTTCAGGCTAAACGAAGTGATAGATAATTGGCTCCGATGCTAACCGATTTAACTGATGATAATTAGAGTTTCCGGTGGTTTAGGACGTTAAAGAACGTGAAATTCTCTATTAGCAACACGATTAACCAATACACAAAGTCAACTACTTTGGATCCCTGGACATAGCGGCATCAAAGGTAATGAGATATCGGACAGGCTAGCAAAACTAGCAGCAAGAGAAAACTCTACTGGACAGGAGCTAGTTGTAGGCATTTCCAGTAGGTTAGTCACTGGAGAAATCAAAGGATGTCTGATCAAGAAACACCAGAATGAGTGGGAATCGGCCACTGTCTGCAGAGAGGACAGAGCGCTCCTGGGTTTGAAGCTGAAACTTCATCGAGCGAACCAATTACTCAGGCTCTGAAGGATCGAAGTCAAAGTCCTAACAGAAATGTATATAGGGCATGGAAACTTCGGATATCACAGACATAAGATAGGGCTCGCAGAAAGTTTGCTCTGTTGTGTGTGCGGTAGGGATTATGAAACAGCTTTTCATATCCTTTGTCATGTCGAACATTGCCCAGGGAGGGACAGTGAGCTGGCCGACGCGCTCTCCCGCCACCCAGCACCGCAGGCGCCGTTTCCCGGGAAGCTGACCTGGAGTTCATGTTAACCCCTCTCCCAGAACACATCGAGGACGTCCAAAACGCAGCACCACTACGAATCAACAGCCTGAGAGGCCGCTCCTTCTTCAAAGAAATCTGCGATGCTCAGCAGCATGACCAAGTGATTAACCGGGGAGTCGAGAGGTGGCATGAGCTACGAGAGCTACCACGAAAAAATGCGTGTGAAGAGCGCTACGTCCAGTAACAACCTGCGAATCCGTCAAACTACCTACCTCAAGATACAATCATACGACCAAAACAAAACTGGAACCATAATCTCGTTCCGGAATCAATATAATTTATTAATTTCTGATGATATATATTGCCAATTACTGATAAAATAATTTTCTGGAGAAAACGAGACAAAATCTGCCTCGACCCGGATTTGAACCGGGAACGCTACTACTCACGAGTGGAGTCAACCAATTACGCCACCGGGGATCTAGCAGGTAGTTTCTCGTTTTTCCTGTATCAAAGTATGATTTAATAATTCATGTTATTTTGTCGACGAGGATAATTAATTAATTAATTTCTGATGTTAGATATTTCCGATTACTGTTCGAACAATTTTCTATAGGACCGAAAAAAAATCTGCCTCGGTCCCCATGAAGCTTAACACGTATTTCCCATAAGAAAAAAATATGTTTTTGTAAATTTTATTCAGAATCGTCAATATTAGCTAAATCGAGCTGAAGCTTAACATTTCTCTTCACTTCTCTTCATTTCTCGTCATCCATAGAATACGAAAAAAATATTACTTTTTGAATATCACTCCGATAAGTCCGTTTTATAGGGCCCCGAAAAAACCCCATAAGTAAAAAAAAAAGGTTTTGCGAGTTTTTGGCGCCAATTATGATTTTTTTGCAATTGTTTAATGCAAATTGTTTCTAATACATAAAATACTACTTTATAGTCATAATGAGATATTTACATAAATTGTTTAAACAATTTATTATGTTTTTAGCAATTTTCTTTTAGAATAGAGAAGGAAAGTCGCGGTTTTTTCCAAAATTTTCCACTCTTTGTCCAATTTTCAATTAGTGTGAGGTAAAAGTTCATTAATCTTAACAAACATAATTGTTTGAACAATTTATTATCATTGTTAATATTATCTTTAAATAATGCTAGAAATTGCGGGTTTTTTTCTGAAATTTTAAACTTTTTGTCTACGTTTCACTTGAATTGAGTTAATATTCAATCGAATTTAGCAAAAATAATTGTTCAAACAAATTATTATTGTCTATAGCTATCTTCTTATATATTAATACTAGATAGTTGCAGCTTTTTTCTGAAATGTTAAACTTTTTGTCCACTTTTCACTTAATGAGTTAATAATTAATGCAAGTTAATAAAACTAGTTCTTTAAACAATTATTATAATTATTTTCTATAAGCATCTTCTCTTAGATAAGTGCTAGAAAGTTGCGATTTTTTCTGAAATGTTTAACTTAGCTTTGCCTTTTTAGTTATGAACAAATAATAAATAAACATTGGATATAAACATATTTTAAACAATCTCTTTTGCGCAAATATATTTTGCTAGAGGGGAGAGGGGCTAATATCAAAATATGTTCAATACCAAATTTTTCTTTTACGCTTTGCAATAAACTTCTTTTTGTAATGTAAAACAAATCTTTTACAAGTCATTTACAGACCTAGTCCTCCCACCTACTCCTAATTATTCCATTCTTTGTTTTTGTCTCTTGTGTAATTCAACAAAATAGTTCAATTTTCAACCAAAGAAATGAATCTTCAACTAAAAAAAAAAAAAATTAAAAAAAAAAAATAGAATGGATAAATTTTCGGATAAAAAAATTGAATTTTCAATAAAAAAGCCCAACTTTCAACGAAAGAAATGAATTTAGATAAACGAATTGAATTTTCAAAAAATTAGTTCAGTTTTCAATAAAAGAAATGAATTTTCAACTAAAAAAAAAAATTTTCAACCAAAAATGGAATGGATACATTTTCAGATGAAAAAATTGAATTTTTAATAAAATAGTTCAACTTTCAAGGAAAGAACTGAATTTTCAACTAAAAAAATTAATTTTCAAACAAAAATGGAATAGGTATATTTTTAGGTAAACAAATTGAATTTTCAACAAAATAGTTCAATTTTCAACAAAAGAAATAAATGTTCAACTAAAAAAATTTTTTTTTTTTCAAATAGAATGGATAAATTTTCAGATGAAAAAATTGAATTTTCAATAAAAAAAGCTCAACTTGCAACAAAAGAAATGAATTTAGACAAACAAATTGAATTTTCAACAAATTAGTTCAGTTTTCAATAAAAGAAATGAATTTTCAACTAAAAAGAAAATTAATTTTTAACCGAAAATGGAATGGATACATTTTCAGATGAAAAATTTGAATTCTTAACAAGATAGTTCAACTTTCAACGAAAGAAATTAATTTTCAACTAAAAAAGATCAATTTTCAACAAAATTGTTAAACTTACAACTATAGACATGAATTTTCAACTAAAAAAATAAATTTTCAACCCAAAATAAAATGGATACAGTTTCAGATGAAAAAATTGAATTTTCAATAAAATAGGTCAATTTTCAACGAAAGAAATGAATTTTCATCTAAAAAAATAAATTTTCAACTAAAACTGGAATGGGTTCATTTTTAGATAAACGAATTGAATTTTCAACAAAATAGTTCAATTTTCAACCAAAGAAATGAATCTTCAACTAAAAAAAAAAATAAAAAATAAAAAAATAGAATGGATAAATTTTCAGATGAAAAAATTGAATTTTCAATAAAAAAGCTCAACTTGCAACAAAAGAAATGAATTTAGACAAACAAATTGAATATTGGCAGCCGATCTTCGGCAATATTTTTGTCGATACTGGGCCAGTCCTGGGCCGTATCTAACTTCGCACTTGGGCAATAGGCTTATCATAGAAACATTTTGAATTTTCTTGAAAATCGAAAATTCAAATTTTTTGACCAATGGTTCTGGTTTTCACCACAAAAAAAGCGAAAAATTCCATTCTGTGGTGAAACTATGCAAAATACGAAAAAAAGTTGATAAACAAAAATTTGTAAGCCAAAAAAGATCTATGAATTTGCTATTATCGATTTTTATAGGATTTGTAGTTTTCGTTTCAATCGTAAGAAAGAGCATTGAAAATAAAACTTTGAATTTTTGGAAAAAGGACAGAAGATACGGAAAAAAAGTAAATCAACAAAAGTTATTCTACCAAGAAAGATCTAAACATTTTTTTTAAATCGTTTTTGGATAGGATGCGTAGTTTCTGTAAAATGAAAAAGCTTTCCACTACAAAAAATTTATTTTTCTAATCCTTTTTTGTTGAAAAAAAAAAATTTCGTCCTGTGAAAGATTTTCTGCAAGATCTTATTTCCAAGAATTTCGTAGTTTTTGAATGTCGAACATTGAAGAATTAAAATTTTTATTTATTTTGGATAAGGTTTTTCGAACGAAAAAAGATGGGAGGACAACAATTGTGCATTCAAAAAGGATCTACAAAATTGGTTAATAATTAATTTATGATAGGACGCGTCGTTGATGTTTTGTTTGTAAAAAACAGCATAAAAATGAAAAATTTTTATTATTGGACAAACAACGCGAAGAAAAAAAAATATACAAAATATGCGTATAGAAAAAAAACTATCAATTTTTCATTTATTACTTTGCGATAGGACGCGTAGTTTTTGTTTTATTCGCGAAAAATAATACTAAAAATAAGGAAATTAAATTTTTGGAAAAACGACACAAGAAAGGAAAACAATGAATGAACAAAAGTTGTTTAGCCAAAAGAGATCTACGAATTCGCTATAAACTTTTGTCATAAAAATACATTTGAAATAAAAAATAATAATAACTTTTTGAAAAAAGACATAAGCTACAATAACATTTCCTTCAACCAAATTTTTCGCCTAAATTATATCTACAAATTAAACTATTTTGTTAAATTTTTTTTTTCGTTGAAAATGAGTCTTTTTTAGTTGAAAATTCTACTTTTTGGTGAATAATTCAATCAATTGCTCAAAATTTGACTACAGTGAAACTCGGATTTAGCTCCCCTGGATTGTGTCCTTCTGAGAATTGACGCCACGCCGCGTGGGGTTGCGTGAGAGGCGTTTGCGGGGGGATGTGCGGTGTGCACTCAGGCGTGACAAAACAGAGAGAGAAACAGAAGAGAGATGAAACAGGAAAGAGACAAAATAGTTCCGAGTCACTGGATTTAACGTCAAGGTCAGCCCCAAAACCGGCGCTAAATCCAGGTTCGACTGTACTTTCTTAAAAACTCATTTGTTTGGTTAGAAGATTCATTTACAGTCTAGTGTAGGGTCCGATTTAGAGTCGGATTTACAAAATATTTTTTCAATTTGAATGACAAAAATCGCTTCCTGGATCTATTTTAATTAGCAGCCAAGGAATTTATGAATTCATTTATGAATGACTGATGTAGTTACATAAATAAATATTCAAAAATGGGTTTGCAATTTGAATTGGACTTGGGACTTAATGGTAGGCTCGCATCTGCCGATTTCGAATTCAAAGCGTATTCAAATGCGATTCCGCCTTGGACGCCCCCGCCAATGGCACGCGCTAGGTCCCGAACATCGTTTCCGCTTGAAATTTGCTTTTCAAAATTCTAGCCATTCGGGGGAATTCGGGGAGAGAGGGAGTATTAAATGCCGGTTTCAATTACATAATGCATTTGTTGATAGTCATCTTGCAGAGACGTTAGCAAAAATCAGAGAGAGGCAAAGTCTCTTTCAGACTCGAGGTCAGGGTCATAGACCGTCTCGCAAAATTCATGCTAATCGAGGCGACCAGCAGAAGATCATCCTCGGTTTGATGAATCCTCGATTTCGGCAATGTTAATTGAGAACAGTCTGGATTTTTTTATCAATGGGGCTTTCACTTCAATCAATTAGGTATTATCAAGTGGTATTTTTAGTATAGTATATTTTTTATATTTAGAGATATAATTAAGAACTTAAAAAATGGTAAGGCTGCTGGTGTAGACAGTATTAGCGCTGAAATGCTTAAATAGTACTAGCTGTGTGTCTATTTTTGAAGCCTAGCCAATCGACCCCCGTAAAATTTATGAGGCAGACTCCCCGGAGCGCGAGTGGAGACTCAGGAGCGCTTCGAATTATCCGAAACGAGTCACCCTTTCATTGTTATGAGATGCATGCCGGTTCAAAAAACTGAAATCACGAAAGCATCGCGTGATTCAAATTTAATTAGCAGAAATAGTTTATTCATATAATTTCAAGAATGTGAAAAAAGATTCATAAAAATCATTTAATATTTGGAGTAATAATAGAAATGTCGAAGTGCACACGATAGTATGACAAGATGCACTGCGCTATGCGAGGAAACGCATTTTTTCGTTCATTGAAAAAGCACAAATTCCACAATTGAAAAAAAAAATTGAGTATAATATTTTATAGAAATTGTTACTGACAATGACTTTCACGACAATTCAGACTACTTCCAGAGAAGAACAAACTTTTTTCAATAAAAATTACAATATTGCTAAATATTTACGAATCGTTATATTTAAAATTGAAGAATAACAACTGTTTATTGTAAATTTTACATAGAAACAGTTGCTGCAAATCTCTCTCACAAACCTTCGAAGCAGTTTCAGTGAAAAAAAATTATATTCCAGGGCAAAGTTTTATCTTTACTTATTTAATTTGTTTACAGAATCAACAACTGTTGTATTGGAAAACACATAATCAAACATATATCACTTTTCCGAATATCTAGATAATTTCAGATAATGAAGGAAGATACAAATTCCAAATTTTTGCACAAAATTGTTTACAACACTTACAATTGTTAAAGTTTCATAAAAATTGTGACTAACAGTCACTCTCACTATAATTTAAAGCATATTCATCTAAGAACAAATTTCTTTCA
The DNA here is from genome assembly GCA_011634705.1 of Andricus grossulariae. Taxonomy (NCBI): domain Eukaryota; kingdom Metazoa; phylum Arthropoda; class Insecta; order Hymenoptera; family Cynipidae; genus Andricus; species Andricus grossulariae. The sequence continues at coordinate 212,496,600 of JAABKJ010075445.1, read as the reverse complement.
ACAAAAATTACACTATGTGGCTGTTTGTTAATGTCATTAGTTTATAACAATGAAAACAGACAATTATCAAATTATTTGCATTCTGGGAGTACTCTTGCGTCAATTTAAGATGATTTTCATCAGATGCAAACGGCTATTGGAGAGTAAATAATGATTTTGTGAAAAATCTCGATTTTCTCATACTTCAAGTAAACATATAATGAATGAACAAATGAAAATGCAACAATCATCAAGTCTTTTTTAAAAAAACCCGGGAGGACGGAAAGCCAAATCGGATTGGTATTATATCCATTGTCCCTATTGATATTATTAGGTTGCTTTAAGATTTCGATTGCTTCTCTATGTTTTCTTATCAGAAAGACGAATTTTCAACAAAATACATGAATTTTCTACCAAGTAGTTAAATTTTCAACTTAAAAAGGGTAAATATCTAACCAAAAATGGATAACTGCGATTTCCAGATAGAAAAAGTAATTTTGAACCAAAAAACCAAATTGTCAACAAAAAAAGTTAGATGTAAATCTTGAAGAAATATGCATTTTTAACAAACATGAATTTTCAACAAAATACATTAACTTTCAACACAAAAATATGATTTTTTAACGAAAGAATTGATTTTCTATCAATAAGTTAAATTTTCATAAAAATGGTTTAAATTTTAACCAAATAGTTCAATTTCGACCATAAAGACGAATTTTCAACAAAATACATGAAAATGCCAAAAAGTTGAATTTTCAACTTATAAAGGATACATTTCTAACAAAAAGTGGATACATTCCATTTTCAGATAAACAAATGAATTTTGAACAACAAAAAAAAACAAATGGCCAACAAAATAGTTACATTTACAACCAAAGAGATAAATTTTCAAAAAATGTGATAAATCTTTAAAACAAAAAATGAATTTTCAACAAGAGTTCAATCCAAGAGATGACTTTTTAACCCAGAAGATTAATTTTCTAAAAACGGAATAGTTAAATTGTCAAGCAAAGGAGGTGAATCTTAAAGAATATGAATTCCTAACACACTAGTTTAACTTTCAACCAAAGTCGTTCAATTTTCAACCAAAATGATGAATTTTCCAGCAAAAAGATCATTGCGCTCTACAAAAAAAGACAAGGTGTCAACAAAATTGTTGAATTTTAAAGCCAAAAGGACGAATTATTATCTATAAAACGGTGGAATTTCCAACCTAAAATTTATGATTTTTTAACAAAAAAGTTAATTTTCTACCAAATAGTTAAATTTTGGCATTATTTGATTATTTTTTACTGGTACTCAGTTGACTAATAGTCAAATCTTAATAAGTTTATAAAATATTATATATATATCTATTGGACATTTGACAAAAACCGGGGGGGTCAAATTTTACACAAATCTAACACCTTCTCTGGATGAGAATGTAATAATTTTTTTAACTGATAATTTGACTATTCTATTTTTGGTTGAAAATTTATCGTTCTCGGTTGAAAATTTAACTATTAGATTTTTCATAGAGAATGTATATTTTTTAGTTGAAAATTCAACTACTTGGTTGCAACATTTTCTTTCTTCTTTTTTTTTGTTGAAAATTAATATTATTAACTGAAATGGAACTATTCCATTATGAGCGTATAAATATAGATATTTTGTTGAAAATTCGTGCTTTTTTACAGCAAATTTTATTATTTTGTTGTAAATTTAACTACTTGGTTTAAGGTTAAACCTCCTCAGATTCTTAAGAATATTTTAAAACATTTTTCAATATTGCTGTATGTCAATCAAAATTTCAACAAGAACCAAAATTTGAACTGCAAAGTTGAACTTTCAACCAAAAAAGCTGAGCTTTCAACAAGAAATGTAATATTTGCTATGTCAACGAAAAAATTCTAATTTTTAATCAAAATCAGTTAAATTTAACTTTAAAAGAATGACGTTTTTACCAGATAAATAAATTTTCAAATCAAACAAATTTTTCAGTGAAGAAAAAAGGAAAATTCACCAAAATTATAATTTAAGGCGAAAAATATTTTTGTACACAAAATAAAAATTTCGAATAACTATTTTTTTTAAACATTTTTTTGTATTCTTATTTTGAGGTTATATCAAAATAATTTTCATAGGATTTTTGACCAAATTTGTCAATATTTTTCAATATTTCAGTTAAGTCAAATAAATATTTCAACAAAAAATATCATTTTTAACCAAAAACTAATTGATGGAGATATTTTTATAATTTCATTCTTCAAATCTATTTCCTAAGGCCAAACATGGTATGAAAATGTCGTAAAATTTATAAAATGACCAACTATTTACAAGAATTTTTTAAATAAAAATCAATGTGTGTCCTATTTAAATAACATTTAGGAATAGTTATGAAAAGAATTAATATTTTTCATTTTTTAAATTTATGTATACAGAGTACAGCTTTTATTCTAAATTTCACGACAGTTTTTTGTACCAATAATGGGCGGGGAAGAAAGAGAAATTATGGACAATGAGTTTAGGGGAAATAAAGAGTTGTAGGAAAAGTGAGAAAAAGAAGGGAAAACGAGGAGATGGGAAGTAATGGAGAAGTGGGGGAAGTGAAGGGAAATTAGGGAGAGTGAAGGAAAATTAGGGGAAGGCAAGTACAGGAAAATTGGGGGAAATGAAAGGTAAATGAGTAAGGGAAATGAGTGTAACGGAAGCTAAGGAAAATGTCGGTGGAGTAGGGGAAATGAAGTTGGTGTTGGGGATGTGTGGAAAAGTAGGGGAAATGACAGGAAGGGAAGTTATAGTATGAAAAATAAGGGGAATAAGGGGAAGTGAGAGGAAATCAGAGGAAATAAGATGAAAAAAAGGGTGGCGAAGCAAGAGAAATTATGGGCAATGAGTGTGGGGGAAATAAAGAGTTGTAGAAAAAGTGAGAAAAAGAAGGGGAAACGAGGAAATAGGAAGTAATGGGGGAGTGGGGGAAGTGGAGGATGTGAAGGGAAAAGAAGGAAAGGAAAGTAGGGAGAATAGAGGAGAGGAAGAGTTTGAAGTAAGGGAAATGAGGAGTGATGAAGAAGCTTTAGTATGGGGAGAAATAAGAGCAAATAGAAAGAGAAGAAGTAAGAGAAATTATGGAAAATGAGTGTAGGGTTTTTGAAGGAGAAGAGAGGGGAGGGAAAGTAGGACTTATGAAGAGGGAGTATGGGAATTGAGGGAAAGAAAGTTAGGTGGAGAAGAAGTAAATAAAACGGGGAGAAATGGGCGAAGGGAAAAGGAGGGGAAGGGACGTGAAAAGAGAATAGGGAGTGTGAAGGGGACATAGAGGCAAGGAAGGGGAGCGAGAGGAAATTATGAGGGAAATCAAGGGAAGTAAGAGGGTATGAGGGGTAGGGAAGTTATCTGGGGAAGGGATGGGTTGCAAAGTGTGAAGTGAGGGGAGGGGTAGGGAAGGAGGAGAGGGTAAAATAGGGGAATAATTTTTTTTCAAATGATCCACTCCAGTTAACTTTCTCTAGCACAATAAATTAATCAATAACTATAAATTGCATGAAGTGCAAAAAAGGCCTTGGCTTAATAAAGCAGAAATAATGGGTTAAAACTTTTCCTCGGAAAATTGACTATCGAAATTTTTAATGTTATTGTTGTTACTGAGGCCTATAGCGCTTTTCAGATTTTTTGGAAACAAATTTTTCTTCAGAAAATTTTTCCTCAGAAAATTTACTATCGAAATTTCTAATGTTACTGTTGTTACTGAGGCCTATAGCGCTTTTGACATTTTTGGGAAAAAATTTCTTCTTCAGAACATTTTTCCTCAGAAAATTTACTATCGAAATTTTTAATGTTACTGTTGTTAAGATAGCCTATAGTGCTTTTTACATTTTTCGGAAAAAATTTTTTTACCAGAAAACTTTTCCTCAGAAAATTTACTATCGAAATTTGTAATGTTATTGTTGTTATTGAGGCCTATAGCGCATTTAAAATTTGTTGGAAAAAATTTTTTCTTCACAATATTTTTTCTCAGAAAATTACTATCGAAATTTTTAATGTTACTGCTGTTATTGAAGCCTATAGCGCTTTTGAGATTTTTGGGAAACAATTTTTTCTTCAGAAAATTTTTCCTCTGGAAATTTTATATCGAAATGTTTAATGTTACTGTTGTTATGAAACCCTATAGCGCTTTTGACATTTTTCGGGAGAAAATTTTTTCTTCAGAAAACTTTTCCTCGGAAAATTGACTATCGAAATTTTTAATGTTATTGTTGTTACTGACGCCTATAGCGCTTTTGAGATTTTTGGGAAACAATTTTTTCTTCAGAAATTTTTCCTCGGGAAATTTTATATCGAAATGTTTAATGTTATTGTTGTTATTGAGGCCTATAGCGCTTTTGACATTTTCGGGAAAAAAATTTTACTCCAGAAAACTTTTCCTCAGAAAATTTACTATCGCAGTTTTTAATGTTTTTGCTGTTATTGAGGCCTATTGCGCTTTTGAGATTTATGGGAATAAAATTTTTCTTCAGAAAGTTTTTCCTCAGAAAATTTAATATCGAAATTTTTAATGTTACTGTTGTTATGAAAGCCTAAACCGCTTTTGACATTTTTCACGAAAAAATTTTTTCTTCAGAAAACTTTTCCTCGGAAAATTGACTATCGAAATTTTTAATGTTATTGTTGTTACTGAGGCCTATAGCGCTTTTCAGAAGGAAGATTAGAGCAAGTTGAAAACTTTTGAATGCGAGAGTTCGAATTAATTTGAATGCTATTGAATGTGAATGAGTCAGAGGAAAGTTTATAACAAAGTGAAAACTTTTAAATGCGAGGATTCGCATTGGTTTAAATTTTTCAACTTGGTAAGGCGACTTGAATACTTTTAAAAGGGGAACGGCTGATTAAAATATATTTTAATGTTTGGTAATTAATTTAATTAATTGAGTAATGTAATCAAGAAATAAATACTTAAATGCTTATTTTTTTATCTTGTATAAAATATATTTCTGTTTTTTCCAAAAGTGAGAGACTTATAACATAATTTATACAATTTAGTACAGTTAAAGACTGTGTTTATGTAGGTATTATTATTTAATAAGTAAACTTTAAAGAAATTCGAAACATTTTTTCTACAATTATTGTGCAAATGGTAAATAATAATTACTAAAGAATGAAAGTTTACTAAGGAAAATAATATCTGAATAACGCAAGAGAAAAGTTAACTAGCTTATTATTGTGGGAGAAGTAAATCATATGGTATCAATTATCAACAAAAAGAACAGCAGTTTTAGAAATAATGAATCAATTTTTATTAATTATATGAAAGCATAAAAAATAAAGGCGGAATGCAAATAATGAAATCATTTGAGCTGATGGAAAAAAATTTGTGCGTTGATATCCGAAAAAAGTTGTTTAGAATGTTGAAATTCTTTGATATCTTTTGCTCTCTTTTTTCATTTGATAATTCAAAGGATCTCAGGTTTGACATATTTAAGTTTTTCCAAAATGTGTGCATATGAATCAATGAAAAAAAACATTATTTTTTCACGTTTAAAAAAATATTTGAATTGAATAAAACATTTTTTTTATTTTTAATTACTTTTAGTACGAAAAACCGTGAGGCAAACGTCTTAGTAATTGTGACCTTAGTCTCAGGAATCGTGATGTCAATTTTCTTACATTTTATTCAACTTCAATGAATGCAACTTCTATTTGCTACTATAAAATGCTAAAAATAAATGGGTTTTATCATTAAATGTTACTTTTAACATATTTTTTAACAATATATTTAAACTATAACCAAGTTTTAAGATTATTAGGATGATGCACAGTTACCGGCAGTTTCGATCAGCTGAAATATCTGAATTTTATAAGTTGGCAACCCTTCTTTCAGACGCCTTCCGCGGCGAAAGTTTCTCTCCCCCAAACCGTTCTACGCGCGTGAAACTAACCTTCCGCTCGTCGGTGTAAAGCCGACCTATTAGTCTCGCCGATTTTCGCCGTCATATATCTCAGTCCACTTCTATTCCCATACCAATTTTCAATCACCTCTCTCTCTCAGTCCAGTCTTCGTCTCTACAGATCCCTATATTCTTCAGCTTACACCTTGCTTTCAAAATTTCTGTTTTATTCTCCGCTTTTTTCAGCTTTAGCATTAGCCCTCCATCCATTTTCCAGGACTGCTCCACTTTTGCTACCCGCTGTGTATGGGCGGCTAAGCTCCCCACTACGCTCACCCCTTACTGTCCTCTCCACTACTCCCTGAACTCTCAAATTCCTTCTTCTCAAAATTCTGGCCTCCTTCTCCCCTGCCCAATCACCCTTCGTCAACGCTTTCGGCGGTCTCTTCCATGACTGATCGCATACTTCATCTTTCTGTCCTTCCTTGTCGCTGACAAATCTCCCTCCTTTTTCGATTCCACATCCTTCGCCTTGTCCATCCATCCTTCAACTTTGAGGTTGAGCTCCTGGATGCTCTGTTGCATTTTTGATATTTCTTCCACCAGCTTCTCACTTTCTCTCTTGCTCTTCAGGTTCGCTCGTTTCCTCTTCTTCTCCCATTTAACTGTAAACAATCTCCCACCAAGCCTCCATCTTCTTCTTCCTCTTCTCTCCTTCACCACTCATCACGCTGTTTTTTTTTCTACCACTAGACGCTGTTGTCTCTCCACTTCTTTCTCTCTCTCTCTCTTCCCGTCAGCTGAGACTTCTCTCAATCACCATGAGGTTCATGATGCAAAACTAATCTTAGGTGGCAGCACCGAGCCGAGTACTAGACCCTCCGTCAATGAGATACGAATTTCAAGAAAAGAAATTTTGTTAATAAGTGTAAAGTCCCATTTATACCTGGTAAACATCACAAAATACATTTTTCAAACTTTTTCATCAATATTTATCATATAGCATTCGTAAAAGGTTGATAAATCCCTGTATGTCTGTGTCCTGTAGGCACAATAACTTTCGAAAGACTCATCAGATTGAATTACAATTTTCCTCATTTTTTTAGGGCGCAAAAACAAAAAAAGCGTTCTTCAACTGGAGACGCCATTGAAAGTTTGAGGACAAATCTGAACTCAAAATCATAAATTCACAAATACCCTCATCACTAACTCTACTCATAAACGAGGAGGGGGATTTTTTGGGGATGAAAATTGGACAGGGTTTCAGTAACACTCATTAATTAATTTATAAAATACTGCGAGGAACTTATTTATCCATATTCCAGGCTCACAATGGTGAGCCCCCCTCGCGTTCTCTACTTCCCCACCCTAAATTTCGTCTATTTTCTCTCTCCTCAGTTTCCCTTCCCAACACCCTTAATTCCACATGATTTTCCCTACTTCTCCTTGACTGGTGAGTTGCATGTTAGGAAATTCCCTCACTTCCTATTTTTGGAGGAACCTAAAACGATTTTCCCGTTGAAAAAAAAATTAATCCTTGCTTGAAACATTGTGATAAACTTTTGGAAGAAACAAACCTCCGATTTTTTTGAATTGCCTTGACTGATATTCACAGGCTCGGTAAAGGTCGAGGGAAAGTGCCTAGGATTAGTCAAGTTTATTGCCTCACGATCGGTCAAAACCGTATTTACCAATATTGCACAATTTTGCAAACTAGGACTTGCTATCGTTAACGATCGCTTCAAAGAAGAGAAAGAGAGAAGAAGGGAACTACTCAAGCATGCCAGATCTTTAAATGATACGTGATAGCAGGCTGCAATTAAGAACAATGTATTGACAATGGTGAGGAATTTCGGAATGAGGAGGTAGAATCCTTCCTGCAGAATACAAAAAAGGATTCTACGAATTCCGCCTTTCACCAGATTCGACTAATTTTTGGTTCATTATTATTGGCGTTCGATTTAGGCCTCAGACGATGACGGCATCGACCCTGAATTCCTGAAGTATGGCATCCGTATCTCCTGGACGTCTTTTCTAGTAGGCTTGTGAACATCGAATTCGCTAGAATTGCCTCCCACCCCTTGCTAGATAGTTGTGTAACTACAATGGATACTAATGATAACCTGAAAAATTTCGTCATAGACTACCATTTACCCTTAAATTTTCAAGAATCTTTCTAGAGCCTGCTTCACTGCCGGACATAAATTTTTGTTATTTAGCACAATCCTACTTTTTAGAACTCGGTTCAAAAATGTCAAAGTGGAAAAGCAATACTTTTCAAATCAAAGCCTTCTGAAAGTGTAAAAAACTTTAACTTTGTGCTGCGAGCACGAGTAGAACGTAAGAGAGTTATTTTTTCTTTCACCAAAGTCTACATTTTCGGGGAATCCGTTTAATGGATAACTTTTCGGAAAGAATTTTTGCCAGTAAACGTTTTGCTTCGAGATGCGTGTCTTTGAAAGCTTTTGCTTGTGCTTATAAATACGCGGGAATCCTCTTCGCAATTGTAACCAAGAGTGTACTTCGAAGAAAGATTTATGACCAGCATTGATTTAAAAATTTCTTCGAACTGAGAGCATGTCAGCTTGTTTAATCTGAAATCATGGCTTTTGACATTTCCAAAAAAGTTTTCTAAGGGATCTTGATTGATAGTACTCGTACAAAAACTTTCGAAACCGAGTTATTTAAATTTTTTCCAGAGTAAACGAAAACCTTCCAAAGTGTCTATTAAATTTGGCAAACAAGGAATGTCTATTGTAACAGGTTTGCGTGCTTTTTTGTCAACAAACCGCATGCTCTTCAATTGTCTAGCCTCAGGTTGAAAAAAATCGTCTAGGTAAGAGTTTTCAGTCCACGGAACACGCCTAGAATTTTTGTGACCCTACCGGATATCACCTTTCCGTCCGCAGTTGAATCCGTCCCCAATCTCGTTAAACAAATTCAGAACGAATGCTGTGTGGTAAGCTTCCGATGGCATCTCCAGAGGTCCGATGTTAGTGCCTACTGGTCCTGTAAATATTCAGATTTAGTGCCAATTAATATAAAAATTTGCGACATTAAATTAAAAATAAATTCAACCCTGAATTCTAATTTAACGTCCAATATTAAAAAAGTATCGAATTCTGGGAAACTAGGAAGAAAACTAAGGATTCGTGATTCATCGGATTATTACATTCTCATCTCAATGAGAAGGTATTGGTTTTATGTGAAAAATGACTTTCGCGGATTCAATCAAATGTCGGATTGAACTAGGACAAATGGTACCTATGCTTTGAAGAGCACTTAGTGAATCTGTAAAGATGACTGATTTGGAGAAGCAGTGTTTAATAATATAATCTAAAGTATATAAAATGGCAATAGCTTCTATGAAAAAAATAGAGGCAGAGCTAGATATTTTCCACGAGAGATTGAAATTGGCTTCAGGGAACACCACGGCAAACTCCACGATGGCCTCAGCAATAGACTTTGAACCGTTTGTGAAGAATGGGAGATAGTCATGGAACTTTCCATCGACCAGATCCTTAAAGAGACCTACAGGGAACAGTTTTGGACTAAGCGGTCCAATGAAAGATCAATGTTTGGAGAGAACAGGTGGTCCTCGTGCGGGAATTCATAGTGAGTGTGTGTGTCTGATTTACGAATCTGAAAATTTTTATGAGATATTTTTTAACCAAATAGCAAAAGCGTTTTTTGAAGGGTGGTTCACAAAATTCTGCTAACATGACATTTATCGGAGTTTTATTTCTAAATTCAAATTTTATTCAGAAAATTCCTATTTAATACTATTTCTGAAGCCTAGGGCTAGTCTTATAGCTTGATTACGAATTTCGTCTAAATCACTGAGATTTTTATGCGATATTAAATTAAAAATATGAGATCCGTATTCTAGACAGCTTCTAATGAGGGATGTATAGACACTCCTGAGGATACAAGGATCTGCGCCCCACCAAGTCCCTCTAAGAACTTTGAAAATGTTCAAGATTTTACGTATCTTGTCACAGAGATATTGAAAGTGGGGTTCGAACGTGAATCTTAAATCGAGAATAATACCCAGAAATCTAGCTAATGGGGATGGCGGGATGATAATGCCATTCAGTGAAAGCGTGTAACAAGGATTGTCGGTATCAAGGTTGCGTCAGTTGAAAAAGACCAATTTGGTTTTTTCAGGACAGACTCCAAGAGCCTTGTCATCCAGGAACTCTGAGAGTGCATTCAAGCACTGCTGCAGAGATTGTATACAAACCATAGGATCCACAGAACGACAGATAATGGCAATGTCATCTGCAAATTCTATTATTAAGCAATTTCTAGGGATAACAGTGTATATTTTCCTGGTGTAGATAGAGTAGTCAATGCGTGTAAATTCGTGAATATGGTATTTCAATTTTAAATCTTTCTATACGTACAAATACGGTGCAAAAGTTTGAGGTCAGCGAATACACTTCAATGCGTCAACACGCAAACGCTTCAACATTGGGCAATGCGTCTGAATTCGTGAGAGTGAAATACACACTTGAATTCGCCCCAATGCGTCACGGCGAATTTTAGCAAATGTTGAAATTATACAATTTGATCCGTAATAGAAAAACCAATGTGTGCGGCATATAGAATTTATTGTAAATGTTTAGTAAATTGTCTCGTAGCTCAGTGGCGGGTACACTAGACTGATACACGAGGGATCGCGGTTTCAAGTCTCGACGCATGCACTTTTTAATTTTTTTTTTTAATTGACCTTGACCGCGCATTCATATGAATTCACACGCATTTAATTCGCGCTGTCTTAATTCATTTAAATGTGTCTCAATGCGCTTGAACGAATCAGAAAACGGGCTTCACGCGCATTACCAAAATGTTAATTCGCCCCAATCCGTATCAATTATTTCTTTTTTCTAAGTAGTAAGTTATGATGAGAAGCGTGATTTGTTGCTAGGCCGAGGCCCGACTATTCTACAGTTTCATTTTTCACTATTTGTGTTGTTTTTTTTAATTGATTTTAAATATTGTAAAGTCAAAATACTAGTAAATGATAATTATTTTTAACTTATTAAATTAATCAACATTTTTACTGTAAAGTTACCTCTGATACTTACCTTTGGGAGCTTCCATAAAGTATGTCACAGTTTCAGGGGGGGGGTAGCCGAATTGTGACAATCTATGACAGGGGACACTGACACTCCATTGACACAATGTGACAATGAGGGGGGGGGGGTAGAAAATTCTCCAAAAAACTGTGACATCCTTTATGGAAGATCCCTTTCTTTTCATGCTATCTTAGGCTCTAATCATAATTTTGGGGATTTTAAGAGAAAAAGCCAAAAAGTTATTAACTTGACCTCGTATGCTTTCTTAGTATATAAAATTTTACAAAACCTTTAATATCTGAAAATACTTATCTCAACATTACAAAATTTAGTTTTTACAATTTTATTTTAATTGTAAAATAGTTGTAATTGGAATATATATATATATATATATATATATGTATATGTTTGAAAATAATCAACTTTATTCAGAAAAAACTCATTATTAATATAAAAGATACTTATAAACTAGACTTATCTATCTAACTATTGTGAGTTTCGTCAAAACCTAGCCATTTTAAAAACAGCTTATTTCCACGTTTTTTCAGTACTTTTTCTAGAAGATAAATGTCTGGATATCTAACTCTACCAAATTCTTGTTCATAAAAACTACTTGCAATAGCTTTATCCTGATAATCTTCCAGCATATACATCACTGGTTCAGTATTCTTAGCATGAATTATGGTAAATATTTCAGTTGTCCAATTCAGTGTGTAGCCTTTCTCAAAGACCTGCTTAAATGTAGTTATGCGTACTTTATCTCCAACTTTAAATTTAACTTCTTTAACTGATTGTTTTACATTGAAATTTTTGCAAGCATCAAACAACAATTTTTTCTCATTTGGCTTATTATATCTTTTGGTTTCATTCTTATAGGTCGAGTACAAATTTATTGTATATCGCTTCACAAGATTTTCGAAATGTGAGTTGTAAAATTCTTTACCTCTATCAACAGGTAAATTTTTTGGTATGCGTCCTTTATCAAGTACAGATTCCATGGCTGCAGCTAAATCTTCACCCTTCTTGGATTTTACGGGAACAGCCCGAGCAAGTTTTGAAAATATGTCAATGACAGTTAAAATGTACTTGTATCCTTTGTTTTCTCTCTCGTATGGCTGAATTTCAGCATGATCAGCTTGCCAGATCTCATCAGTGCCACGGATGTCAAAATGCCGACGTTGGTAATTTCTTCTAGCTGGTTTATGCAGCTCCTTCACCAACTGCTACTTCTCAACGTCCATTTTTGAGTGCATCCAGTCTAGTTTCTACTTGACTTATGAGCTCTGAGTTTTGAGACACCAATTTTTGAATTGATTCAACATCAATTTTCACATTTTCAAACAGTTTATTCGTGGAATTTTCCAACGTCTCAATCATCATATTATTGTTGACTACTTCAGCTCTCAAGGAAGCTATAACATCGTAGATAGTCTGAAGTTCACGCTGTATCATACGTTGCACCATATTCAGATTAACAGCATTACCCTTAGAGCCGCAGAGCAACGATTTTACCTATAGAGAAAGAGTGGAGTAAGGTAGTACGAAGAGGGCAGCAGCTTCGGACCGCACGAAAGTAGTTGCTATATATATTGTTCCCCACTGCGCCGCCACTTGCCGCATCTAGGTGTATAATATCTTTGGTTGAGCTCACCGGTTACATCCGCGTTCATGATCCAACGTCAACTCGTCAACTATGTCATCCCGTGTCAGCAGTCAACCAGTCCGTGCCTCGTCCTCGCGTCGACCACCGTTCAGCCACGATCAGCTGATCTCGACGTCTGCTACATCAAATTTGTATGTTCGTATAACGTATATCACATGCGTCTCTTCAATTGTTTTGTTAATTGTTTGTCCCCTTATCAGGATAGATAAAAGCGGCGATAAAGTGCAAACAATGAATATTATTCGCACAAGGCAAAGTGTTCTTGAAACAAATTGAAAAATGAATCAGTCACTGGTTGAGAGACAAACGTATTATTACTGAAGTATTAAATTTTATTTTTTTAAATATATTTTGCAATAATGTGTATTTTATTCATTTATCGTGATCCAGAAGCTAGTGCAGACTCATATCGATTAATTCTTGCATCTAATCGAGATGAATTTTTTGTTCGACAAGCCAAACCTGCTCATTATTGGGAAAAATACCCACATTGTTTAGGAGGTATGTATTTTATTGGTCGAATCCTATATAATATATTATAGAACATAATTTTAATTTTTAGGGCTTCTCTGAAATTATATGAACGTGAATATTTTAGAAAATTAGCTTTTTTATACTCTATTTTGGCATTTTTATTCTCTTCATTTTATTTCATGAAGAGTAACTTTTGTTCTTAATATTTTTTTTAATTCCAAATTGTTAGATGTCCTGTGTCCTCTCGACTTTTCAATATTTTAAAGCCTTACAAATCTTTTTTCTCTTTTGAAAAAAATTTATCCTTTCTTATCGGTTATGAAAAAATAAAACTGGATTTTTCTGAGAAGAAATTTATTACCTTGCCAATGAAACGACAGTCATATAATGGTCCTATTGTATTCGTCACGTACCGGGCGGGCAGAGTGATTTACAGTAGTTGGCCGCCACCGGTATTTCGGACTTCACGCCGATAGCGGTGATTTTTACCACTGATGACTTTGAAACGCGATAGATAACTCAGCCGAAAGTGAAGGTAGACAGTGAGGATAAAAAAATCCGAAAGGTTAAGAAATTCTAAGTTGAATGGCTTTTATTAGAGATGTTTCCGGCTTTTTAACCCTTTTGTGCCCTCCTATAATATTTCCGCTATCAGGGGAGAAGCGGATGATGCGGCGTGCATAACATAGGTCAGTCTATAAAAAGAAAATCAATAATGCATTGGCAAACTCTGCAATATGTAGATCAATACCTTGGCATTGCTTAATTCATACAAAAATTTAATCTGTATCAAATTAAATACTTAATTATTACCTCTTTCAAAAAAGTCCACGTACGTCAACATACCCTACCAGTTGGACAATGCGGCTTGCACTTATTCAAGAAGATCCATAATAATGAAGTTTGAATACAATTGGTGCAAAATACTATATTTCTGACCATAATTGAGATCAGAATATCTCAATCTACCTTCAACTCTTAGTACACCTTCCGAATCTAAAATAGGAGAGAGTGAAAATAATCTCTCTTCGATTTGTTTTTTTCGATTAAAGCATTTTAATCTCATTCAAGAATGAGGCACACTGTATTAATTTGATAACACAGGCAGTCGATGAATGAAGTTCGGTTGAAGAAAGTTGGCTCCTTATATTTTGTTCATGAACCTTGATATTGATAAACCGTAGACAGAAAGCAATCACGCGTATGAGTTGTTTAGAAGACAGCCTTTTCCAAAAGAGAAGTAGTGATATCGTTGACGCGTGCTAAATTGACTGCCAAACTGACAACAAAGTTTTTTAGTTCAGGGATTTCAATGGGCTCTAAATGTGAGACAGGCCAATTTTCCTCAGTATGATCAACCCATGCATGATCATTAAACCAGAAGGAATTGTTGATAAGCTGCTGCGGCGCGAGACCGCGCGAGACAGGGTCCGCGGAATTGTGATTGGTGCGTACGTGCCGCCATTCGAGAGATTGTGTCCACGTTTAGATTTCCGAACACGATTTCCCACGAAGGGTTTCAAGGTATATAGAACTGCAGCACAGAGTTCTAGGTGAGAAATCTGAATTTTTCCCACGTTAAGTCAATGGGAAGCTTAGTGGTATTTGCGCGACCCCCAAATATTAACCGATTTCACTAAAATTTGAAGATTTGTTTTGAATACCTAATACCTGAATACCTAATACCTAAATAATTTCATACGTATATGATGCAATACCATATATGGTATTAATATGATCAAATCAATAAAAAACAGCAATCATTCCATCTACTCGTAATTGATTAACAGAATCAAATAATTCCTTTTTCTAGTCAGCCAAATTCCGACGAAACAACCATATGCTTCTTTACTTTTTTTTCGTCTTCATAGAATATCACTGTGAATTCTTATTAAAATGATGTTTAATAGTACAAATGTAAATTTCTTTCAAAACATATCACTTTACTAGGTTATATATCATCAATGCAAAGTTTTTTTTGCCAATAGAAGAGATTTCGTAAGCATTATCGGAATCAAAATAGTCATATAAAAGCGTTTCATAATACTCAAACGGTCTCTGGAGGATTAATTTATGAGCTTTTAGGGTAAATAAAATTATAATTTCGCGTGTAGCGCGTGGCAGATAAGTAAAACATGACATAACATTATTTATGGCTTATAATAAGATATTGTTGAAATTTAAATTCAAATGTTAAAAATATCTGCGATAATTTATAAATAGGAGTCAGATAGCGACAAGAATATATATCGGACCACCTTGTACAATACGCCATATTCAAATAGTTTTACTCTTCAAGAATTTCTCTAGAAATCCATTGCATACCTTGATCAGACAAACATGAAGATTATTATTGCATCTTCCTTCTGGATCCTTGGTTTGGCAGTCATCCTTAATTCTATTGGTAAATAAGTAATTCAATACATATTTTATGCTTTTCGCCTATATTATATATATATATAACTTCTGAACCAAACATTCATCCACACCTTGTCTCCAATACCCTCGCTCTTATCGCCTTGCCTCCCTCGCTTCGCTTCACCTCGCACGCATGTCCCAACTTTCTCGATTTTCCTCGCATTGTCAAACTCTGCCTCCACAGCTAATACCTAATAATTATCTACTATTTAAAATATTCACAGTTCACTTATATCTACTTCCTCTTTTCAAACACTTATTATGGTTTATAACTATCTTTTCAGAATTTTTCAGCTTTTCTTTAACTTTTTAGTTAGGAACAAACGTGGGCGTCCACACGAAAAGGGCCCTGATGGCCAGTATGGAATTACATATAGAATCATCTAGCCGGATAAGTTCCCGGCATTTTAAGCCCATGACAAAACGTTTAGGTTGGAAAACGAGTCGCCGGGGCATGTTTGAAGTTTGAAAATGAAATATACCCATTGCCGCTTGATTTCAGGGCATAAATATAGTGTCAAATGATTCAGTATAAGTCTTAATATTCCCCACTTAAATCCGATAATAACCGCCCACAAGGGCCTTTTTCATGCGGACGCCCACAAATTATAAATATTAATAATAATGTAAACAAAAAGGCTCCCATGGAAAATTTATATTTAATATGTTTGTTTAAAAAATTATTCTCTTTATTGTTTATTTATTATATCTTCATAACTAAAAAGACAAAGCAAAGTAAACAATTTCAGAAAAACCGCAACTTTCTAATTGTCAAGAGAAGATAGTTATAATTAATAATAAACTGTTTAAACAATTATGTTTGTTAACTTGACTTAGTTATTACTTCACAAAATGAAAAGTTGACAAAAAGTGGAAAATTTCAGAAAAAGCCGCAACTATGTAGCATTACTATAGGTATAGGAGAAGATAGTTATACAGGCATTTTGCAAAGAGAATATTATTTAAAATAATAATACATTTGTTTAAACAATTATGTTTCTTAACTTGAATTAATTATTACCTCACTTTAATTGAAAATTCGACAAAAAATGGAAAATTTTAGAAAAAACTTGAACTTTTTAACACTATTCTGAGAGAATATGATTATAAATAATAATAAATTTTAAACAAATATTTCTGTTTAATTTAATTTATTATTGCCTCGCTCTAATAGAAAAGTTGAAAATAAGTTGAAAGATTCGGAAAACCCGAGACTTTTTAAATATATTCCAAGAGAAAATTGCTAAAAACAATAATAACTTGTTTGAACAATTGACCCGCCGGATGCAAAAACTCGCCCGACGCTCGAAAACGCGTAAAAGTATTGTCCGATCGTCTCAAAAAAAGAAAATTTGTATATATATATATATATATATATATATATAGTCAAAGGAAATTTCTTTGATTCAAAGAAATGGTAGAGTAAAATGTGGCTGAAGAAGTACGAGTATTTCTTCAGATTAAAGAAATGTTTTGTTTTGATCTAAGGAACGCTATGCTTAAGTCATAGAAATATTTACTTGACACTGTAAAATATTCGTTGAGCGAATGAGATTTGTTATTGACTGTAATAAATAAGTATTTGATATGAGAGGTGAGTTCCGTAATGTAACGAAGTATGGTGTAAATTCAAGAAGATAATTATTACATGCAAATAAATGTAACTCGGACTGAGTAAAAGTTTTTTTTTAAGCAAATAGATGATTCTATGATTCAAATAAGCGTATTTTCCGGTAAAATAAACATTTCTTCGCAGCAAAGAAAATTTTTTCAATGGAAATAAATTTTGTATTTGTTTCTAAGATGCGGCATATTGTTTTAAAAAACCCGTAACAGAGTTGATAAAATATTAATTAATTCAAAGAACAATTTACCCAAACAGAAAAAGTTCTTCTATCGCTTAAAAAATTGGAATGGTTAAAGTAAAAAAATTAAGCAGGCCCATTCATTGAAAAAATATTTAATGCAATTATAATGATTATAATTTATATTAAGATATTTATTTTCATTTTCTCGGAGTAGAAAAAAGAATATCAAAAAAGACCAACTGACTAATGCTTAGGAAGACTGATAAACAACAATCACCATATTTTGTCAGATTATATCTACGGTGAAAATGTATGGCTAACTTAAAGACTGGAGAATCCATTTCTATTATGAGACCATAAACTCTGCGCACCTGGCAGTATAGTTCTGAAATACTCGGTACAAACAAAGAATTTTACAAAAATATTGTTTCGAACGCATGGTGCATGAAGTTATTTCAAAAATAGATTTCTTCACTTGAAGGAAATGTTTATTGTGCATAAATCGCTTTACTCTACTTATTAAAAGAAAGATATCTTCCAAGTGAATGAATTATTACTTAAGTGGATAAATTACTCTATTGGACTAATGACATGTTCTATTAAAACAACAGTATCAATCCCCTTATATGAAAGAAATATCACTTTCACTTAATTTGACCTTTAATTTTAAAGAGTCTGTCCAGAAATGTGTGGAAAATCCAAAGACCGAGCGCGTAGCGCGAGATAAATATATTAGCGAGCGCAAAGCGTGAGATAAATGTATTCTCGAGCGCGAAGCGCGAGAACCAACAGTTGCGCGCCCTAGGCGCGCTCAAATTTACGAGCGAAGCGAGCCGCGCGCGTAGCGCGCAACGAGAATGTGTCCGCGTAGCGGGCATATTTTTTTATTTAACTTTATATAGGGAAAATTTTTATTTTTTATAAGGACCATTCTGAACATTCTGGGTGAATATCTTTCAAAATGATTCGAATTTTTCTTACATTTTCTTTAAATCGCAGGGTGCACAGTCTTCCCCTTTTTTTCTTAGTTTCCCTTTTTTTCTTGGAATTCCCCTTTTTCCCTATTCTCAACAAACTTCCCCCTTTTCTCTTTAGATATACGATATTTGAATTACACGGAAAATTCTCTTAAATTAGTAAGTGGACAATAATAATTAGTGCAATAATTAGGACACTTACATAAATTATTTATGAATTTTTCCTATTTGTTCAAAAGTTATGAGGAATTTGTTATATTTACAGCTTTTACTAGTAAACAATAGTAAAAAATTATGAAATTTAATCATAAACTGTTTGCTCAATAGCAATTTTTCTTAAATGTGCAAAAAGTTTTTTTATATTGAGTCATATGCACACATTTAAAAAAAGGTTGAATATTTTTATTTCATTTTTTTGCGATTTTGAAACGTTATAAATACCAAGAAAAAAATGTTTCCCATGAATATAAAATAATACATGTTTCTTTGCTTCAAGCTGAAGAAATTTCAGGTTCAAAACAATCCAAAAAACATGTTTTTGTAAATCTTCAAAAAATTCTAAATAAGGCAAAATTTATTTTTGAATTTTTAACATTTCAAATTGTACATTCTAATTGAAGTTTTTAATTTTTTAATATAAAAATTATTCCAATTAGAACGTTTTCTATTTAAAAATTTTACTTCTAATTTAAAATAAAATTTCCTAATTTAGAAGGTTTCAATTAAAAATCATTTAACATTGAAGGCTTTTAATTAGAAATTATATAATTTTTATCGGTTATAAAATATGTTTGACAAGTCTTACTTTCGTAATTTTATTACTTTACTGCGATGCCAATATTTTTTACGTATCTGGAGATCTTAGCTGTTGTTTCCATAAATATTCTTAGTCACATATTATTCAATTTCAAATAGTAATATTTGTTTAATCTTGAATTAAAAATTTGTTATATTAGAAAAATGTACATGTAAAATTGATATAATGCAGAAATTTTCGAATTTAAAACGTCTAGACATTTTCTAATATTACAAAATTAAAAATTTGTATTCCATAGTTGTTGAAACCTATTCAAATTAAATCCAGAGGGATGAAAAAATATTAAATAGAAAATTGTTTAATTTTTAATTTAAAAATAAAAAACACAATTTTTGATGTTATTTTGGTTTTCAAGAGAAAACCACAGAGAAAGAAGTTTGTTTAAATTTTTATAAATCTTGATATTAACTGAATATTGAGAGGAATGTAGATTTAAAAAAAATTAACAGCTACTAAAAATAACGCGTAAATTTGCCGAACTATTCAAAGCTGGTTTTTGGTAGCTTTTGAAAATTATTTATATTTTAGAACTTATTGCATTTGCAAAAAATCGAACATGTCATTAAGATCAATTGTAAATACTGTAATTCTGTAATGAATTGTTGGGATAATCGAAAAATTTCATGGGGGTAATTTCTTAATATATTAAATATCTACATACTGAACATTTCGATTAGACTGTTTAATCTGTTACAAAAAATATTTTTTGCTACTTTTTAAAAATTTGAAAAGTCCTATAAGTTTCTTTAATTTTCATTCAATTTAAAAATGCAACAATTTTGAAATTGGGGTCGTGAAATTAAATCGTTTAAAATTATTATTATTTCTTTAAATTTGTAAATATATTATGAGCATTCGTATGTTAAAATAACGCTATTACAATGTAAAACAAAAAAATGTAGACATTTCAGTTTGAGAATCGTTTAGTTTTTCGTATACAGTAAAATATTGTTAAATTTCAAGTAATAACGTTTTTAAAATGTTCAAGAACATTTTTTTTTTTAATATTTGCAAACTTACATTAACTTAGAAATTCTTCAATTTCCAAGGTTTAAATTTGAAATTGTCTAATTCTGTAGGAGAGCCATAGGGAAAAGCTGGGGCTTGAAACCGGAGACACTCATGTGGATCTACACAGCGATCTTGCGACTCAGGCTAACCTATGTCGCGGTGGTCTGGTGGAACAGGGTCAGGCTGTCTTTGACTGGAAAGGATCAGGGGATTGATTTTGAGAGTCATCACTGGTGCCTCGAAGTCGACACCCACGATGGGACTGGGGGCACTAATAGGTTTGGAGCCCCTCTCTCTCACCACCAAGGCCCTGGCTTCGAATGCGACCTATAGACTGAATTTGGTAAATGACAGAAGGATCTCGATAGCAGCGTAAATCCCAGTGGACAGCGCGAGGAGGCCGACCCTGAACATGCCCAGGGACAAAATGGCCTCTCGCTACCTCTTCGACAAGAAGTATCGAGTTAGCCTATTCACGAAAGAGAAATGGGTTAACGGCGACGCACACCTGCCCAGTGATAGAGACAACTGGTTTACAGATGGCTCCAGGAACGAGGATAATGCAGGAGTTGGTGGATATCGTAGGAGGAATGGAATGAGCTTCACAATCGAGATGGGGTCCTACGCCACAGTTCTACAATCTGAGATTATGGCCATACTCTAGTGCGCCTACAAGTCAAAATAGTATGACAACAAAAGAAACATCCGTATCTGCTCAGACTCTTGGGCTCAAAGCTGAACTCTAACCGAGCAAGGGAAATAATCATGTTCGGGAGAAACGAAATGAAAGTCCTAACAGAAATGTTTATTGGACATGGAAACCTCGGATATCGCAGACATAAGATAGGGCTTACGAAAAGTCCCCTCTGTAGTCTGTGCGGAAAGAATAATGAGACAGCTACTCACATCCTCTGGCACTGCCCTGCGATTGCAGGGAAACGTCTAACACTCAAAGACAATCACTGCATTAGTGAATCAGAGATATCAGCCAACAGCGTAGCTGCGGTTTTCTCCCTGTGGAGAGGGCTTTGGGGTCACGATTAGGCTCACAAGGGGACGCAAAAATATTACCCAAGCGTCAGGGGCTGTTACGGAACAGTGTTGAACGATGTTTTCTCGCGTAAATTTCCCGCTCTTGCTTACCTTCTAGGACAGAAGGAGCAGAAGTGTGCAGTGGGAGAGTCAATTTTTCAGTTAGAAAAAATAAATTTCCAAACCAAAACATTGATTTTTCAACAAAATAGTAAAATTTTAAAGCAAACAGATGAATTTTGAAATAAAGTGAAGAATCCTCATAAAAAATGACTTTTTAAACAAATTGTAAAATTTTCTACAAAGTAGAATATTGTTAAAGAAAAGAGATGAGTTTATGCTCGACGAAAGAGTTGACTTGTCAAACAAAAAGAATATTTAAAAAAAGTGGATCACTTTTTTAAAGAAAGTAGATTAAGTGTTGACAAAACAGTGAAATTTTCAATACAAAATATTAATTTTTAAAGAATAAGAATTATTTTATACCGAATAATATAGATTTTCAACGAAGTAATTTAAGTTTCAACTGAAAATAATTAATTGACAAGCAATTACAGTCGAACTCGGATTTAACGTCGGTTTTGAGGCTGTCGTTGATCCTAACCTACCTAAACTAAACCGGATTTAGAGGAACTCCGAACGTAAACAATTCATGTTTTGTCACGCCTTCGTGAACCCCGCACACCCTGCGCAGCTCCTGACAAGCCTGCCCGAGGCGCGGCGTCCATTCTCGGAATCGGTAAATCCGGGAACGTTGAATCCGAGTTCTACTGTAGTTGAATTTTCTATCAAAGAGATGAATTTTAAACAGTAGTTGTATTTGTAACCGAAAAGATTAATTTTGCACCGAAAAAGACGATTTTTTAAGAAAATATATGATTTTTTAACTGAATATATTATAATTTATCAACAAAAAACACGACTTCGAAACAAAATAAATTAATTTTAATCCAAACTGTTCAATTTTTACTCAAGAAAATTATTTATTTTTTACCGTGAAAGACGAATTTTTCACAAAATATATCAATTATAAATTGTTATAATTATCATGTTGATTGCAAACAGTTTATCCTACGAAAGAAGTGCAAGAGGCAAAAAAGTTTTATTTTTGCTTAGCGAGCTGAAAGCGATGTTTTAAATTTGTGTTGTTTATAAAGAATTAAATTTTTTCCAAAAAAATTGTTTACAAAAAAACTGACCAAGATTTCGAAAACCGAAATTCCTTCATTATGCGTGAATGGAACGATCGTAATCTGTCTGCTAGCAGCGTTTCCTTCTATTAGTGTTTCAGCACAGCGAAGGACGGCCAGGACCTCCGCCGTCAGCTTCCTACCATAGAATACAGGAGCGTCAACTTTCGGCACTTCATAATTTCTCATGAAAATTACCGGGCTGGTCTTTTCCGGATTCACCGAGAGCCCTAAGCTATCGCACCAGAACTCTACGATGCGCAGCGCCAATCTTGTAAGACACATCAACGTTGCCAGATGAGTCACCCTGCCTAGGATTGCAAAATTATCCGCATAGCCCTGAGTATAATACCCCTCTTTATTTAGCCTTCGAAGGAGGCCGTCCACTACAATGCACCACAGGAGGGGCGACCGGCCACCCCCCTGTGGGCAAACCCCGTGGGGCTATTCCCCTTACCAGGCCTTAGCCCCATCCAGTTTCGAGTTTGTTCCGGCGTAGCATGCTTCCTGTCCAGCATACTAGCTGTTCTGACACGCCGCATCTCAAAGCCTTTCGACAGATGACTTTTGGAGAAGTATTGCTCAAGGCACCCTCTATATCCAAGAAAGTGCCCACAGCATACCACTTTTGTTTCAGCTGCTGCTGCAATTTCGCCACGACAGCATGAAGCGCAGTTTCTACCGAGCAGCCTGCCTCAAAAGCATGTTGCCCTCTGTGCAGCGGGAAGGCCAAAAGCACCTCATCCCTAATATATCTCTCGACCAGCTTCTCTAACGTCTTCAGGATAAAAGACGTTAGGCTGATCGGTCGGAAATATTTTTCAGCAGTGTAACTCTCCTTCCCAAGTTTGGGAATAAAGGCCACTTTGCCATCCTTCCATGCCGATGGCACGTGTTTAAGGGCAATGCTTGTCCTAAATAATTTCGTCAGTGGAGGGACGACGAGATCCATGCCTTTTTGTAAAAGCGCTCGAGAAATGCCATCCGCCCCTGGTTATTTAAAGGGACAAAAGGACCCTATGGCACATTCCACTTTCTTATTATCAACGTCCTGGGCGGCGAAATTATAATCGGCCCTCCTCATCTCTTGGCCCTAGCCTTCCTCCTCTTGGTCGGTTCGGATTCGTTGAAAACCCGGGAAGTGAACTTCCATCAGGTGATGCTCCGCGGCTTTGTAAAGGAACGCTCCTTTGCCAACCATCTCGTGATTCCTGACCATTTTTAGGAGAGGACCTTTTTCATTTGCAACGATGTAAGCTGTACTCAAAACAATTCGGTTACGAAGACACTGGAGATACAGAAGTCCGCGTTCGCCTTAACGGCGTGAAATGTATAATCGCGGAACTGACGAATTGATATGCAAGCTTTTATGAATATGCATGGTCTTACGTGTGGTGACATCAAGGGCCTTAAGTTCGTTTTTCGTCCATTGAACCACCCCAAAAAAGTAGAGTAGAACCGGGACGGCAATCATGTTAGTCGCAGATACCTTGTTCAACGCCGACAGATTGGATAACCAAACCTGTCGAAAAAGATGCTTGTATCTGCTTCGGAGAGACTCCTTTACTGATGTTACATCATAAATGCGGCTTTGAGGCACGCCCAGGTATGTATAGGTCTCTCCAATGTTAAGATGTCTGATAACACTTATATCCACAAGCTCGGGGTCCTTGGGAACGCTCACAATCTTTCCTTTCTCTAGCTGAATTTTGACACATTTGTCCAATTCAAAGTCTATCCCAATCTCTCCTGTGTACTTCTCGATGATATTCATGGCAGTTTGAAGTTTGCCTTTACCAGAGGCATAGATCTTCAGGACATCCATATAAAATACATGAGTGACATCATGCTCAGGCTGGTTAGGCTCACCACAGATGTATCCAGAAGAATTTCGTAGTGCCAGAGATGGAGGCAGACGTGTGATGTGTGAACGTACCTTCGAGCTTTCCAACAAACAGATGATAAGTCTATGAGAGGTTGAATCGAAAGCCTGCTACACCTTTTTTCGAGCAACGTTGTTCGTACATCTCACGCCACACAGGCTCAATTCTCCGAACAATCCTGTCGTTTAGGACAGCTGTGAAGGTCTTATACAGTGTGTTCGAACAAGTTATTGGCCTGTGATTCTCTGGGTTGGACAAGTTGCCTTTTTTCGGTAGGAGTATGGTGCGTCGTAACACCAGCCGCTGCTGAATGGGCGTCTCCGACTTTAAATATGAGGTGAATATGCGGGCCAAATGTTGGTGTGTAGAAGTAAACTTCTTCCACTCGCTAACACGTCCCAAATAGCGCTATCGTCAAAAATAGAAATAAGGTTCTAGATATAAGATTTTATGTAAATAGGTTCAAATAACTGTAAAAAGTAAGGATAAGATTTAGAAAAATGTAGACAGAAGTATTGTAAGAAATGGAAGTCATTTAAACCCTTAGGGGACACATTATGAATAAAGAAGACTCTCCCACTGCAAGATTTACAACTGTACTTGGAAAATCATTTCATTCACTGTAAATTTGCGTACATTCCTAAACATTCTGTTCCTTTGACGAAATTAAATTTTTTAGCTGAAAATTCAACTATTCCACATAAATCGTGAAAATTTTATCTTTCTTAATTGTACTTACTTTAAAAAGGTGAACAATTTAAAAAAAAGGATTATTTTGCGTTGAAAAGTCAACTGTTTCGTTGAGCATAAATTCATCTGTTTTGGTTCAAAATATTCTACTTCGTTCAAAATATAACAATTTTGTTAATAACTCATTTTCTTATTCAAGATTCTTCACATTACTTGTACATTCATCTTTTTGTTTCCAAATTAAACTATTTCGTTAAGAAATCATTATTGTTATAAACAAATGATTTTTTCAGCAAAATTGTCATATGTGCACAGTTGTATCTCAGAATGTATTGTTAAGAAAAATCTGAAACTTGTACATTGTCTACATCGATGATAGATATCTTGAAAGCAAAAAAAAAATATATTCCAACACTGACTGGGTGATTTTTTATAACTGAATGAAGAGTCTAGACGACTTCCTGTTAAAAAGGCAATTTTGTAACAGCAAATCATTGCGAGAAGTTTTCATTGGATCGGAATATTTTTTTTTGCTTTCAAGATATCCAACATCAATGTAGACAATTTACAAGTTTCAGATTTTTCTGAGCAATACATTCTGAGATACAACTGTGCACATATGCCAATTTTGTTGAAAAAATCATTTTCTTATAACAATAATTATTTCTTAACAAAATAGTTAAATTTGGAAGCAGAAAGATGAATGTACAAGTAAGGTGACGAATCTTGATTAAGAAAATGAGTTATTAACAAAATTGTTAAATTTTGAACGAAGTAGAATATTTTGAACCAAAACAGATGATCTTTCCTCTTTTTTATTTTTGTCCAAAGAAACAAATTTTTATTTTGTTTTCAGGAATTACAATAGGAGCATTTTGTTGTGTTTGTCCAAATTTTATCGTAAGATTCTTGGTTTATTTTCAAGATTTTATACATTAATCAGAGAAACATCTCTTTTCTGTGATGATTCACAAATTCCAAAGAATTATTAATTATTTGAAACAATTTTCGTACAAAAATATATATTTTGGCTATTTTTAAATGAATAGGCTCAATTTTTTACAGAATTAACCAAGAATGTCTTTCCGATTACTTTTTTCTATGGTGCTTGACGAATTCACAAGAATTATTAATTATTTGAATAATTTTGATAAAAAAATTCAAAGTTTGACTATTTTTCAGTGAAGTGGCTCAATTTGTTTACGGAATCAACAAAGAATGTCTTCAATAATTCTTTGCTGTGATACTTTGTAAATTTACAAGAATTATTAGTTATTCAAACAATTTTCATAAACAAATTCAGAGTTTGGCTATTTTTCAACGAAAAGGCTCAATTTTGTACTGAATTAAACAAGAATATCTTTCCGATGATTTTTTTTAATAATGCTTTGCAAATTTACATTGACTATTAATTATTCAAACGATTTTCATAAACAAATTCAGATTTTGGCTATTTTCAACGAATAGGCTCAAATTCTTTCACAGAATTAACCAAGAGTCTCTTTCCGCTGACTTTTCTGTGATGATTTGTAAAACGCTAATTATTAATTATTCAAGCAGTTTTAGTAATCAAATTCAGAGTTTGGATATTTTTAATCGAATAGGCTCAGTTTGCTTATGGAGTCAACCAAGAATGACTTTGCGATTACTCTTCGCTATTATACTTTCCAAATTGACAATAATCATTAATTATTCAAATAATTTCCATAAACATATTCAGAGCTTAGCTATTTTTCAGAATTTCAGCGAAAAGTTTCAATTTTTCACGGAATCAACTAAGAATGCCTTTCCGATAACTCTCTGATACGATACTTGGCAAATTTCGAAGAATTACACCGGCACACAAAAAAAAGTGGTCTGCCCGGCGGACTGCACCGGCATATCTATATGTTTTTGGGGTCGCTGAATCATCGGTAAAATGATGGTGTGGTAAAAGCGCTGGATGCTTTTGTGAGAAAGAGAGATTAGCTTTGTCGAGTCTACCTCTCACTCGCATAATTCCGTCAGAATCAATAAAAGGAGCTAGATTGTTGAGATTTCTCTTCAAATGACCCTTAGATTTCAAATACTTCAGTTCGTTGAGAAATCCTTCCTCTTGAATCAATTTGATCATAGTAATGGTAGCGGCTTTTTAATTCTTCAATTTTTAAATCTCCCGTTAATTTCTTTCACCCTTCGCGTTGTGGGTCACTCGTTTACAACATGAAATAAATCGTCTTAGCTCGTTGGAAGAAGAAAAGTGTTGTAATATTTTTACAGTGACCTTTTCCTCGCATGACTCAGAATTTGATTCTGAAATTTTGATTTAGTTAACTGAGAGGGACGCGCTGGGTTCCGTTGATTTCGAATTTTCGGAAAATTTTAGGACTGATTCTGGCCAAAGATCTTCCGTTTTGTTGATCCACGTTGGTCCATTCAGTCAAAATTGAGAGTCAATTAATTCTCTAGGCATGAGACCTCGCGAAATGAGGTCAGCCGGGTTGCTGTTTGACCGAACGTGTCTCCATTCGTGATTCGCGATAGAACTAGTTATAGTTGTGATGTTAGAAACGCGGTTTCGTTCAAAGATCGGGAGTAAGTTAAGAGAAGTGTTGATCCAGTGTAGTGTTATTGTGGAATCAGACCGAAAAAGGTATTTTTTTAAAGGTTAAATGTCGCAAGGCTTGTGCTGTCGCTTCATATAATTGAGCTGGCAAAAGAGCTGCAGACAGCTCTAGTCGCGGTAAAGATAACGCTTTAATCGGACCGACTCTCGATTTTGAACAAATTAAATGTGTCTCGTGTATTCCCTGATTGGATGTTAATCTAACGTAGATAGCAGCCCCGTATGCCTTTTCGCTAGAGTCGCTAAATCTGTGCAGTTGAAGAGGGAAATAATCTTCCGCGAATAATCTCCGATTAACTTGTAAATTTGATAAAAGTGGTAGCTGCTCATGGTGCTTTTGCCACGCACTGTGAATTTCGCTTGGAACCGGTGTGTCCCATCCTAAATTAAGAAGCCACATTTTTTGCATCAGTAGTAATGTGTGGATGGGTATATAGGTATAGGGTAGATAGGTACATAGGTGTAAGGCATAATCTTGTTTGAACGTCAGTCTCACCAAAACTTCTGTTACTGGGAGGGGGGGGGGGGGAAATATAAATTTATTGAAATGATACATCCGTCAGGTTAGTTGAGATTATAATTCAATAGAAAATAAGAAACAAATATCAAAATATAGTCATCATAAATAAAATTTGTACTTTATATTGCAATATCTGAATAAGCCGTCCCAGGCCCAGGTACAGAAATAAATATAATATACATTTCATATAATAGTGTTGAACGTAATGTAGAAAAGTTCTCATTTTTGACAAAATCGAGTGCGAAGCACGAGATACGCGATGAGAATGTGTTCGTTAACGCCGAAGTAGCTTTAACAAAAGAGAATTCCCAATCACCAAATTACAGTTGTCGATGATTTGACCTTTAATTTTAAAAGGCATGTGCGCAAATGTGGGGGAAATACAAAGACCGAGCGCGTAGCGTGAGGTAAATATATCATCGAGGTGGAATCGGGGAAAATATCTAGCAAACATCCTTAAAAGAAACATTTTCTTCTAGTGATTTATAGAGCATGTTTCCGCATAACTCATTATTAAAATCTAACTTATTATATAAGATGGATTGGATTTAGGGTCTTGCATTAAATTCTGCGCGTACAACTTAATTTATAAAATTACTTTCTGCAGTCATTTTTTATTTGTTACGCCAGCACTAACTCAAAAGTATTCACTGTATTCATGAAATTTCTTCGTGTATGGTTAGATTACAGCAAGAAGCACTGTCAAACTATAAAGTAGCAAAGTTAGGAATACGATGTATATGTATATAGTATTTAGCACAACAGCTCTTATTAATTAATATATCTTCCAGGCAAAAGCGAACCTGGTGGTAACTAACAGTAATTTGCTGAAATTAATAATTAGGATCTTCAAAGAGATTACACTCGGCCTTGAACTTCGTCTTTTGTAGTCAAGTCTTAACGTAAATAAAATTTGAAACTTACTTATTATTATTATATCATTAAGCCGTTTCCCTTTCGGGGTAGGCGTGAATTGCTCGGTGGTAAAGTAGTGATGTCATAATTCCAATATTACAGAACTGGCAAGCGTTTACTTTTCTTTATAATTTAGAAATTTATCAAGTCACCCAGCAATGAATTCCAAAACCATAAATTTCGAATTCTGAAATTTCCAAATGAGGCCTTCTGCAAATTTATTTATAAATTCCAAGTTTATCAAGTGTCCCAAATATAAATGACGAGATTACAAAATTTTCCACATTCATAATTCCAATATTACAGAACTGGCAAGCGTTTACTTTTCTTTATAATTTAGAAATTTATCAAGTCACCCAGCAATAAATTCCAAAACCATCAATTGCGAATTCGGAAATTTCCAAATGAGGCCCTCTGCAAATTTATTTATAAATTCCAAGTTTATTCAAATTTTTTATTTTTATTTCTCAATTCAAAACTGATGCTGAGACTCGAAGCCTGGATTCGCGGTCGATAAGGAAGGGCGTCCCGATTTCGCGAGTGGCACTGTGTGTTTCGGACCAGTGATGCGATTCAAAATTGGAATTAAAAACAATTCTTGTAATTGAAAAATGCAAAAGAATGTACATAAAATGTCCAACTTACGATTTCAGACAAGAAAAAAATGTATAACACATTTATTAACAGTTTATTTTCTTTGACTTGCGAAGAATAACTTATATTTCACAAAACATTTAAAGGCGCTCACATTGACATCACTGATTTCGTACTTCAGAGCATCGGAGATTCGCAGCACGATATGAGAGGTGGCTAAATGTCGTGTTTGCTTTGCTGCTTACAACTACAGTCTTATGGTCTTCACACGCACAGGACATCTCAAATTTGTACCCACTTTTCTCCATTTCTCGACGTATTTCGCAAAATTTAGGTTCACCATCATCAAGTCGTCGGTCTTCGAATACGTGATAGCTCCTGAGAATGCTTCTGTGATGTCCGAATTGTGAGTAAAAAAATTAATTTGTGAACGGTTCTCGCCGTTCAAATGTTTCTTCTGCTATCTGCAGATTGCTCCCTTTCGAAAAATTTATAATTTCAGGAAAAATAATAATTGCATCAGCAAAAGGCTTAATTTCTCTACATTTTATTGATCCGAGGATCTCGCAAAACCCCAAATATTTGACAAGTTTTCTCTGACAAAAACATCATAGCCAAGGAGAATGAAAAGAAAGAGAGGTATGAAGACCTTATAAGGGAGTTGCGACGGTTAGACTCGGAATATTCTGTTAAGCTAATCATCCGGATCATCGGCGCTTGGAATTGCCAAGGTTTCACTCGTTAATAGCCTGAAAAGCATCCCTGCGTGTGAAGAAAATGCCGAGACACTTGCGGGGAAAATGCAGAGAGCGGTCATCCTTGGGTCGCTCCGTGTGCTCAGGGTACGAGACTTTTGCCGGATCATCATATTGAGTTTGTCGCAGACTGGCCACCCATTTCACGGTTGTGAGACGTGGTTACAGCCGAAATTTTACCGCCCTCCAAAGGCGTTATGTATTTATTTAACGGCCTCATATGTAATATTTTTTTTTCTCTAGAGCTTATTAAATAAACGAGTGATTAAGAATGATGTGCATTGTCCTTGAATAATTCAATCCCCAAAATGAACTATTTTTGGAAGTTCTTTAAGACGATATTGCGACAAAAATCAAAATATTTCGATGTATTCTTGAGTTATAAATATGTAAATTTAAATACTCATCGAAGTTAAACAAAATCACATTCAATTTTACATGCAAATATTTATGAAAACATCACAAAAATATTTGTCTTGAATTAAAGAAACCGTCACTTTAACATAATTTCTTCAGTCAACCAAAAGAAACTTCAAATAAGGAAAATCATCTCAAATTAAAGAAAATTCTTGATTCGAACAAAAAACCATTTCTTTGGATCAAATATGGCCGTGGCTACGGGTACCGAAATTCCGGTGCAAATAGGGGGATTTTTCGGTACAAATAGAGCTGAAAAAGGGTATATTTGTGCCGAAATTTCAAAACATCAATAATCATGTTAATAATACAATTAATAACAATATTTGTCACGTACGAACTAATCAAAATTAATTTTTAGGTTCCTGAAAATCTTCCGAAGGTAAAGTGCTGCCTAAAATCTCGTAGATTAATAAAAAAGCAAATAAGAATTTATGATGTCGAAATTGTATGTGGGGGGAGGCTTCCCCAAAACTGAAGGAAGGGCGAGAGACTCGTCTTTCCTGTATTTATTTTTATGTGGGTTGGTACAGAGGTAAAGTGACCCCGTTGTGCCTCCATATTGCCTATCACGTGACGCTGTGACGTCATGATTTCAGATCCCAATAATTAGAGTACCTTAGCAAAGATATTATAATATCTTTGACCTTAGTATACTCAGTGCTCTCAATTTGGCTTCCCAACTTCACTGCGCATGCGTCGTATCGGCATTTCCATTGGCTGTAAATGGCGCGCATTACATTGTGAATCAAATTTTCATAATAAATCATCATTGTGGAAATAATAACAATTAATTTTCAGTTCTCAAATAGTCTTTTAGAGTGCAAGGTAAAATAATTATTTGTTTGTACTCTTTACAAATAAATGATTGATTTTAAATTCAAATTAAGGAATACTTTTTTTCACCAATGCAAATTTTAAATCATTCATAACATTTGTTTGTACTGTATGATTATTGCATATCTAATGTAAAAAAATTATTTGCATATTTAATCATTTCAAATAAGCGCGTGATCAAAATCCAATTAGGCTGCTGGTGCGACGCATGCAAAGTGCGGTCGGGGAGCCGAATTGGGAGCACTGCGCATAATTGTCTTGCAATACTGCAAAAACTTCGAAAAATAAAATGATTACATTTAAATAAATATAAGTAATTAAAATAATCAAATCAAATATGCAACAAATGTTTATTTCAAAAACTGTTCACATGTGTAACACTCACGAAAGTTTTTTAGTTAAACTAAATAATGTGATATTTTTAAACTGAAGATAAAGTGTTCTTAGTAGGGTTGTAAGTCTATGAAACGTTTAATTGAAACATTGAAAGTTTCATGAGACAATGAAACGTTTCATGGGACCAAAGTTTCTGAAGCCCCTAGTAGCAAGATAATGTAACGAGCGCATAAATTTGCATTTTATCCGCTAGGAGCAGAACCATCGCTTCTGTAAAAGGCGCGGTTTCCATTTAAAATATTCGAGCGAAAAGTAAAAAGATTGGCAAACAACGTTTCAGGGCAAATCGGCATGAGAAATATTTAATAAGCGATAATAAATTCTTTAAAGATTAGATTTTGCTGGAATAAATGTATATACGAGATTAGCCATGTAATGCTTAAGTAGAGTATATTTAAAATAACCTCAAAATATAACATAGGGGAGTGGGAATAACACGTGACTGCAAAAACAGCTCTGCGCATGTGCACGATACCGAGACCCAGTTTTCATTCGTGGCAAACATTAACGAATTCTTGGACGTCGCTCGTCCCACCTCTACTCACCAAACACACAGGGTGATACCAATCCTTACCATTCGGTTTGGTGCTGCCACCTAAGATTAGTTTTGCATCATGAACCTCAATGTATTTTATATTTTATCACGTGACTCTGTAGGCGGGATTGTTGAATTCGTTATTCTAAAAATACCCAATTGTCTTACAGAAACAACTAATACTGAGCAATTGATTAATTATTCGTCATTATTTATTACTTTCCTGAATAAATTATTTAAAAAAATAATATACGTGTTTATTGTACTTCATAATCCGCAACGTTTTCGAACATGTGGAACATGAGTATAAGTACGACAAAGTGGTATCCTAACCTATATGTAATCATTCGCGCGCTTGTCAACTATTGTCATATATTTTTCGAATTGCCAAGTCGAGTGTTATATCCTTTTCACACATTCCTGTAGAAATAGTGATTATAAACAGAAGTTAGTAAATCATCAGTGACATTAATCATATTAATATAATAATAATATCAGTTAGGATTTATAGATTAATAATTCTAAATATAATTTGTATAAATGATTACTACATTTTTACGCATAAATATAATACTTCCGAAACAAGTTACATAAACATGCAATAAACATTAATTTATAAATAATGAACTTTTCCGCGTCTCGAGTTCTGGAGTTTAAAACACAAAAATTATATTGCATACTCTTCATACAAAGAAACTTACAAATAATGAAGATTGTATAAATTATTAAAGAAAATAATATAATATTTATTTTTTATTGACATACGTATTCACTTTTACTTTTATACGCTTCAAATTTATATCTTCCCATGGGATATGCATGGCTATCCTTGAATTATTTTTATTAAGCATCATTTAAAAAAAAATGCAATGAACAAGAACAGTGCTACAGATTTCAGGTCTTAAGGCCATGTGACGAGTGGGTCACGTGACCGGCTTCCTACCTTACCGACTCTTTTTTTATTTGTAAACTTATTTTTTCAACTCGATGTGGCTATTCGTGTGAAAATAAGTTCACAAATAAAAAAAGTGTCGGTAAGGTAGGAAGCCGGTCAAGTGACCCACTCGTCACATGGCCTTAAGACCTGAAATCTGTAGCATTGATCCTGATTATTAAATATATTTTTTAAATGATGCTAAACACAAATAAATCAAGGATAGCCAATATCCCATGGAAAGATATAAATTTGAAACGTGTAAAAGTAAAAGTGAATATGTATGTTAATAAAGAATAAATATTATATCATTCTCTTTAATAATTTATACAATCTTCTTTATTTTTAATTTTCTTTGTATAAAGAAAATGTAATATAATTTTTGTGAATTAAAGTCCAGAACTCGAGACTCGGAAAAGTCCATTATTTATAAATTAATGTTTATGGCATGTTCATTTAACTTGTGTCGAAGGTATTACATTTATACATAAAAATGTAATATTTATTCATACGAATTATATTTAAAATTTTTAAAAAATTTAGAATTCTTAACTTATAAATTCTAACTGATATTATTATTATATTGATATGATTGATGTCACTTATGATTCACTAACTTCTGTTTATAATCACTATTTCTACAGGAATGTGTGCAAAGAATATAACACTCGAGATGACAAATTGAAAAATATATAACAATTCCTGTCAAGCGCGCGAACGATAACTTATAGGTTAGGATATCATGTTGTCGTACTTATACTTATGTTCCACATGCTCGAAAACGTTGCGGATTATGAAGTACACTAAACACGTATATTATCATTTTTCAAATAATTTGTTCATGAAAGTGATAAATAATGACGAATAATCAAATAATTGTTCAATATTAATTGTTTCTGTAAGGCAATTGGTTATTTTTAGAATAAGGAATTTAAAACTCTCGCCCACATTGTCACGTGATCAAATGTAAAATACATTTGTAGAAAACTAAGGGCGCAGTCCCATGGAGGTAGATTAGTAGAATAGTCAAACAGTTTTGACCAACGAGGTGCCTGCACAAGCTTTAGCAGTCATAACAAGCGTCTAGGGAAAAGGAGAATATTTGGTTTTGCGCTGGGCATGCGCACTATGACTTTTCAGCCGCTTCTATGAACCTGTCAAAAAGTCCTAAAAATTCCATGATTTTTATAAGAGCAAAAAAAAGCTATGAAACTTCCTTCAAACCATTAAAATCAATCGAGAATTGCCTCGAATTGAAAAAGAATAAAAATTTCAAATTCAAATCACTATAAATTAATAAGAAAAATATTCGAGCATTATTATAAAATTCAGAGAAAACCGTTAAATTAATCCCTGGAACCTGTCAAAAAGTCCAAAAAATGCCATGATTTTTATAAAAGGAATAAAAAAGCTTTGAAAGATTGATCAAACCATTAAAATCACTCGAGAATTTCCTTGAATTCAAAAAGAATAACAATTTGAAATTCAAATCACTATAGATTAAATAGAAAAATATTCGAGCATTATTATAAAATTCAGTGAAAACGATTAAATTAATCCCTGGAACCTGTCAAAAAGTCCCAAAAATGCCACGATTTTTATAAGAGGAAAAAAAATGCTTTGAAACTTCCTTCAAACCATTAAAATCAACCGAGCATTCCCTAGAATTCAAAAAGAATGACAATTTCAAATTCAAATCACTGTAAATTGATTAGAAAGATATTCGTACACTAGCATAAAATTCAGTGAAAACCAGTCACTTAATATCTGGAACCTGCCCAAAAGTCCTAAAAATGCCATGATTTTTATAAAACAAAATAAAAGCTTTGAAAGTTCCTTCAAACCATTCAAATCACTCGAGAATTCCCTTGAATTAAAAAAGAATAACAATTTCAAATTCAAATCACTATAAATCAATTAGAAAAATATTCGAGCATTATTATAAAATTCAGTTAAAACCATTAAATTAATCCTTGGAACCTGTCAAAAAGTCCTAAAAATGCCATGATTTTTATAAGAGGAAAAAAAAAGCTTTCAACCTTCCTACAAACCATTGAAATCAATCGAGAATTCCCTCGAATTCAAAAAGAATAACAATTTCAAATTCACATCACTATAAAATGATTAGAAAAATATTCGTACATTATTATACAATTCAGTGAAAACCATTAAGTTACTCACACGAACCTGTCAAGAAGTCCTGAAAATGCCATGATTTTTATCAAAGGAAAAAGAAGCTTTGAAACTTTCTTCAAACCTTACCTCCAGGTATGTAAAAAAAAATTGAAACTCAATAAAATTTGAAAACTCTGCAAACAAGAAATTTTTGAAACCGTTTTCTCGAGCGTGGCTAACCAAGCTGCATGTCGATCGATTCCAAATTAATTATACTTTTTTAGGACCCCAATATGCTACTTTTCCGCGTTGTAGCCATTTCGAATGCCAAAAGTATTTATTTTCGACCCACCCTGATGAGCATCCTTATCTTGTGTACTATGTATATTTATGAAATATTGCACTTAGTTGAGCTTCTATTATTACTTACTTTATATATTCAGGAATGTACATGTGCCAGATTTTTCATAGGGTCTCCTCATGAATTTGATAATAAACTAACTAATTATGAAAGGTTTCATTTTAGATTTCAGAAAATGTAGAATTCTTACATTTTAAATTATTTAAGTGTAATGTAATTTCACTTTAAATGGTTTAGTTACATTCAAAATTATCTTATTTACTTGTTGGCTAGCCCGCTGACAACGAAATTTGAAGTTATATACCCTTCGATAAAAAATTATTAAACATGTCTGTAACCACTGAGTCTTGATTATTTATTTTCAGCAATAAATATGAATTCACTAAGGAAAATCTAGAGCCTAGGCAAAGGATATAAATGAAATAAGAAACTTTTGAAGAGATGAGTCTCTCTTTTATGACGTCTCTCTTCTTTTTATTTGTATCATCTGGATTCTGGATGAATCGTAAGCATTGGGGTAAAGGCGGAGGATTTTAAGGGAGTTTTTACAGTTTTAGAGGGAGGTTTTCAACATAATTTGGTTTACAGTGATTGGTGCTCTGATAGCTTGCGGTTATATCTTCTTATTTCGCGTGCGATGTCGTTCACAAGAATTCTCATTGTGCACGCGCAATAGTTTTCTATACGTCAGAAGTACGCCATCTCGGTTTGAAATGCAGTATTTTCTTCCGCTAGATTTCTTTCTTTTCATATATTGTGAAAATAGAACTGTTCTCTGGAAAAGAGGAAAATTGTCCACACGTGTAGGTGTATTAGGGGCGGTCCATATCCTACGTTACATTTTTCATGGGGAAGGAAGTCGCGCCAAAAACTATGATTGGTAACAGAAAGCAGACGAAAAGTGATGCATAATTGTAAAAATAACGTCAAAACGAAATACATACGATGTATTGACAAGTGACAGTCGTGAATATGAAACATTAACTAACCCCAAAACCGAATACAGCACAAAAAACGTGTCTACCTCATATGATAGAAAAAGAGGTTTGGAAACCATTGTTTCAACTTCGATCGCACCCAGTCGTTTATCTCACATGGTAGAAAGAGAGGTCTGTTCGACTTGAGGTATCAGAGTCCCACCCCTGGGCCTGTGATGGCCTTTTGCGGCGTCTACGAACGTCAACGATGAACGTAAACAGTACCACTTACTCCTGTACTCAGCATTTCATTGGTCGATCCCCCGATCCCACTCGAAAATTGATATCGGCAACGTCGTATTATAAATGGTACATTATTTTCGTTTAGAGCGGTCAAGAACCAATCTCGAGAATGAGGTTCATGCTGCAAAACTGATCGTAGGTGGTAGCACTGAGCCGCGTACTAGACCCTCTGTCAATGAGATATGAATTTCAATGAAAGACATTTTGTGAGTAAGTATAAAGTGTCATTTATACCTTGTTCTCATTACAAAACACATTTTAATTTTTTTTTAATATTCATCATGTAGCATTCGTAAAAAGGTTCATAAATCCTTTTCTGGCTGTCTCTTCCAAAGTGAGGTTAGTTTTACCATAGTTCACCATATCGCATTGTACCTACAATTTCTACCTGAAGTATAATTCACCTACGTCTCTTGGCACTAAACATATATTCAAAGTTTATTTACCCTCATATATTTAATTATAAGCATTATAAGCAACTACATATCAAGCTCCATATTGAATTTCATCTCTCTTCGACAGAGGGTCTAGTACTTGGCTCGGTGCTGCCACCTATTATTTGTTTCGGATCACGAACCCCATACCGAAATCGCTTGAAAAATGTTAATGCACCAAACAACCGCTCTAAAATTTTAGCATGCTAAAAATATGAGAGTGGTCTCGAGAATAGCAACCCAGGGATGGGACTCCGCTGCCTGAGGTCGAACGGACCTCTCTTTCTACCATGTGAGATAGACAACGAGGCGCGATCGAAAACGAAACGATGGTTTCGAAAAATGACGTTAAAATATTTTCTGTATAGGAGAATATAACTTTGGTCGATGTTGTAGATTTCCATTTTATGTGTGGATTCCTCTTCTCGATTCGTTACCTTCTCCGATGATAATACAGATTTCTATGATAAATAAATATATGCACTTTGAATGAAAAAAAGAATTTCTTTCAGCCAGACAAATGTTAATAGGATTAAGTTAATATTGTTTTATTCGAAAATACGGCCTATTGGTCGGAGGGAAATATTTCTTTGAATGAAAGAAATATTAATTGAAGATAAGATAAGATAAAAACCAAATAAATGACTCATTGTTCCAAATGAATGTGCTATAAATGGGAATGAATATTTCTTTGAAATGAGGAAATGTGAATTGATGGAAAGAAATACATTTTAAAGTCAAGCAAATATTTTATAGGCTCAAAAAATTATTTCTTGACATCAAATTTTGTAATATTTGAAGCAAAAAAAATATACCACTGATTCAAAACAATATTTCTTTGGCCTAAACCATGTGCAAGTGCAATAAAGTAGTTCGTACTTCAACTGTAATGCATATTTTCCTAAATGAACTAATGGATTCTTTCAGCCTTAATTATAATTAACATTGTTATTAATATACATATTGAATTCAAACAATTCACATAATTTAAAATCTTGATGAATCTGAAACAGAAAAATTCGATGAAAAATCTACCTCCAGCAAGAATCGAACTTGGGTCCGTCAAGTGTAAAGTCCACAGCGATGACCACGACGCTGTCGCAACATGGAAATTCGTAGGTGTGAAGACGTATTTAATCCTTGTCATAAATGCCAAAGAAATATTTTTTCAAATCAAAAATATTGAATTCAACAAAATATGTCTTTAACCTAAAGAAGTATTAAATCGAAACAAATTACGCCAAATTATTAAATATTTGATTGAAACAAAAAAATTACTTCGTTTGAATAACTTTTTATTTGTTATGAATAATTTAATTCTAGTAAGCAAATTAAATATTTCTTCCAACTGAAGAATTAAATATTTATGTCAACACAATATCTTGTTCATCTAAATAAATGCGCTTCATTGGTATAAATGCATGAACTCTTTGTAACAAATAAATATAGCTAATCGTCCTGATCATCGGCGCTCTTGGAAGTGCCAAGGT
The DNA here is from genome assembly GCA_011634705.1 of Andricus grossulariae. Taxonomy (NCBI): domain Eukaryota; kingdom Metazoa; phylum Arthropoda; class Insecta; order Hymenoptera; family Cynipidae; genus Andricus; species Andricus grossulariae. Next base: position 212,457,585 of record JAABKJ010075445.1, on the reverse strand, counting down.
TTCACTGGTTAATAGCCTGAAAAGCATCCCTGCGTTTCAAGAAAATGCTAAGACACTTGCGGGGGAAATGTAGATGGCGGTCGTCCTTGGATCGCTCCGTGTCCTCAGGGTACATGAGACTTTTGCCGGTTTATCGTATTGAATTCGTCGCAGATTGGCCACCCATCTCACGGTTGTGAGACGTGGTTACAGCTGACATTTTACCGCGATTTCGCTGGGAGCGGGTGCACTTTTTAAGATTAGCACCTGTTCCCAGCGAAATCCTGTGCTTGTCCTTATGACAAACTTTTAACTTTATATGTATATATTTATGTTGAAAAAAAAAATAGTTTAACAATTACCGCAGGGTCCCACCGAGAGCAACTGCCATATTTTTGGCACACGGGTATGGCTTTAAGGTTACGAACAAGTGATATTATCGCACCTCCGAGAGCAACTATCACAAGGAGAAATACTTGTACCGAATATTTTAAATCACATCTCGTTTTCGACAATTGACTTTCCCTTGAAGCGTTCGGGAGGGCAGGGTCGCGGCCAGCACCGGAAGAGCGACAAAGATGGTAATAAAGTACTCTTAGGACCGCATTATGTCCGTAGATATACGTTGTTCCTGCGTGGGTGGGACACCCCGATATTATGTGTTCTAGGTACTCAGCGTGTGCATGGCACGCGCTGCACCTATCGCTTGGAACTTCTTGATATAAAATCCGGATATTGTATACTAAGGCGGAAATTACACGTTCCTGGCATGGAAAATAAAACCCTCTGTACCTGAATTAAGCCCTGATGATCTGAGGAAAGCAAAAATTTGCTCCTTCGACAAGGACTGTTTTTCTACATTTTTGTGAAAGTTTCCGTGCATTTTCTTGTTGAGTAGCTGTTTGTGAAATGTTGCAAACTCTGCTCTCTTCTCTTCGGCTTTTAGAAGTGAAGCATCTAGATGGAGTAATGCACTTTCCTCACTTCTGCCGATTTTAGCTGTACTTAGAACAATTCTGTTATGAAGACACTGGAGATTCAGAAGTCCGCGTCCGCCTTGACGGCGTGAAATGTATAATCGCGGAATCTTGCTTACCTTCTAGGACAGAAGGAGCAGAAGTGGATGACGTACGCGTTCCAGTTGCGTCGGGATTGTTTGCTTTCAGGAACCATGATCGTAGCTTCCGGAGCCTGAAACTTCTCTCATAATCTGAGGATATATCGTGCAAAATTATTTAATATATGTTAAGTATATTGGAAGAGTTTGCGCAATTGACACTACTGAAAGACAGTTTGAATTTTAAAAATATATATACTGTTATTATATCCTACGTGAAAAAAAAAAAAAAATGATGAACATACTGCAGAAGAGTACGAAACTAGCGAAGACAAAGAAGCATCAAATAAGTGCTAGTGTGACTGCTGCTATGCCGATTTGAAGGAGTTAGATGAATATTATAAGAATGAGAATTTTGATTACAGTACAACAAAAGCAAAGTTTTTCTTTTCAAACTAACATTTATAACACTATCTCAGTGTTCTAAGCATCAACGCCTATGGTTAGAATAAAGATGAAGAAAAAAGAAGAAGCAGTAAAAAAAACTTAATCAAGTGAAACAGTTTCAAAAAGTCTCATCAATACACCTTCTTATTGTGAAGAGACCAACGGATGAATAATTATAATAACATGAGTGATGAAGAAGTTGCCAATCAAAATATCATCTATCATTTCACATGGATCAAAAGCTTACCTCCACAGAAAAAAAATACAGTAAATTATCACTGAAACTTATGCAAACAATTCACGAAATATGAAAACTTCATTCTAATAGAAGAATTAATTGCTTCGATTTTCTACAGATTAGAAAGAGAGAAAACATACAAGAGTGATGGAGTTCTTATAGTTGTATTCAAGTGTGTGAAATATATGTATATAATAATGAATATATTTGAAAAATTTATACTTACGTACATTTAATAAGTCAAAGATGATAACAAGGTAATTGTTATTTTATTTAATCCTGAGTACATAGTACATAGTACAAATCACACACATATACACATACATCCGCGTACATAAACTAGATATGTATAGCAAAGGATGATTAGAAGGGACATAAAATAATAATTTATTCCTAAAAGTGAGTAGTGAAATAAAACTCTTGTAAATGATTTTTGAGTTATTTCTTCAATAAGTGCGTATAGATTTTCAGAATAAGATAAATGAACGCATAGATGAGGCAACTTGGGAGGCGCTTAGATTCGATAAAAATGTAGAGGACGCGTGGATTAGTTACGGGATATCATTATCAAAACTGCGATTAAAGTATGTGGTTCGGCAGAACTCTGTTCAATTCAGTAGCATTCTCTAACATTCGGCAGAATTTTCTTGACTTCAACGGGATTCTCTTGAATAATGTACAATTCTCCTGAATTTAGTAGAATCCTCTTAAAATATGTGAAATTCTCTTAAACTTTGTTTGATTCTATTAAATGCAGTATAATTCTCCTAGGTTTGGCAGAATTCTCTTGAATTTATTCAAATTATCCTGTTTTCTTTCGAATTCAGCAGAATATTCTTGAAAATTCAAGAGGGTTTCCCTGATTTCAAGACAATTTTGCTGATTTCAAGAGAATTCTGTTACAACTCAGAGAATTTTACTAAATTAAAGAGGATTTTACATAATTGAAGAGAATTATACTGAATTCAAAAGAATGATACATAATTCAAGAGAATTTCACTGCATTTAGAAGAATTCTGCTGCAATCTAACAAATTCTACAAATTTAGAGACAATTCTGCTGAATTCAAAAGAATTCTTCAGAATTCAGGGAATTCCACTAAGTTCTCGAAAATTCTACAAAATCAAGTACAGCAAAATTTTGTTATAATTATTTTCGCCATTATTTTTTTGTTACAATTCAAAAATGTTTTTTGAGTACTGGGACACCTTGTATAAATAGTATTCGAAAACGTTAAGGAAAATATATAAAAATACGTCTTTTAGCATTTCATTAAGTACTTCTTCAGTATGGATACGGTTGAAACCCAAAAGAAAAGGGACCTTTGTTATATGGAGGTATGTACATTATATAAGGAAAGTGTAGAATATAAGGGAAGCAAATAATAAAGATGAATAATATGAATACCAAGAAATTCAATGGTTTTAATATTATCATCGTAAATAGATTTTGCACAAATTTTTTACAGCAATAAAATAACAGAATCATTCAACCTTTGCTTCTTCGAGAAGGAATCATGAAATTAACCAAGATGCATTATGTGCAAGTTACTCTTCACAAAAAATATTTTATGTAATAATCCGCATATCACAGTAAAACCTCGTTTAGCCGAGGTAATTCATTCACTTTGTCCACATTGAAGCTTCTATGTTTCTAGTGTTGCCGTCCAGCGACAAATTCTGAGAAACGAGACGTGGCGGGAATGTTTTTGTCTCGTCTCGTTTTCTTTTTACCGGTAAAAATGAGACTAAATTTTTTTTTCAGAGAAGTGTCAATATTAAATAGTAAAATCTATCCAATCTCTTTGAATGTCATTTGATCCTACATGATATGATACCTCATAGTAATTTGTATCATCTTTAAAATTTCTTTAACTTCAATTTAAAATCATAGTTTTCAATACACAGTGCTAAAGACAGTTTGATTTTTGGGGCCTTGAAACTAAATTTGTTTTTTCTCAATAGTTTGAATTCGCAAATATTTGTGTTCAAGTTTGTTAATTTTTAAATGTTCAGGAACGTTGATAATTCGTTTATATTTATAGTTTGTTATGTTAGTGTTTGTTAACCAGATAAAACAAATTAGAAATGTACAGTTCTAAATCCTTTTTCAGAATTATTAGATTTTTAGGGGCATTCAACTTTAACTTAAGAGTTTTTGAGATTTCCAATTTTTTAGGTTCACTATGTAAAAACAAGCATTAGATAGCTTTTGCTACTATTCTCTTCAATGATTTATGACTCTTTTAATGTAAATTTAAAACATGTGGCCCTAAAAATTAATTAAAATTAAAAGCCTCTTAGATCTTGTGAATCCTAATTAAATTCCTTGAATCTTATGAAATTCACAGAAATCTCATTAAATACTTTAAAAATCTCTTAAGATCTCTTGAAACTGTATGAAATATCCTAGAACCTCATAGTTTCTGCGAAATCCTTGTAAATCTTCTGATATTCTAGAAAATTCCTTGAAGCCGCAAAAAAATTGTTTGAATTCCAGCTTGGGATGTTTTTCGAGATGACTAGACACAGATAATAATTATTTATTGCAAACGTAAAGGACTTATCAATAATTATAGAATTCTAAAGAAATCTCTTCAATATTACGATAAAAGTTTTTTTATATTTCGGAGTCAAAATCAAATTATATTTTAGTTGGTAAAAAATTCCTGACCATTTTTAGGAGAGGATCTTTTCCATTTGCAACGATGTAAGCTGTACTCAAAACAATTCGGTCATGAAGCAAAGGGCTCATGATATCGCCCTGAAAGCCGCCCCTCTGGAAGGTAACGTTGTCCGTTGTCGCGCGATAATCTTCAGATGAGATAGTAAATCTAGTTTTCCAAAGGGGCACCAATCCCTCTATGCACCTCACTATTTGTGGATGTACCTTCAAGCTTTCCAACAGACAGATGATAAGTCTATAAGAGGTTGAATCGAAAGCTTTCCGGTAATCAATCCAGGCCATTGACAGGACGCACTGATGGGCTGCTGCGTCTTTGCAAACATACCTGTCAATTAGCAGGTCCTCTCGACATCCTGCTACACCTTTTTTCGAGCCACGTTGTTCGTACATCTCTTGCCACACAGGCTTAATTCTCCGGACAATCCTGTTGTTAGGAATAGCTGTGAAGATCTTATACAGAGTGTTCAAACAAGTTATTGGCCTGTAATTATCTGGGTTGGGCACGTTGCCCTATTTCGGTAGGAGTCTAATGCATCCTGATACAAGCCACTGTGGAAAGGCTTTAAATATGACGTGAATATGCGGGCCAAGTGTTGGTGTCTAGAAGTAAACTTCTTCGACCAGAAGTTCCTGATACAATCTGGTCCAGCACCGGAGACCGGGGTTCGATTCCCCGCCGGAGAGCCATTCGGTTCGGTTTCCATTTCTTAGAAATCTAACCGAAGGGCCTATGACAAAGCCACCGAAAGCGTCCTCGGGTTGCGGATAAAAATTCACTGTACCAAGGGCTTCTGCTGAATATGGTTACAATAATTAATGAGCAGTCGCGGACAATTGTCCAGCGATGGTCCCGAAGGAATAACCCCTAAGCAGAGGCGTGAAAACCGTGCCGAAAGTTGAATGGCACCTGGGTGAGGAGTCTCAAACGGTGACTCTGGGATATCAGGCGACCTCTCGGAGTATGCAGCCTTATCTTTGCATGCGGGACTCTATAAGGATGGACGTACCCGTTTCCCTAGCTGCTCGTGGGAACAACAATGATAACACCAAACATAGTTGTAGTAAGTGCGGTTCAAAACAATCGAACTATAGTTTATTTAGTTTAATATTAATATATATGATATGAATTTTGTGATGTCAAATAAAATAATTATATTATTTCTTATATTATAGATACATGCAGGTTTTTGAGTTTGGGTCAGTCTTGACATATACGATCATGTGAGGTTTCAACACAATATAACTCTTCAAAAGTTTATTAAAGGAATCGCATCTGCAATTTTCACCCATGATGTGCTGAAAAAAAGCACTTCCAAAGGAAATAGAAAGAGTCATGGTACTGGCGGTAAACCTGGTTTGCCATCAAAAGGCTTAATGGCACTGAAAGTTAATTTTGGTGTATTATTTATGAAAGGTGAAGCATCGTTACCCGCGTACATTTTTCGGTATGGTCGGATTACTAGCGTATCAATTTTTTTTCAAAGTTTTTTCTAAATCATTCTCAGAGTTACAAAATTCCGACCATGTTTAAGGTTTTAAGATTTATTTTTTGAGGGAAAAAGATTAAGAGGTTTAAAAAATGATTATTGTTTTTATTTTTTAAAGTTTTTTAAGATTCTTATACAAATTCTTATAAATACTAAATTTGGGCTGCTATAGAAAACATACGTAAACTTTTTTGATTGACTTCATCTCTTATTTCCAGCAATATTCAAATTTTGGATGAATGATGTGAAAAAGATGTAATCTCCACTGATTTGTGCAGAGCTATCCAAAATCACGTCTTACGTAAACCATAAATATCTGATCTTAACCGGGTACCCAAAACCACAAGCGCAGATGCCAGGAGTAAAAAGCGCAAAAAAACGAGTCAAGAAGTAAATAATTCAATTCGAAAGAAAAAAAATCTGCCCGCTTTGCAGGCACATTCTCATCGCGCGCTTCGCGCGCGGCTCGCAAGTTTGGGCGCGCCCACAGCGCGCACCTGTTGGATCTCGCGCTTCGCGCTCGATTATATATTCGCCTCGCGCTACGCGCTCGGACAAATTTACATGACGCTTGAAGCTCGGTTCCTCTAGGTTTTCGCACTTCGTGTACTCGCTATTACGCGCTTCGCTGGCAAATACTCTCTTAATAAGCTTCATCGTTATGACCTGCTTTTGTTTTAATTATGCCAATTTTACATAAAAAGGAGGAAGAATAAAAAAAAGTTAAAGAAACGAGTAGTGCTGAGGAAGATTGTAGATGCAGCTAAAAAATCTATAATCCCCAATAATGATGCTCAAGTCGCCATCAAGGCTGCTATAGAGAGTGCTAAGAAAGCTGTTGAAAAAGCGGGTGGTGGACGTCAGGTGAAAGCACCTCGTATTCTATCTATACATTCGAAAGTTGGAGGTGTGTTACCCCTAATTCCAATTTTCGCTGGACTTAGCGTGCTTGGCTGGTGGAGCAGCTGGTGTAGCAAGGGCTGTGAGTGACGTAAGCGCAGAAAAAAAGGAGCTATCAGAAGCTCATCGCCATGATAAAAAAATGGAGGAAGTAGCTCTTGGTAAAGTGCTACACTTGAAGCCTTACAGAAAAGGGTTAGGTCTTCACATAAAGCCCTATCAACAAGGTCAAGAAATAAAGAGAAGACGAACGTCAAAAAACTGGTGGTGAAGCTACCACGACGAGCACTAACCGATTTCGATTTGCTCAAGTATGAAAAGACTGTAAAGATTCCCTATTTTCGCGGAGTCTTTATGCGAAATGAATTGTCTAAAAGAGTACCTCATCGTTATGAGCCAGCTATCATTAACTTTGATGATAAAGTCGGCCCTGGGACGCATTGGGTAGCATTCAAAAAGAGTAATAATGAAACATTATACTTTGACAGTTTCGGTAATCTTCAACCGCCGTCTGATCTTTTCAAGTACGTCGATGCTGGTAGCTTCATAAGATATAATCATGAAAGATATCAAGAATATAATACATTTGAGTGTGGTCATTCATGCCTTAAATTCTTGTGTGGGCAGCTCAATGTACCGAACAAATATTCTCTACTATATAATAGTAAGTAACTGCCTATAAGGAATCAGTATACAGGAAGACATCATCATGGAAGAATCATTCACTCTGACTATTTCGGGCAACTCATCAGTGCTTGAAGCTGAATACTTTCCACCATTAGAGCTCTCATCAAATATGAATTATGCTCTTGGAATCGTTGAATTACTCACATTTAGTTCAATTCCTAACGTTGATGATGGAAACAATAAATTTTACATTGGTGATCACGTTGTGACTATACCCCCTGGCAGCTAGTTTTTCACTAACCGTAGTGTAAAAAGCTTCACTAACATTTTCATGAAATTTCATGAACTTACTTCTAACAGTGTAAGTTAAAATTTTGGCAGATTGATTCAACGGTCGACTGTATTTCTTGAATCAAGTTAATTTTTCTGTTGAGTCAATGAAAGTGTTGTTCAAAGAACCAAAATATTGTTGGGATAACAACATATTTGGTTGCTTCTTTATATAGCAACCAAATCGTTTTGTGTCTGAATCATAAATTGGTTTCAGTAATGGTGAAATTAGAATAATTAAAATAAGTGATTATTCCCGTTATTTTCTCACATTGTTCATTCGTGCGTCATATATGCTTAATCTATTTTACAAAGACTGGAAAAAACCGCGGTAGTCATCAAAAGAGAAAAGAAACCTGTCATTAGTTCAGGGAATGAAAGTAGTGCCCCTTGCACGATTGAAGTCAGCACGTATGCAATATCAAATATACTCTCATGAAACATTTAAAAATTAGGATGCAAACAACATTATCTCTTATATATTTTCAAAAAATCAAGCCTGATAAAAAACCTTGAAGTCTATTTAAGAATTAGCAAAATATTCAAACTTTCCAAAACCATTTCATATATATGTGACCGCCCGCGAAGAAAAGGACCTAATACGGAAAAAATCGATTTTTAGTTTTTTACACCCATCGATAGTTTTATATTTGCTCCTTCATAATGAAAAAAGAGTATGCCTATAAATAAAAAATGCGATTTGTTATTTAACTGCAAAGTGAGGGCCTCTTATGGACTTCCTGTGTTGGACCGCCTCTTCATTCGCTCCTCCTGTAATAGTCCAAGAGCTGGTGAAGTTTTTCGTGAAGTGGGAGTATAAGTCCTAGTTATTGGCGAATATATATAGGAAATGACCCTTCTTTCGAAACCCATAAATGTCAGACGCCCTGCCTGGGGCGCTTGGGCACCTGAACCAGGTGAAAAAATTGGACATTTGCAGTGACAGTATAAGAGCCAATTTTTTTCTAGGATCGATATTTGATGCCTCAAGTTTATTATTATTCAATCGCCAGACCGATAGCTTGGGGATAACATACTGCCAGACTCGATAATTATCAATAAAAATGAGGGAAAAGACTTACATTACTCTCCATCTATTCCTCAAAGGTGTCCAGTCGAGAAAACACTTCACAAATGAATAGAAATGAAATAAAATAGAAACATTTGAGAAAACAAACACGAAATCACACAATTATGAAAACTCAAGCTTTACCGAGGTTTACTCGGGCAATCAAAATTGAATGCGGGGCCTCACTCGCGATCTTGCGACGCCGATCTCTGGCCTTGGAACGCGCGAATCCTGTCACGAGACGCGCACGCGGAACAAATCCCGATACCGACGATTCACCTTTACTCTTTTACCGCGGTAGTCGGAGACGGAGGACTTAGAGCTCGTAGCCGGCCTTCTGTTCCTTGAATTACTTCGGATTCTTGGAGGAAAAGTTAACCGTCGGATGACGGACCTGAAACACGGCTACCAAGGCAGAGACAACTCAGGTGATGAGAACTGCGGCGTACGCGAGAGCGGAGAAAAGACTGAAGTTACATAGGAAAATCGGCAAGTCCGAACTTCCGAGACGCTGGGGGTTGTTCCCGAACTCCTTCACTCGGAACCCTTCTTCCAATAGAAAATCAGGAAATTTGGATGAGGGAAGGACAGATTTTGGGTCAGAGCGGGGCAGCATTTACGTTATGAAATAAGCCTGGGACCGGTGGTCCTGTAAGTGATTTCTGAGAGAGAGAGAGAGAGAGAGAGAGAGAGAGAGAGAGGGGGGCGGTAGTACGAATTGAGAAAATCTGTAGACTGAGGGTTATTTGACGTGGCCTTCCGTCGGATAGGACCAATTTGCACCGAGGCTGTTGGAGAAGAAACCTTTTGTTTCATTCATTGCCTCGGTGTCGGTCAGCTAGATGCTTCTCGAAAATATCTACCACTCTCTGGATTAAGTTGTAAACTTAAATGTTGAGTTATAGGCTCTACGTGCTTTCCTGAAGGGTTTTGGGATTTGAGAGGAAAATTGAAAGAAAAAGGTCCAAGGAAAAAGGAACTGGAAGTCGACCCAGGCGTCTGAATTAGGTTTTAAATTGCTTGCGAATATAGTAAAAGTGAAAGTGATGTACTTAGACGACCAGACATCCTTCCTAAACATAACGATGAGGCTTAAAAATAACAATGAGGAGCGGATATAATATATTTCGCTTGATAGTGGGAGGCCCCTGGCCACTTGGGTTTGACTTTCAGCGACGCAACACGTTGACATAACAACGGGTGTTCCCCCAGTTAGGCGCAACATATTATATCCCATTAGATATTGCAGCCCGGCTCAAGTTTGGAACCAATTATATCACATTTGATACTTATAGGTAATACAGAGTCTGGTACACACTTAATTAATTTTTAACCTAATAATGCTGGTACCGGGCTCCGTACTACTATTACCGAATTTAATAGAGCTGGTACCAGACTCGAAATTACTGGTACCAAACGTGATATCGCTGGTTCCAAACTTAAGATCATTAGAAATCCCTATCAAACTGGTGGTACCACTAATAAGCCCATGTTATCAGTAGTAATATCAGACTATATATCTGGTATTACCAAGAAAAACCGTGATAGCGTTGGAAAAAAAAGTAGGGGAGAGTGGCCATCAATGGGTCGTTGTAGACAGTGGGTATTTTCAATCAATTAAATAACCAGTGCGAAAATTTGTTTCAAACTTTATGGATAAATAAAATATATGCTACGTTAAGTACATTAGAAGGGCTACCGGAAACTAATGTACTTGAAAAATATGAAAAAAGTCATCATTATTAATCAAGGCTAAAAGTGCTAAAAGTGACTAATTCTGAACCCAGAAAGTGACTAAAAGTGACTACTGTTCACACAAAATTACACCTTTATTTTATCGGCTTGCTTCACCAAGATTAGATGAAATTCTGTTACCAAGATTTTCGGAGGAGTACCGTGATCACAGATGCTAGAATAAATTTGGCAAATAATGTTCAGACAATCTGTATAATTAATTTTATTACAAGCTAAATAAGGTTCATTCCATTTAAATTTTTTTACATTCTCATTCATGAGAGTGTAATGTAATCGTCCAAATTTACGATCTCTAGTTTTTAACGGATCTTTACGTTTTGGCACTCACAGATTCCGAAAATCATAACATTTTGTCGGTGTCTGTATTTCTGTATGTATGTCTGTCTGTATGTCTGTCTGTATGTATGGTTACCTGAATGTTGTAGCCACGCTAACTTTTGAAGGATTTGTCGAATTTAAGGAGGGTTATAAGCAACTGTTGGAACGTGGATAAGGCTGTGTTACTTCGGTTATATAGGTTCGGAGCAATGGCATTGTGGATGAGGATAAAAACTTGGGAATTGTTTAGCCCTGTAAAATACTTAGTTTTTTGATCTTCGTTGATAAAGGATTCTTCCGTCAGATCCAAAACCTGGATTTTTTTACGAAGTATCTCAATTTCTTCGTAAGCTGCAGACAGCTTCTGTTTCAGACTCTTTATTTCATCTAGTGCCTTGCTCAAAGTGAAATTGTCTGCATTATCCAACTTGGTACATTAATTTCCATGGCCGAATTTGCCACTAAAATATCCTCGACATCATCTCATCTTCTACGAGAAGTTGATCTACGTAAATGTCATCGGGATCCATATCTACGGTACAGTCATACCGAGGAACTGTTTCCTGTACTTCTACAGCATTCATCTCCGTGACTGGAATTTCCTCATTTTTCATCTTACAAAATTTCACACAACATTAATTTCATACTTGAACTTTTACGACATAATTTAATCACGTTTAACAAAAATAATCATCGCTGGTCGCGTAAAATAACTTTTATTTCCATTGGAAAACAACGGAAGTCCTGTTTCTTCACAATGAAAACAAACAAATACACAATAAAACACAAAAAACACAATACACAAAAGCCATTTTTAGACGATCATTCCAGCTTGTGTGTGAAATTGCCCTTTTTTCATATCTCTGATGCCGTTTAATCGCAGATTCACCCTTCAAAGCTAAACCTGCATCGTAACCCATATTTTGACAGGGAGTCCTGTCTGGATTAGCTTCATGTTCCATATCAGCAGGCTTTTCTTATAAGAAATTACATATTAGAAAGAGATTTCTATTCGAAAATTTGTCTCTCTTATTAAAAAAACATTTTCACCCATTCTTTTTCCTATACATAAATAATTTATAATATCAGAGCGTCTATTAAAATTATTAAAAAAATATCCTGACAACTCCACGGATTTTCCAGGTATCCCCAGATTTTTCTAGGTGAAATTTGCATTAATACAAGTATTAATTATAACATTTTTAACGTCAAAAGTAACGCGTTAACGTTGCCGTTATTGCCTGATCGGCATTGTTTGCCGACCCATTGTCGGGTGCTCTGCGCGTTCGATCGTTTTGAACCGCATCTACAACTTTTTGGATTAAAATAAGAAACATGAAATTTTTTTGATTCTGCAAGTAGTAATTTAAGAATATTATATTCGAAATCTACGTTTTTCGGCGATTCCAACGATATATCACTTGTGTTAATAAGTTAAAAATTAAATAAAAAAGTTAAAAATTATATATACATGTGTGTGTGTGTGTGTGTGTGTGTTAGGCTATGAGTTAACAATAAGTTAAGTATGTGTTCTGATATACAAAGTGGGCTTAATGTGGAAGCCGCCCCTCCATATAAATCGGAATCTTTTTTTTTCGTATTAGAAACGACGGCGCACTTTGTTTTTAACGGACTTTATTTTCGCAAATATTAAACTTTCCCGTTGCTAAAACTACTGCCCCGTTTAAGAATTCTACAAACATTACCAGAAAAATGCAGAGAATTGTCTGCTGCAAAGTAATGCAGAGAATCTCTGCTTTTTTGCTGAAGTGCTTCAATTTAAACAGTAAAGCAGAGACTTTTACAGAGTATTTGCGCATATTCCAAGCAGAAAACTCCGTGAGAAATGCATGAGAATGCAGACCATTTTTTGAGGAAGAGTAATGCAGAGTTCTTCTGCATTTATGCTTAAGTTTTTCAATTTAAGCAGTATTGCAGGAGACGTTTGCAGAGTAGTTGCATATGGGGGAAAATTTCTCAAGTGTACCGACCTCCAAAATGAAAGTTGTCTGCTCGGGATAAAAATTGGCCTAATCGTAGTCCTATTAGATTGTACTTCTCACACTAAAAATTAATTGATTTTGATAATTATTTATCAAAGTAGAGGGGGTACAATCTTTGGGTTTTTGAAGAAAAGCCTTACTTTCAAACATTTGTAACTTTTTTCCTATTGCCTTAAACAAAATTTCACTAAATATTGTTTTTGATAGATTTTTTCACAGGCTTTCTGGTGGTCATAACGATTTTCAAAAACAGTCAAAATTTGACCCTAATTTTGAAAATCAAAAATAAATTTGACTTTTTTTCGAATTTCGACACTTTTTTTTTCTTTAAAATAGTTTTAAAAGAATGATGACGATAATGACACACCGAGTGAGAGTCAAGAACCTGAAGAAATGCTTGGAAAAGACTTGCTTGAAAAGTTTTTACTGCCTTATGTAATGAAAAGTGACACTGAACGTGATGAACTTGAAGATACCGAAATTAGAAAAAATTATGAAAGTAGCACGTTGGATGGTGTGCGGAAGAAACCCCTAGCCGCTTTCTTTCGACCAGGTGTTTACAGAAAGATAAGTAATATCGTTAAAGCCATAAACGATACAACGATTGGACGTGGTCATGTGAAATTAATTTTCAGAGAAGAAGAAGATTGTTATGTAAGAATTGAAAACATCTGTTCAGATACTTGTAACATAAGTGGTCGTCACTTTTTTGTAATTACCGAAAAAGTATCACACATTCTCGGTTTCGCACCACAGGAATTGTTATCTGTTGATATACACTTTGCTAATCATCCACCTAGCCTCACTTGAGGTTCTCTTGAAAAAATGTTTATTTACTGTGATATATGTAAACCACGTATCACATGTGATGCGCAAACGCCACTTTTGCGAATAATTCCTGTTGCAACTCGAAATTACGTATTTGCATCTACACAGATTACCCAGTTTGCTTCACCTGATTACATTCCTCTTTTACATACTGAGTTTCGCACAGTGGAAATAGATATAAGAGACCATCTTGCCATATCAATACCATTCGAGTTTGGTACTCTCACTGTCACACTTTATTTCAAAGTAATTGATTAGAAAAAATATAAAGTCTGTATCCAGTGCATGTTTTGGGAATGTAGCCAGAAGAAAAGAAGGAGAGAAAGAAATGAACAGAGAATGAGTCCTCACGTGGAATATTATACGACACAAGTGGGAGGGGGTGGTATATCAAAAGTTTATGTAAGTTCGAAATATCAGAGAGGACATGGAATTGGAAGTTTTCTTGGGGGCCTTTTCCGTCGAGTTTTAACAATACATGCGCGCGGTGCAGGTACAGTCGGTAAGGAGGCTTTACGCGTCGGAGTTAACATTTGAAACGATGTTGAAAATAAAACTCCTCTTAAATATGCTTTCAATAACCGCTTTAAGGAGTCTGGAGAGAATCTTAAGAGACAAGCAATTGATTTGATAGAATCAGGATAGGATTAGATAGAGAAAAAGACATTGAAAAAGATAACGGGAGTTTAGATTGATAGAGAGACAGAAAAGTATTCCCGTTGATGGAATCAGGATTGGATGAGATAGAGAAAAGAAGATTGGAAAAGAAAGACGTGAACTTAGATTGACATGGATAGATAAAGGACAAGATGAGATAGAGAAGAAGAGATTGAAGAAGATAAGGGGAGTTTAGATTGATAGAGAGATAAAAAATATTGACGTTGATAGAATCCGGATAGGACAAGATAGAGAAAAGGAGACTGGAAAAGAAAGACGTGAATTTAGATTGACAAAAAGATAGAAAAAGATTACCATGGACAGATAAATGATAGAATGAGATGGGAAAGAGAGGATTGGAAAAGATAGGCGCGAATTTAGATTGAAAAAGAGATACAATGGGATACATTTTCTCTATCTATTTCTATCATAAAAATTCAAAATGATTCAAAGGGAGAGGATGTCTATCATTTTACTTCCAGCAGGGATATATATATATATATATATGTCGGTTTCGGTATCTATTCCTTTGGAATAGAACTGAAAGGCCTATGACAAAGCCACCGAACGCGTTCTCGGGTTGCGGATAGAGGGTCATGTACCAAGGGTTTCTGCTGAATATGGTTACAATAATTAAAGAGCAGTCGCGGATATTGTCTAGGGATGGTCCAGAAGGAATAACACCTAAGCGGAGGCGTAGCAACTGTGCCCAAAGATGAATGGCACCTGGGTGAGGTGTCTCAAACGGTGACTCTGGGATACCGGGCGACCTCTCAGTGTATGCAGCCTCATCCTTGCATGCAGGGCTCTGCAAGAATGGAAAAAACCTTTCCCTAGCTGCTCATGGGAACAACAATGACGCCACCAAAATACCAAAAGGTTGTAGACACGGTTCAAAACGATGGAACGCGCAGAGCACCTGAGAATGGGTCGACAAACAATGCCGATCATCCTAGAGTTCGAAGTGCTGAAAATAATTTAGATGGAAACACGACGACAAACCGGCGAAACGCCCACCTTGAGTGGACGAATCAACTCAAGGATGACTTGCTAGACTGCTACGATGCCAGCATTATTGAATTCGTCGCAGACTGGCCACCCATCTCACGGTTGTGAGACGTGGTTACAGCTGAAATTTTACCGCGATTTCGCTCTGAGCAGGTGCAATTTTTGAGATTAGCACCTGCTGCCAGGGAAATCCTGCAGTTGTTCTTATGATAAACTTTTAACTACACACACACACACACACACAGTAGTATATATATGAGAGTTCGACGGCACTACTACGTACTTGAAGCTAACATCGACAGATGGCGATACCGGCTACTTCCCCTCGGTCAGTTCCTGACCATTTTTAGGAGACGATCTCTGCCATTAGCAACGATATAGACTGTACTTAGAACAATTCGGTTAGGAAGACACTGGAGATTCAAAAGTCCGCGTCCGCCTTTACGGCGTGAAATGTATAATAGCGGAACTGATGAATTGATATGCAAAGTTTTATGCTTATACATGATCTTACGTGTGGTGACATCAAGGGCCTAAAGTTTGTTCTTCGTCCACTAAGCCGCCCCAAACGAGTAGAGTAGAACCGGGGCAGCAAGCATGTTAGTCGCAGATACCTTGTTTAACGCCGACAGATTGGAAGACCAAATCTGTCGCAGAAGATGCTCGTATCTGCTTCGGAGAGACTCCTTTACTAATGTTACGTCCTGAATGCGGCTTTGAGGCACGCCCATGTATGTATAGGTCTCTCCAGTCTTAAGATGTCTGATCACACTTAAATCCACAAGCTCAGGGTCCTTGGGAAGGCCAACAATCTTTCCTTTCTTCAGATGAATTTTGGCACATTTAACCAACCTAAAGTCCATCCCAATCTCTCCTGTGTACTTCTTGACGATATGTATGGCAGTTTGATGTTTGCCTTTACCAGAGGCATAGATCTTCAGGTCATCCATTTCGTAGTGCGAGATATAGAGGCAGAAGTCTGATGCAAAAACGCAAAGGGCTCATGGTATCGCCTTGAAAAACGCCCCTCTGGAAGGTGATGTTGTTCGTTGTCACACGATAATTTCCAGATGAAATAGTAAATCTAGTTTTCCAAAAAGGCATCAATCTCTCTATGCATCTCACTATGTGTGGATGTACCTTCAAGCTTTTCAACAGACAGATGATAAGTCTATTGCAATGTTCACGAAACGTCGGCAAGTTTCGTAGTTTTGCACACGATTGAAACCCGAAAAAGCTTTAAATTTTAAATAATCACTTAGTTCTAGCTAAAATATTGAAGGCCGAGTCTGAGGCTGAGTTGGCTCTGCTAACTGCTGCATGTGCAGCTAAGTAGAAAGCACCTGTTCTAGAAAAAATCGCACCCAAGTATTCAAAACAAGGAACGAAATCCAAAGAACTACCATCATATTTCAGACAAGTTGACGCTCTCTCATACAGACTTTTTTATAATTCTAAGTATTTTTAGCTGACCCCAATATCAAAAAGATTTTACCAGATGTGAGAGTGATTAAACGATGGGCTTCCGGAATAATGTGACACAACGACTCCCATTTTTCCAATCTAGCCAACAGAATTTACGTAGAAATTTTAGGAAGTGAGTTTAGAAGGGCAATAGTTCTGTAGTTATTAGTATTGGCTGGGTCATGTTATTTATGTATCATATGCGTTAAAGATTTTGTCCAATCGAGCCGTATATATTCATTCTCAAGTATTTCATTAAACAATGTTTCGAGATAAAGAAGCAAATTGGGCGGTATGCTTTTGTAAAAATTATTTGAGATTTGTTTCAGAATCTACGGCTTTCGGTAAGTTCAGATATCTAGCTTTTTCTTTTTAGAAGTTTAAAATTGGAATGAATATACTGTATCTCGTAAATGGAATGAGATACGCCAAAACATACAAGATTTTTAAATTCAACTCGAGAATATTATATTCTTATATACTTTATAATTATAAAATATATCCTATATTTGAAAGTTGGTGGTTGACTGAGTTCGACATACTATGTGATGTGATATGATTCGTCTGACTCATGCACAACTGCATATGCCGTCGTGCGCATGTGTCGCGTCGTCTACGAATACTAAGTCTATTATCCTAGGCGAGTGCCTTCGAGTGACGACAATCATCTGTTTACATTAGCGATGAGAAGATTTCTTCTTCTTTATTCATAATGTGTCCCCTGAGGGTTTACATGACTTTCATTTCTTCCAATCCTTCCGTCTACATATTTTATACAATCTTATCCTTACTATTTACAGTTATTTACACCTATTTACACGCAACGGGGGGATTCGAACGCATAAACCTAAGCACGCAAGTCGACTATCTTAACCACTACACTATTAAACGAGTTATGATCTGTAAAATAATCCTGAAATGCATTTGTAACTGAGGTGTTGACCTCGGTAACGACTTCTGCATACGCGTCCATGACATCGAGCTCACAAGAAAAAAGCTCTCGCATTTACCTCATATCCATACAAGTCAGCTGTCACAGTCGCGAAACACAAACACGTCTTGCTCTAATAAACGGTCAACTGTACGCGATCTGTGAATAAGATGTGACATCCAAATGAAGTTATTGATTATAAAACCCCTTCATTGCTAAGTAGGAATATGGAGTAATGTGACGACTGTCACAGAAATGTCAAAAATAAATGGTTTGTAGATGATGCCATAAGGTAATGCAATCCATCCATTGCTGATGACGTCATGAATTCATCCGGTCGTCCACGTGGATCGGATCCGTAGCCTGTACCGATCCTTCTGTAATGTTCACTGCACCACTATTGTAATCTCGGTTCCGTGAATTTTACATATCTGACAGTATTTAATCCTAGGGAATAGAGGTTTGATTTACTAAAGGATTACCGTTAAATTCACCATAACTTCACTGTGACATTTACGAAATCCTAAGTGATTTTGACATTTTCACACCCTCATTAAGAGCAGTTTTTACTGTTACGGTTACCAGAAACACTCTACATTTCTGTATAAGTAAATATAACATTTCTTTTTTCTGCGTGCAATTACAAGAGGAACTTTTTTGGTTTTAAATTTTTATTGAGTGGAAGAATGGGAAGTTTTGTATTTTAACACTTTTATCAAGCTTGAAATGGGGAAATTTTTGTTGAATTGGCAGTACATTTTATACTTTAAGGGCATGTGATACTTCGTCGTGTGGTAAATCGGGTTCAGTTCCCCCGGGTTTTTGTCCACAAAAATAAAAAATTTTAAAAGCTGTATTTGGAGATGCTGTAAAATAGAACAACAGACGTCCCCGAACTCTTTTTTGAGGGATAACATCAAAAAAATTTATTCTGCTAAATAAAAATTTTCTCTATATGCGCTATTTGGAGGTTAGGATTCGTTTTTGAGGTCTCTATCAAACTGCGATTCGACTACGTTCATGCTTTGATTGTCACTAGATGGGACATGGGAGTCGTAACTGCCCTTCGAAGGCTTGTTACCGTCTATGCTATAAAGAGCATCATATCACACTTCATGAAGACATCACTCGTCAAAATCATTCGACTGAAGACTCGGACCCCTCAATCACTAATAAGGTTCGGTTGTATTAGGAATCCGATTATTCGGCTTCTTTCTGACAAGTTCTGCTTGCTACAGCAATGTGAGCGAGCTTTCACGGACAGATACATCTTACACCTCCCTCTTCGACAAGCCTGTATCCGTACCTTAGGAGTTTCTGCTGAGATTAGAATAATAAGAATAGAATAGTAATCCACGGTTTTGGGGATGCCAGCTAACATGACTTTTCCGCTGTAGCTTACGTCCGAGTGCCTTTCTCACAGAGAATCTGCAATGCACAACTTATCATATCCAAGGCTCGCTTCGCACCCGTCAAAACCATTACTATCCCTAAACTGGAATCTTGCGCTACTGTGCTTGTGATTCGATTGATTAATTCCGTACGCGAGGAATTGGAACTCTCTCATACGGTTACCTACGCTTGGTCGGACTCACGAAGCGTTCTCGGTTGCATTCAAACAGATGATCCTTCCCGTTGGCCGATTTCTGTCGCCAATCGAATTTCAGAGATCCAGCGAACTCTCTCCAAAGTTTTTTGGCGCTACATCCCTACAAAGGAAAATACAGATGATAATGCCACTAGAGGAATTGATCCTCGAGCTTTAGCTCAGCAGAGTCTGTGGTGGAATGGCCCCGAATAGCCTTTACCGAATGATGTTTACTTGCCAGCGTTTCATTGTCCCGATGAAACTTCTCCGACTGACCCTCCCAAAGAAAACTATAAGGAATTCGAGCAGGAGTCCATTGCAGTTTATTACGCACACTGCAAGCTTTCTACTATCAGCATTCTCTCTTCATTGACTCTCCTAACCAGAGTGATTGCGCGTTGTCTGTACTTTAAACTTCTTCTTAAGCCTGCTATGAAGCGTTTTTTTGAACTTATGGATCAGCGCCTTACTCCCGAAGAGATCCCTGGCGCGTTTTTAGTTTTCGTTTTCTGTTTAGTTTTTGTAAAATTATTTTACTTCAGTGAATATTAAATTATCATTTTGATGACCACGAAGCTTCCAATGCTCTTCTTTTGGCCTTTTTTTCTTTTCATGTGATTTCACTTCCATATTTTCCAAATTCTAATGCATTATTTTTTATATTTACGCGAGATGTGAAATTTTAAATTTCATCGAGAATCTTACCGTCTCGTCCCGCCCGAATGCATCTCTACAGATGGGGAGTTAGATAGGCGCATAAACGAGGGTAATAAGTTTACCGGTAGAGCATGGCCCATTTTCAGAAGTACAAATATATCAAATAAAGCTAGAAGGGCAATACATAATTCTATATTTATACCGACTGTGCTATACGGTAGCGAGACGTGGACCTATCAGGAAAAGGATAAGTGTAAAATTAGCGCGATTAACATGAAATTCCTGCGAGTGATATGCGGCAAAACACTGATGGACAATGTGAGTAATGAGATAATACTCAGAGCATGTGGAGTAGAGGAGACACTAGTTAATATATGTGAAAGAAATTCTTTAAGATGGTTTGGGCATGTTGTGAGAATTAAAGATGAACGACAAACGAAAGAAGTTTATCAAGTTAAAGTAAATGGCAGTGTGACCAGAGGCAAACCGTGGAAAGAATGGTTAGAATGTGTAAATGAAACCCTAATTCGAAGAGGCATAAGAAGCCATAGAAACACAAGAGCTTGCATGAAAAAATGCATGGACGTAAAGGACGCTAGAGAGGGATGCCAGGACAGAAAAGTGTGGCGACAAATAGTTTATGAAAAGAGTGTCAGTAGAGTAATGACGCCTGAAACAATAGACCTTGGATACTAATTCGCCCGAGAGTGGAGCTGCACATGCTGACTTAGTGAGGCTCTTCACTTGAGGTGCTCTCCAGAGAGATTGATCAGCATATATATATAAAAATTGTTCGACGACGAACCGGCGAAACGCCTACATTGAGTGGACGAATCAACTCAGGGATGACTTGCTAGACTGCTGCGATGCCAGCATTATCCCTGTACACCGAGGCTTTATGGCACGTATGCATACTCTGTGGTGCCAAAAACACCCGGAGCTTCAGCACGTTTCGCTTCAATCTTTTGTTTTTCGTTCAATTTAAGGTATTGTTCTTGTCCTTTCAACAATTCTTGTACTGAAATCTCTTGATTTTCTTCGTTAAATTCGAGTTTGCTCCGCTCCATTCCCGAAAATCTGGAATACTCCAATCCTCTTTTTCGAGCAAGGTTTGTATTTCAAAATAAGCTTTCTCGATGCCACTTCTTTGTCCAAATTTTTTTATGGAATCATCTGATAAATCCACTTTGAACTCTTCCCATAGATCTCTTGGGTACACGGGTTGGTAATGAATGAGAATTCGTACGAAAAGACTTCGAAGTTGTCGTGGCATCATCCAAGTTTTAGCTTCATTCAAGGCTCGATTCCATTCAGCATCGTCTTCAATGAGTCCCCTGGCCAAGCATGCAGCAGTGAAGGTTTCATACACTTCACCGTTGACAGTTCTGAGATCTTCATAGCTATTCGCTCCTTTTACATTCAATAAAAGTATACGAAGATTAAACAACTCTATTTGAGTAGGGCTGACAGAGTACATGCGACCAATAGTTTTGTCAGGAAATCTTTGACGTTTTTCCCATTGACTGATTTTTTTCCCATTAACCTCTACTTTTTTGAAAACAAAATGCTGCGGAATATCTGGATAAACATACTGCTTTGCATCGTCATCTCGCTGATTAAGAACAAAATAATCTTGAAGCATAGTAATTTTGTGCAAAGCTTCTCTGATTTCATCTTCATTCGAATTGCATGGAACCATTACGTTCTGTTGATTGGGAAAATGAACCGGCAATCGTATGATCGCATGACTTTTTTCTTGAAGATGTTTACACAGAATACGCCAACATGATTCAACGGGACCAACGTACCTGCCTTCAACGTACTTGCAGCATTCATCATGATGAATTGTTCTTTCATTTGCGATTTCGTTTTCAATAATGATTGATGCTGCATCGTTGCCCTTGAAAATATACTTATATATATATTTCACAACATTGACTGTTGATACAATTTCAACATTGATGTGTCAGTTGAAAATCCTCGACAATTGTCGACAGTATGGAACAACGAACCGATTGTCAACTGTGTAGTTACCTTGTTTTTCGTACAGAATGCCAGTATCTCTTCTCCAATTTATAACAGAAGTTTTAATTAATGAAAAGTTTTTTATTTCACCAGTTCAAAACTATTAGTTATTTCTTAAACTAGCAACTATTAATCGTGCACGAATCTTTGTTCTTAATGTTTTAAAAATAAATATTCGGAAAAGCATACCAAACCCTTATTTTACTTTTTTATTGAGCACCTTGTTTTAGGTTCTTTTCCTTTTGAAGTATGCCGCTCCATGAGGTATTTTTGTAGAATGAATGAAGAATCATTACTATTTTAGCAAAGGCCTACTAATATTAATTACTCTCTTACCGATTTGACCCAATCTTAGGACAATCAGTATAAGCCTATCATGATTTTCTTATAATGAATTTCCTATAATTTTCTCGCGATGATAAGAAATTAATTTTAGAAGATCATTATAAAGAAAACTATAATAGGATAATCAGCATTGAAATGAATTATAAATGATATATTGAAGAAATCAATGCAAATTAAATTTTAATCTCAAAAATTCTTTAGAATCTCTTGAAATCCCCTAAAACCTTTGAAAATTTGTTTGAATCAACTAAAGTCCTTTTAATCCATTGAAATTCTCAGAAATCTCACAAAATATTTAAAATCCTATGAAATCTTTAAAATACTTGGTGGTCCTATAAAATGATTCAGGTCTTCTGAAATCCTCTGGAATTCGTTAAGATCCCCGTAGGTGTTTGAAAATCTTGATAATTTTCCAAATGTAGTGGATTGTGAAGATTCTCCCTGAAAATGATCTTAGAATTCATGCTAGTGACCCTTCTAAGGAAATGCATTGGACGTTGACCAGGCAAACTTTATGCAATATTCTTCGTAATTTTGATGTTTCGTCAAGCGATATGTATTGATTTTCATCAGCAGAAAATGTTCTACGACTCACTGAAAGTTTAAATAAGGAAGACAGAGCAAAATTTGAGATAATTTTAATTACTGCGAAAAATTAAAAAAAAATTATAATATTGGACTCAAGTTGAACAAAAGCAAATCATATTGCTCAGGAATTGCTTACGAAAAGCTGGAAGATGCTGAATGTGGAAGAATTGAACAAGTTTGAATGATTCAGCTATGAAGCAATGAATATTATTACTGTATAAAATTAGCGTATATCAGAAAAACAGTATCTTTCTCTGATCTCTCTGTAGCTCAATTGGTTAGAGCACCTGACCGGAGATCAGTTGATCTGGTGTTCGAATCCCAGTGCAGGGAGAGGAGAGAGATGCTTTTTTAAAATAAATTTTAATTTATACGTTCATCTAGTCTGTATGACGAAAATAATTTTTCTGTATTAGAGGATTTAACTCTGGTCGATAATGTAGATTTCCATTCTTCACAGTATGTGTGATTATATTTCTCAACAAATCAATAATTACTATCTCAGATGATAATACAGATTCCTATTTAAAAACATTGATTGTGTAACAACATGCAAAAAGTAGCGTATATCAGAAAAACCGTATCTTTCTCCGATCTCTCTCTAGATCAATTGATTAGAGCACCTGAACGGAAATCAGTTGATCTGGCGTTCAAATCCCAGTGAAGGGAGAGAAGAGGGATCCTTTTTTTCAGAATAAATTTGTATTTAATAAATTTTAATTTATACCTCCATCTAGTCTGTATGACGAAAATAATTGTCCTGTATTAGAGGATTTAAATTTTGTCGATAATGTAGATTTCTATTATTCATAGTATGCGTGATTGGATTTCTTAAAGGATCGATAACTACTATCTCCGATGGTAATACAGATTCTTATTTAAAAATATTGATTGTTCCACAACTTGCGAAAATTAGCGTATATCAGAAAAACAGTATCTTTCTCTGATCTCTCCGTAGCTTAATTGGTTAAAGTACCTGACCGGAAATCAGTTGATCTGGTGTTCGAATCCCAGTGGAGCGAGAGGAGAGAGATTCTTTTTTTCGGAATAAATTTGAATTTAATAAATTTTCATTTATACCTCCATCTAGTCTGTATGACGAAAATAATTTTTCTAATTTAGAGGATTTAACTTAGGTCGATAATATAGATTTCCGTGATTCACAGTATGTGGGATTGGATTTCTCAAAGGATCGATAATGACTATCTCCCATGATAATACAGATTCCTGTTTATAAATATTGACTGTATAACAACTTGCTAAAATTAGCGTATATCAGAAAAACAGTATCTTTCTCTGATCTCTATGTAGCTCAATTGGTTAGAGTGTGTTTGAAATATATGATGAAGGCATCGATACATCAAATTTCCACTATGTATGGATTAAAGATCTATCTGCACTAGCTGGAAAACAACTGTCCAAACATGATCATAAAAAATATATTTGTGATCGATGTCTTCATTTTTTTTCAAGCGCAGGAAAGTTGTGTGAACACAATGATAACTGTAAAAAGATGAATCATTGTAAAATCAAATTACCGAAACCTGAGAAAAATATCATTGAGTTCACCAACTATAGAAATAAGGAAATGTACCGTTTGTCGTGTATGTCGATTGCGAGTGTCTGTTGCTTCCCGTTGAAGAATCTCAGGAGAAGATGAATAACACTGAGATTTTTAAAAAGCATCAGATACTAAACATAGGCTATTACATAAAATGTAGTTATGATGACGCACTTTCTGACTATAAGGCATGTCCGGAAGATGAAGCTGATCCTGCCAAATGGTTTGCAAACGAATTGCAACCATTGGTAGAAGATGCTGAAACAGTATTCATGTGCCCCATACCTATGGAGAACTTGACTACTGAGCAGAAGGCTTCCTTTAGGGAAGCTGCTACATGCCACATTTGTGAGCAGAGTATAGCACCCGACTAAAAGAAAGTGCGTGGCCATTTACATTTAACTGGCAAATACCGAGGGCCTGTGCATGAAGATTGTAATTTAAATTACAAAGATTCTCGAACCATACCAGTTGTTTTCCATAATTTGAGTGAGTATGATGCTCATTTTAGTATTCGCGAAATAGCCACTGAGTTTGAAGGTCGAATTGATCTACTCTCTCTCTAAATAAAGAGAGGCATATTAGCTTCACGAAAAATGTTAGAGAGAGTGAGATAAAATTCCGCTTTATTGATTCATTCCGCTTCATGACTTCTTCGCTAGATAAATTAGCATCCTACCTCGATGAATACAAAATAGTAAGTAGAGTCTTTTCAAATTTAAGTGCTGAAAAAATCAAATTTCTAACGCGCAAAGGAGTTTTTCCATATGAGTACTTTGACTCTAGGGAAAAGCTCAAAGAAACGCAACTACCACCTAAAGAAAAATTCTATAGCACATTAAATGACTCTACAATTTCCGATGAAGATTATGATAGTAAATTTGTTGGATTAATATCTGTAGAAGATAACAGTATTTACAAAGTACTGTAGTAAAATGATGCGCAGGGACCGTGCGCACCGAATTACTAACTGGTTAGCAAAATATGCTACAGTCGGAATAGTTAAAAAAATAAACACGTGTTGCTAACTTTCACACAAGCCTGCCTACACACATATTCTACATTTAACGCATAATTCACATTTATTTAAATTAAGAATTGACAACATTAGAAATTACATATATGTATATATTCTTAAAAGATAGTATTATATTATAAAGCTTTTTTGCGGATCGATACCGTCTGCTAAATAAGTTTATTTATGTATTAAAATGTCAAAATTTAAGCATTTTGCCCCCATTTGCTATCCGTCTTAGTAATTTTTCTAACCTAAAGTTTCTCAGTATATTCAAACATATTTTGAATCACCTTCATTCAGAGGTAAATATCAAGATCATAATCGAATACATTCATTTAAAAGTAGAGGTTACATTAACTAATGGATATTGTAGAATGTGCTCCGGTTGGACTGTTCGACCTGTTAGTGCCCTGTAAGCGTATAAAATTGATCATTATTATAAGTAATCATTATAATAAATTATATTAAATTTTGTCATATAATATTGTCATATTAAATTACTATTTAAATAATTTTCTCCTGACATTTGCACTCTTGCAGACACTTTTTTAGCGACACAAAATTATTCTTGTTTCCTTTGCATCCTCCATATTGAAATTTCACACATCTTTCCAGAGCATGAACCCATCCCCAACGTAAAAGTTTTAGATGGTAGTGTCCCTTCACTAGAGGTAGTCTGCAAAATTTAAAAAATGAAAAATGTGATTCGTATGATTATAATTACACTTTATTTTCAGTACTCTCCTAAACTGAACAAGTGAAATTGTCACTTGTTGAATCAGTATTTTGAATTATCAATGGTGAACCAGTGATTATCCCACTTTAACTGAGTGAATCAGTGAGTGACTCATGTGAAATAGCATTATTGAATATACCAATGACGCCAAATGATAGATTCAAACAGTGATATAACCATATGTGAAAAAGTGATATATATATATATATATATATATATATATATATGATTTTTATAAGAGGAAAAAAAAGTTTTGAAACTCCTTTCAAACCGCTAAAATCAATCGAGACTTCCCTCGAATTCAAGCCGAATAACAATTTTAAAGTCAAATCGCTGCAAATTAATCAAAAAAATTTTCGAATATTTTTATAAGATTCAGTAAAGACCATTAAATTAATCCCTGGAACCTGTCAAAAAGTACTTAAATCGCCATGATTTTTATAAGAGGAAAAAAAAGTTTTGAAACACCTTTCAAACCGCTAAAATCAATCGAGACTTCCCTCGAATTTAGGCAGAAATACAATTTTAAAGTCAAATCGCTGTAAATTAATCAGAAAAATATTCGAATATTTTTATAAAATTCAGTTAAGACCATTAAATTAATTCCGGGAACCGGTCAAAAAGTCCTAAAAACGCCATGATTTTTATAAGAGAAAAGACAAGTTTTGAAACAATTTTCAAACCA
The DNA here is from genome assembly GCA_011634705.1 of Andricus grossulariae. Lineage (NCBI taxonomy): Eukaryota > Metazoa > Arthropoda > Insecta > Hymenoptera > Cynipidae > Andricus > Andricus grossulariae. Next base: position 212,430,599 of record JAABKJ010075445.1, on the reverse strand, counting down.
TTGAAATCAATCGAGTATTCCCTCGAATCCAAAAAGAATAACAATTTCAAATTAAAATCGCTATAAATTAATTAGAAAAATATTCGAATATTGTTATAAAATTCAGTGAAAACCATTAAATTAATGCCTGAAACCTGTCCAAAAGTCCTAAAAATGACATGGTTTTTATGAGAGAAAAGACAAGTTTTGAACCTCCTTATAAACCATTAAAATCAATCGAGAATTCTCTCGAAGTCAAAAAGAATAACAATTTTAAAGTCAAATCGCTGTAAATTAATTAAAAAAAAATTCGAATATTGTTATAAAATTCAGTGAAAACCATTAAATTAATCCTTAGAACCTGCCAACATGTCCTAAAAATGCCATGATTTTTATAAGAGGTGGAAAAAGTTTTGAAAATGCTTTTAAACCATTGAAATCAATCCAGAATTCCCTCGAATTCAAAAGGAATAATAATTTGAAATTCATATCACTATAAATCAATTACTAAAGTATTCGAATATTATTATAAAATTCAGTAAACACCATTAAACTAATCCCTGGAACCTGTCAAAAAGACCTAAAATCGCCATGATTTTTATAAGAGGAAAAAAAAGTTTTGAAACTCCTTTCAAACCGCTAAAATCAATCGAGACTTCCCTCGAATTCAACACTCATTAGCAGTGCGTTTTCTCGCACTGTCAGTGATGGCTGCAGCAGCAGCAACAGCAGCATCTTCTTTTCTTGCTTCATCCAGGCAACTTAGAGCTGCCTCCGAGATTCGGAGGAAGTTCTGGCCACTGGGGATCTCACCTGGTTCCAAACCATCATCATCATCATCATCATCATCATCATCATCATCATCATCATTGTCATAGTCATCGTCTGAGGGTTTCAGAATCTCCAAAACGAGGTCGTCTCCATCATACTCCTCGTCACCTGGAAGAATAAATAACAAAAGTAATAAATATTTTCTGAACAGTATTTATTTTTTATTTATTTTTTAAACATCAGAAAAACGTCAATACTCACAGAGAAGAATGTTAACATTTTTCGGGACAGAAATGTTTATCGTGACGACCTCTACTTGTACCCCCAGGGATATTTCTGTTGTTGTTCGTACTAGTTGGCCATCTGTAATATAAAAAAAAACGAAATGAGATTACTGGCCATAGATATAGACACGCGCAAACACACGCAAGAGCATACATATTATAACAAGTATACCAACCTATTTTTAATTATTCAAAACATGCATACATGTTCTCATGAGAGAGAGAAAAAGAAAGCCAGAGTATTTTTGAGGACTAGATCGAACCCTTGTAACCATACGGGATCGAGTCATAGTTTTCTAAAAAAAAACGCCTTTTATTGCAAACGGGTTTAACGGTTTTAGTTTCAGTAACTGTGAGGACATCGCGAAATGCTGTGCGTCTAATGGCTCTGAAATTCAATTTGATCGAATCGACTGCTCTATCTACAATCATTTCCCGAATTGTATTAAAGTTAATGAGTTTTGAGTTTTTATAGTTCAAAGTAATCCCCTCTACCTTGCATTTTGTGTGAATTTTTCCATTTTTTGAAAGCACTTGATATGCGTAAAACTTGGGACCTCCGGAAACAAAGGTCTTTATGTAACTACCCTCACCATATTCACCCTCAAGCTCGTCAGTCATTTGACCCAAGAGACGACCAAGTGGAGGATTATACTCACCAGGTTCGTCTCGACGTACATAAATGCACGAGTCAGTGTCATAGTATAGTACTCGACGCCCTGACTGTGTGATTGTTTGCAACATTGCAAACGCCTCGAGACGGGCTCTCAGGCATGACAGACATATTGATGATGAATAGTTTGCAACATGGCAAACGCCTTGAAACAGGCTCTCAGGCATGACAACTATACGTACTGACTGTGTGATTGTTTGCAACATTGCAAACGTCTCGAGACGGGCTCTCAGGCATGACAGACATATTGAAGATGAATTGTTTGCAACATAGCAAACGCCTTGAGACAAGCTCTCAGGCATGACAAACTGTCTCACTGACTGTGTGATTGTTCTCGGCATAGCAAACCTGTCAAAACAGGCTCTCAGGCATGACAACCATACTGCTGATGGATTGTTTGCAACATTGCGAACGCCTCGAGAATGGCTCTCAGGCAGGACAAACTGACTCAATGACTGTGTGATTGTTGGCAACATTGCTAGCGCCTCGAGACGGGCTCTCAGGCATGACAGACATATTGATGATGAATTTTTTGCAACATGGCAAACGCCTCGGGACAGGCTCTCAGGCATGACAGACATATTGATGGTGAATATTTTGCAACATGGCAAACGCCTCGAGACGTGTTCTCAGGCATGGCAGACATATTGATGAATTTTTTGCAACATGACAAACGCCTCGGGACAGGCCCTCAGGCATGACAGACATATTGATGATGAATTTTTTGCAACATGGCAAACGCCTCGAGACAGGCTCTCAGGCAGGACAAACTGACTCAATGAATGTGTGATTGTTTGCAACATTGTAAACGCCTCGAGACGGGCTTTCAGGCATGAAAACCATACTGCTGATAGATTGTTTGCAACATTGCGAACGCCACTAAACGTGTTCTCATTCTTGACAACCATACTGCTGACGGATTGCTTGCAACATTGCGAACGCATCGAGACCGGCTCTCAAGCATGACAAACTTACGTACTGACTGTGTGATTGTTTGCAACACTGCAAACGCCTCGAGACGGGCTCTCAGGCATGACAGACATATTGATGATGAATAGTTTGAAACATCGCAAACGCCTCGAGACAGGCTCTCAGGCATGAAAAACTGACTCACTGACTGTGTGATTGTTCTCAACATAGCAAACGTCTCAAAACTCGAAATATTTGTGAAATCTTTCTGAAATCTGTTGTATCAATTTGAAAACATGAAAATATTATAAATGTCTGTGCAATCTTTTAAATAGTCTGAAATCTGTGTGAATTTCTTGAATTCCTTCAAAGTATGTAAAAATCTATGTGAGATCTTGAAATTTCTTGGAAATGTTTTGGAATCTTTAAAAATTTTTAGCAAAATCTAGGAAAACTTTGTGAAATTTTGAGAAATATTTTTAAAACTTTCGGAATTCATTGAAATATTTGTGAAGTTTGAGACCTTTGTGCATGTATTGAGTTCATTAAAGTATTTCAAAATCTATGTGAAATCTTGAAATTTCTTCGAAATCTCTAAAAATTTTCGCAAAATCTTCGAAATCTTTGTGAAATGGTGAGAAATATTTGAAAAAATTCTTGAATTCCTCGACAAATTTGTGAAATCTTTCTGAAATCTGTTGTCTTAATTTCAAAACATGAAAATATTCTAAATTTCGTTGCAATCTTTTAAATAGTCTGAAATCTGTGTAAATTTCTCGATGTCCTATAAAGTATTTAAAAATCTATGCGAAATCTTGAAATTTTTTTTAAATCTTTTAAAATTTCAGCAAAATCTGTGAAAACTTTGTGAAATCTTGAGTAATATTTTAAAAGCTTTAGGAATTCATTGAAATATCTGTAAAATATTTGTGAAGTGTGAGATCTTTGTGCATTTCTTGAAGTCCTTCAGAGTATGTAAACTTCTATGTGAAATCTTGAAATTTCTTTCAAATCTTTTAAAATTTTCGAAAAATCTATGAAAACTTTGTGAAATGTTGAAAAATATTTTCAAAACTTTCGGAATTTATTGAAATATTTGTGAAATATTTGTGAAGTTTGCGATCTTTGTGCATTTCTTGAAGTCCTTTAGAGTATGCAAAAATCTATGTGAACTCTTGAAATTGCTTTGAACTCTTTGGAATCTTTAAAAATTTTCGCAAAATCTTCGAAATCTTTGTGAAATGTTGCGCAATATTTTAAAAACTTCTTGAATTCCTCGAAATATTTGTGAAATCTTTCTGAAATCTGTTGTATCAATTTGAAAACATGAAAATATTATAAATGTCTGTGCAGGACGGTTTTGAGTGACTCTCGCTGACGGCAAATTGCCCATCACGTACTCTACATTTTTCGGTCGAGCTTTGAAACATGGAACACATTTGTTAATCACATCCTTCACTGCATTTTTACAATTTAGTGGCCAATATCTAGATCTCAAAGATGCCACAACTGCTTGACACCCTGCGTGCATTAATCGTTCGTGTTCTTCGCGTATTATCAGAGTCGTCAGCGGATTTCTTGGAGCCAGAATAATAGGGTGCTTTTGATCGAACAAGATGGGAGCGTTGACTAGACGGCCGCCCACTCTGAGGATACCCTTTTCATCGATGAATGGTTTCAAAGCGCATAACTTACTTTTATTCGAGACCTGCTCAGATTCTTTAATTTCTTTCAGTTCGGATGAAAATTCCTTGACCTGAGCAAGCCTCAAAATAGAAGTCAAGGCATTAGAAATGTCCAAGGCTTTCAGAAAATTGCCCGTGGTTCGTTCAATTTTCTTACTCTTCGCGTTTTTAATGAAACGCAAGCAAAATGCTGTGACTCTGATAAGCTTGTACAATGTTGAATACCTTCTTAGTAAGCTAAAATCTAGTTCGTTGGTTACAATTACTACACGCTCGCATTTACGTTCTTCCGGTACAATTTCGAGAGGTTCTGAGATCACATTATCCTGTGAGGGCCAATCCCTTTGATGTTTAGAAAGCCAATCTGGTCCTGTCCACCACAGTTTAGAGGACATGAGGTCATTCGGATTAATGCCCCGGGAAATAAGGTCAGCTGGATTCTCATTAGTTGATACGTGGTTCCAATTTTGATTCGTCAGCTGTTGAATCTCGCTCGTTCTGTTGGCAACGAAGGTTTTCCAACGATTTGACGGAGATCGAATCCAACAAAGGGTCACGGTTGAATCAGTCCAATAATATATGTCATCAGCCGTCAAGGACAATGACGTCGTTACTGTTTCCATTAACTGAGCGAGAAGCAGGGCTGCCTGAAGTTCCAGTCGAGGGAGAGATATGTTTTTCAACGGTGCCACTCGCGATTTTGCACATAAAAGTCGAATGGTGCACTGTCCTTGTTTATTTAATGTCCGTAAGTACACACACACACCGTATGCACACCGTGGTTGAAGTCGCGTGCGTCGATAACCTCGACCCGCGCGCCAAATTCGCGAAAGCGCGCCACGGTGTCATCGCTGGACGCGCTGTCGACTATCAGCATCTCGTCCGGTTGCAGAGTCTGCATCTGCAGCGCGGGCAGCAGTCGCGTCAAATGACTGGACGCGTTGCGGGTTGGAATGATCAGCGAGGTGCGCATGTCATTTCTTCTCTGCGGGCGCGCGCCCATAGATGTCATCGAAGCGTACGATGTCGTCCTCGCCCAGGTATTCACCGCTCTGCACTTCGATCATCACCAGGTCGATGATGCCGGGGTTGGTCAAGCGGTGCTTGTGCCCAGCCGGGATGTAGGTCGATTCGTTGGCGTTGATCAAAAATTCGCGCTCGCCATTGGTGATCTGCGCGGCACCGCTGACCACTACCCAGTGTTCGCTGCGGTGGTGATGCATTTGCAGCGACAGCGATGCCTGGGGCTTGACCACGATGCGCTTGATCTTGAACCGGCTGCTTTCCTCCAGCACGGTGTAGGTTCCCCACGGCCGTGTGACGGTGCGGTGCAGGCTGAACGCCGGATGGTTCTGGCGCTTGAGTTCGGCGACGATGTAGCGCACGTCCTGGCTGCGGTTGGCGTCGGCGATCAGCAGGGCATCGGGGGTATCGACGATGATCAGGTCTCGCACGCCGACGGCACCGAGTACGCGTTTGGGCGAGTCGATATAGCAGTTGTGCACGTCATGCAAGATGGCTTCGCCATTGACCTGGTTGCCCTGGGCATCGCTGGGCGTGAGCTGGCGCAGGGCTTCCCAGGAACCGATGTCGCACGGCACCACGGCCACTTGCGTGGACTTCTCCATCAACGCCACGTCGATGGAAAGGTCTGGCGCGGTGCCGAAGGCCTCGCTGCCCAGTTCACGCTGGCGCGAGGTGCTGTTTTGCAGGTGCTGGCTCTGCTCGAGGGCTGCACGAGCGGCCCCCAGTACGTCGGGAGCATGGGTCGCCAGCTCGTCCACCAGAGTACCGGCCTTGAAGCAGAACATGCCGGCATTCCACAAGTGCTTGCCGCCGTCGAGGTAGGCTTGGGCCGTGGCCAGGTCGGGGTTTTCGACGAAAATTATTCTGTTTTGATTTAAGGATTATACTAATTTGTTCAAAAATTTTTTATGTTTTGGATAAAAATTATTTTTCTAACCGCGAATTCAACTATTCGATTTTTGATTGCAAACTAAGATTTTTTAGTTGAAAATTCATGAATTTTGATAGAAGCGTAATAGTTTAAATGAAGCTTAAAATTAAAAGTATTTTTATGGTGGCAAGCATACAAATTAAAATTTTTTTAAATATTGTGATTTTCTCTAACGTCTCGTAGGTTTCCACAACGAACTAAAAAAAATGAATAATAAATAGTTATGAAAATGTTCAAATTATAGAAATTTGTACTTTATTTTTATTTCTGTTAATTATTCTGCAACAAAATATTACAAGCAATTATTTATATCTATTTAATTGTATTTTTCAATTAAATTTTGTAAATTTTTATTTTTTTGAAATTAAAAAAAAATGTTAATCAGAAATTTTTTAGGATTCTTTTAAAACCTAATTAACGTCTAAATAATCAATATAACTCTTATTTGTAGATACTACTTGGTTCAAAATTCCTTTATTTTGAAGATTCACGACTTTGGTAGAAAATTTAACATTTTTGTTGACAATTCGTTTTTTTTTTGTTCAAATATTTTGTTGTTGTTGAAAATTTAACTATTTCATTTTGGGTTAGGAATTTGTCCTTAATAAATAGCAAATTCAAATATTTCACACAAAATCAATGTATTCTGTCGAAAATACGTATTTTGGTTAAAAAAATTAATCTTGTTTGTTGAAACTTCATCTTTTTGGTTAAGGATTCAACTATTTGGTTAAAAATTCTTCTTTTTTGATTGGATGTAACTGGTGAAAAATTCTTTTTTTTTCCTGAAAATTACTTTTTTTAAGTGAGGAATAATTTTTTTAAGAGAAAATTTGACTGTCTCATTTTTTGTTGAAAAATATATTTTAAAGTTGAAAGTTCAACTATTTGGCTTAAAATTCATCTTCCTTGATTGAAAATGTATCTCACTTGGTTGGAAATGAAATTTTTAGGTTGAAAATTCATCTGTCTTAAAATTTTTTTTAACTTTTTGGCTTAAGAAGTCAACTGTTTTTGATTGACTTTCTTTGTTTCTTTGAAATGTTTCGAAATCTTTTGGAATCCTTACAGTCTTTGAGAAATCTTCGTGAAATCCTTGAAATCGTTATGAAATCTTTATGAAATCTTTATGAAATCTTGTAAAATATTTATGGAATCTTTTTGTAATAATTGAAATCTTTGTGAAAAATTGAAATTTTTGTAAAATCTTTCAAGATGTTTGAAATCTTTTTAAATCTTTAAAAAAATTTGAAATACTTGTAAATCTTTGAAATATTTCGAAATCTTTCAATAATTTTAAAAATGTTTGCGAAATATTTGAAATCTTCAGAAATATTTTGAAATGTTTTGGAATCCTTAAAGTCCTTGTAAAATCTTGGAAATCTGTAAAATCTTTAAAAATCCTTGATATCTTTATGAAATATTTGTGAAATCTTTGAAATATTTGTGAAATATTTGCAATTTTTGTAAAACCTTTAAAAGTTCTTTGAAATTTTGATGAAATCTTTTGAAATCATTCTGAAATCTTTCTGAAATCATTAACATTTTTGTGAAGTCTTTTGAAATTTTTTGAAATTTTAAAAATCTTTATGAAATTTGTTATGATGTTCAAACAATTTTTTTATGATCTTTATGACATGTTTGACATTTTTTTTAAATCTTTAAAAGACCTGGAAGACCTGAAAAAAGTCATGGAATTTTGTAAAACACCTTATGGCGAATTTAAAAATATTTAACAAATTTTTCAATCTTTCGAAATATTTTTAATCTTTTTGATATCTTTGAAAGCTTTGAACTCTTTCTGTGATATTTCTGTAATCTTTCAAATTTTTGCGAAATATTTAACATCTTCGGAAATTTCGTGAAACTTGTTTAATCTTTGTGAAATATTTGAAATTTTTGTGAAATCTATAAAATTTTGGAGAGATCTTCGAAATCTTCGAAGCCTTGGAAATCTTTTGATTCTTTAAAAACTTAGTGAATTCTTTAAAAATTTTGTGAAATCTTCGATAATCATTGAAATCTCTATCAAATCATTAAAATTTTTGTAAATTCTTTAAAAATCTTTTTATTGGCATTAGGGTCGATAATTTTTATTTGTTTTGTGTTCTACAATTAATTTAAAACAAAACAAAAAATTGGGTCATTTTATAAATTTCACGACATTTTCGTACCACGTTTGGCCTTAGGGAATAAATTTGAAGAATGAAATTATAAAAATATGTCCATTAATTAGTTTTTTGTTGAAAATTATATTTTTTCATCAAATTTATATTTGACATATCTGAAATATTGAAATTTTTTTGTGACATTTTGTCAAGAATCCTGTAAAAATTATATTTATATAACATTAAAATAAGAAAACAAAAAAACTTAAAAAATAAATAGTTATCCGAATTTTTTATTTTGTATACAAAAATATTGTTCACCTTAAATTATAATTTTGTTGAATTTTCCTTTTTTCTCCCCTAAAAGTTTTTTTGATTTGAGAATTTATTTATTTGGTTGAAAATTCTTTCTTTTAAAGTTAAATTTTAATGTTTTTAATTGAAAATTCGAATTTTTTCATTGAAATAGCAATTATTGCATTTTTCGTTGAAAATGCGAAAAATGAATTTTCAACCAAAATAATAAATTTTCAAATCAAAAAGTTGTTTTGTGAAGGAAAAAGGAAAATTTCAACAAAATTATAATCTAAGGCGAAAAATATTTTTGTGTACAAAATAAAAATTTCGAAAAACTATTTTTCAAATTTAAAAAAATATAATTTTCCTAAAATTCTTAAGAAAATTTACAACGATTTTTTAATGTTTCTGTAGGCCAATCAAAATTCCATCAACAAAAAAGGTTTTAACCAAACAGTCGAATGTTCAACCAAAAAAGCTGAATTTTTAACAAAAAATGTAATAATTGCTATTTCAATGAAAAAATCCTAATTTTTAATTAAAAAGAGTTTTTCAACCAAATAAATACATTTTCATATCAAAAAAATGTTATAATGCAGAAAAAAGAAAAATTTCATCAATATTATAATTTACGGCGCAAAATATTTTTGTATACAAAATAAAAATTTCGAATACCTATTTACTTTTTAAGTTTCTTTGTTTGCTTATTTTAAGGTTATATAAAATAATTTTCAATAGAGATATTTTCATCATTTCATTCTTGAAATCTGTAAAACATGGTACAAAAATGTCGTAAATTTAAACAAATGACCAACTATTTACAAGAATTTTTAAAATAAAAATCATGCAAGGCTTTTTAACAAGATTATTGAATCCTAAAGAATATTATTATATTATTATTATTTTCACCCAAAAAGATACATTTTTAAATCGGAAAGAATAATTTTCAATACAAATTATCAATTTTCAGCCAAGAATGGGATAGTTGCATTTTCAGTTAGAAAAATTAATTCTCAATAAAAAAAATCGAATTTGCAAAAAAATAGTTGAATCCTCAACCAAAACAGAATAATTTTCAACAAAGCAGTTGCATTTATAACTAAAAAGGATGAATTTCCAATTAAAAAGATCAACTTTCTATCACAAGAGTAAAATTTTCAAAAAATTACATGAGCTTTTTAACCAAATAGATCAATTTTGATACAGAAAAGATCAATTTTCAATTAAAAATGATCAATTTTCAACCAAGAATGAAATAGTTACATTTTCAGTTGAAAGAATTAATTTTCAGCTGAAGAGAAACAGTTACAACTAAAATTTTGAATCTTCAAAAAAAAAGAGGAATTATGAACCGAAAAGATGATTTTTTGACCAAAAAGAATGATATTCTAGCAACAAAAAGGGAAAGAATTTTTAACAAAATACATAAATAGTTAAACCAGAAAAGATCAATTTTCAACCAAAGATGAAACAGCTACATTTCAAGTGAAGAAAATTCATTCTCAACCAAAACAAAATGAATATTTAGCAAAATGGTTAAAATTTCAACAAAAGAGATAAATTTTCAACTAAAATTATGAATCTTGAAAAAGATTTATGTTCAAGAAAGAAGTTCAAAATTCAACCAAAGAGTGGAATTTTCTACCAAGAAGATGATAAAAAGGATCAATTTTCAACTCAGTAGACAAATTTATCTAAAAATTATAAATTATCAACCAAAAATGCAATAGTTTACTTTTCGACTAAAGAAACTAATTCCCAACCAAGATTAAATGGATTCTTAACCAAATATTTACATTTTGCACCCAAAAGATAAATCGTCAATCAAAAAACTGAATTTTTAACAAAATAGTTTAACTTTCAACCAAGTAGTGAAATATTTGATCATGACTCTGATATGAGCACTTTTTGATAACTTTGTGCTTGACCTACTTGACTAGATTCGTAAAGAATAATTTTCCAACCGAAAATGAAATAGTTCAATTAAAATTTATTTTAAACAGAAAATATGAATTTTCAACTAAATGATGAATCTCCGACTCGAATATTTGAATATTAAACAAAAAAATATGAATTTTCAATTAGAATGATGAGTCTTTAACTGGAATAGTTGAATTTTCAACTTAAAAGATAAATTTTCAACCAAGAATAATAATTTCTACCAAAAAATAAGAATCTTCAACTAAAAAAGATAAATTTTTAACCAAAAACTGAATAGTTACATTTCCAGTTAGATACAAAATAATTTATGGCAAAAAAAAAAAAAACAAATTAACAAAAAAAGTTACATTTTCAATCATATAGTTGAATTTTAAACAAAAAAGAGATAATTTTTTAACCGAAAATTAAATAGTTCAATTTTCGGTTAAAAAAATTAATTTTAAACAGAAAAGATGAACTAAACAAAATAATATGAATTTTCAACCTAAAAGATAAATTTTCAACAAAATACTTTAATTTTCAACTAAAAAAGTTAAATTGTCAACCAAATATTGAATAGTTAAATTTTCAGTTAGATAAAAAATAATTTATAACAAAAGAAAAACATCAAATTAACCAAAAAAGTTACATTTTCAAACATATAGTTCAATTAAACAAATAAACTAAAATGACTTTTCAACTAAAATGATGAATCTTAAACTAGAATAATTGCATTTTCAAACAAAAATATGAATTTTCAATCACGAAGAATAATTTCAACCAAAATAGACGATTTTATAACTAAAAAAGATAATTTTTTAAGCAACAATTGAATAGTTCAATTTTCAGTTAAAAAAATTAATGCTCAACCAAAGAGACGAATTTTTAATTAAATTATGAAATATTCAATTTGAATAGTAGTTGCATTTTCAGTTTAAAACAAAAATGTTTTTTGACAAAAACAAACTGATTTTCAAAAAAATAGTTACATTTCCAAAGTGATGAATTTTCAACTGAAATGATAAATCTTCAACTGAAATAGTTGAGTTATAAATCAAAAAGATGAATTTTTAACCAAAAATAGTTCATAATTATGCTTTTGGTTCTTCGGTATTTAAAAAAAAATAATAATAATTTAAAACTAAAATAATGAATTTTAAATCCAAAAAAATAAATGTTTGATAATGGAGTCTCATTTTCAACCAACTAGTTGAATTTTTAACCAAAAACGTGAATTCTCAACAAAAAAATCTAATATTCAATATTTTAATGAAAAAGAGGAATTAAAAAAAATAGCAAAATTAAAAAACCGAATGGATGAATTTTCAACAAAAAAATGGAATATTTAAAGTTCAGTTAAAAATTTTAGTTTACAATTTTTCTACGGTTATCAAAAGATAGAAAAAAATTGCCACAATTTTTTTTGAAACCTTAATTTATTAGGAAAAGGTTTGGCACCCTGTCTAGAAATGATCTTTTTTGTTGAAAATTCGTATTTTTGGTTCGGAATCTATTCTTTTTTATAACTGCAACTTTTTAGTTAAAAATTAATCTGTTTTGATTCAGGATTCAACTATTTTATTTGCAAATTCACCTATTTGGTTGAAAATTTAAATATTTTGTTGAAAACAATTTTTCTTGTTGTGAATAAATTATTCAAACTGAAAATTCAACTATTCCATTTGTATTGTAAATTTATATTTTTTAGTTAAAAATTTATTTTTTCACTTGAAAGTTCTTTTTTTGACTGGAAAATAAATTTTTATTAATTGTAAATTTAACTACACCATTTTTTATTGTAAATTTATATTTTTTAGTTGCAAATTCATCTATTTAGTTGCAAATTTAACTATTTTATTACAAATTAATTATTTTAACTGAAGACTTAACTATTTTTATTTATTATTGTAAATTTATCTTTTTCAGTTGCAAATTCATCTACTTGGATGTAAATTTAACTATTTTGTTACAACATTTTTTTTTTAATTTTTTTTTCAAACTGAAAATTGAACTATTTCATTTATTATTGAAAATTGATATTTTTTAGTTGCAAATTCAATTGAAAACTCATTTATTTGGTTGAAAATTCAACTATTTTGTATAAAACTGTATGTCATTTTTTTAAAATTCGTCTTTTCGGGTTGAAAATTCATCTATTTGGTTGAAAATCTTAGTATTTCGTTAAACAAAATTTTTTGTTTGAAAATTAATTTTTCAAACTGAAAATTTAACTATTCCATTTGTATTGTCTAAATATTCAAAAATGTACATTTTTTCAACTTTCTAAAAATCTTTGGAAGTTTTAATTAATGAAAAATTTTTTTTTTCAACTTTTAAATATCCCTTAAACTTACTCGATTTTTTTTATAAAACTTCATAATGTTGCTGATTGAAAATGTTCGCTTTAAAATCGTTCACATTATTCTTCCAAATTTTAGGAAATAATTTCAAATGTTTTAAAATCTCTGACAATTTTCTCTTAAAATCTGTTTTTGAAATTAAAAAATCAGATTAAATTTTCCAAGGAATTTTAAGATTTTTTTTTATTATCGTGAAAACTTTCAAAATCTTTAAGAAGCTTAAAAATTTTTATTTACAAATAT